>OX439485.1:106613485-107018823 GCA_949320155.1 Melangyna quadrimaculata | reverse complement strand
AATGAATTCAAAAAAAAAATATTTAAAAATTGTCATCTCATCGCCAATAAAAAAAAGGAAATAATATGGACAAATTTAAAAACAAAATTAAAAATTTTTTTAAAAGCTTGAATGCTATTAACTTATGTCAGTTAACAAAAAAATGAGTAAAAGTAAAAAAAAATTATACAATTCATAAATTGAGCGCTACCCTAGTAGGAGCCCGAGAGAAAACAACGCGATTCAATAGAAAATTAAAATTAGAAATCGACTCATGTATGTTAATCTTTAGTATCGTGATTCAAATTTAATGATATAAGAGAAAGTTCTCTTTCGCTCTCGTACTCTTCAAATTTCACCTTTTTTTTTTTGTTTTATGGTGTGTAATTATGTTTTTTTTTTTGTAATTTTTTTTTTTTGTTTACATTTTTTTTTAATGTAATTGTCTTACTCTATTACCTCTTATTGTTTTCTCTTACGCTCACTGCACTACACATTAATATAAGATTCACCTTTGTTTTGAGATACTTTAGTTAAAGATAGTTGATTAAAATATTAAGAAGGATTTAAATATTATAGTCATTTTCGTTCAATTTGTAACAACAAGAAAAAAAATTTCTGTGACTTACCGGCTCGCTAAAGATGATGTGCACAGCATCCCTGCAGATATCGGAGCGCTGATCTTCGTATGGCGCAGCTCTATATTAAATTTAATGTTGAAAAGAAATGTTATGCACAAGTTGAACGAAATTAAGTCAAGAAAGAAGATGATCAATGAGAGACTTAATTAATGATTAATTAAGGTTGAATGATGATTATGATGATGCTCGATGATTATGATGATGCTCGATGATTATGATGATGCTCGATGATAACGAGTGGAGTAGGTGGAGTATGCGATGGTCGCAGGTGTATTTAAGATGGTCAGAGCTGTTATCGAGTCTATGGACTCTAGATCACAACACTTATGATGACTCTAGCACAAGTTGTTGGATTCTTGGTGTTTCTTTCGATTTTGTTGAGTATTATTGGAACTCAAGAAGTACTTCGCGATGTACGGTTGAACAAGGTAAGTATAGTCTGAAGGCAGATTTTTATAGAGCCAAATCTTCTTGGAGCTCGTGGCAGATGTGGAGATTTACACTCGGTTGGCTTGAGAAGCGATTGATTGGTTCGATGTGACCAAATTTGGGCGATCGTGTTTGATCGCGTTCAAGTTTGGACACGTGGAGGCACGAATCAACCTCGCTTTCGATAAATTTTAATAGGAAACCTACGTAAAATAATTGATTTAATATCGATTATATAATCAAACCTGTTTTACCTACCAATGGGTTTAAAACTAATGGTTTACACTTTTTTTTATGTAGGTGAAATATTTGTTGTAGAGATCAGATGGGGATCTCTCTGTACAATCGGACGAGATTTTTTTTTTTGAGTGATCTTTGGAGCGCCTCCCAGAGTTCTCGTCGCGATTTTGCGCACTGTACACACTAATGATGGTATAATTGATTTATGTTTTATGATGTTCTTTTGTTTTATTTAATAAAAAAAAAGGGAATAAAACGAATAATCACACAAGAAATGATCTTTTTTTTTTCTTTTTGAAGATGAATCACTCGAGTCTTGGCAATTTTGACAGGGCCTACCATCGACGAGAGTCAAAGTTAAAAAGAGCGATACCCGGAAATGAAATCTGCTTTTGGCCTACGAAGTTGAGGATGTTCGAATAAAAATGAAATTCGAATTTTCGGGTATGAATCGATGAAATCATTAGAGCATACACGTCATGTTCGAGGGCATGGAATTACGTAAGCATGTGTTCAGGGCTCAAGCAAAATTTGTTTGAGTTAAGTATTTAGGAGGTTTCACATCGGCTTACACACAACATTTCAATTTTGTGCTGTCGGTTAAGACAAAAATGAAATGAGAGAAAGTAGTTCCTTAGTATCCAATCGACCCACGCCATATGCAAAGATACCATAGCTCTAATGTGAATTTGGTTAAAGTCGCATATCTTTTGCATGAATAATACCGAGGGAATTACCTTTTAGATCTTCCAGTTCATACAAATTGTTACTCACAATTTTTTTTACCTTGGCTTCGATAAATTTTGGGCATAGCTTCTTATTACGTTTCTTGGACTTATCACTGAGTATAAAGTTACGCTTTAGAATTGTTTGTCCAACTTTGAATTTGCAGACTTTACTACGAGTATTGTATGTCATTTCGTATACTTTATGAGCCTGTGCCAAAGACTCTTTTACGCGATTATGAACCATGTTCATCCTGACTGCTTTTGGTAAAACATCGAACTCAGAGTTGTTTAGGCTCTGTAATTTTTTAAGTAGCGCATAGTCAGAACCATGTTGGAGTTTGCATTGGCCGAACAGGGCTTCGTGTGGTGACATTCCTATAGCAGAATGTACACTGGTTCGCAAGGAACTTAAAATGAGTGTGAGGTGTCTATCCCAATTTGTTTGGTCTGAACCAACATAAGATCTTACAGCGGCCAAAATTGACCTATTGGCCCTCTCACTTGCATTCGCTTGCGGTGCATACGACGCTGTGCGAATATGTTTTATTCCATTCGACTCCAGAAACTTTGAAAATTCTTTGCCAATAAATTGCTTACCATTGTCTGAAAGAAGCGACTCTGGAACTCCAAAAAGCGAAAAGACGTTTTCTTCTAGAAACTGAATAGCTACCCCAGCGGTGGCTTTTCTAATAGCTTTGCCTAGTATGAATTTGGTAAGTTGGTCAAGACAAACAATAATATATGAGTTTCCATTTTTTGATCTCGGATATGGACCGAGGAAATCAATAAAAACGTGTTGGAAGGGTCTGTCCACGATAAACGACTGTCCCATTGGTGGTCTTAAGATGTGGTTTGGGGCCTTGGAAGATTTACAGACAATACATTCTCCGATGAACGATTTCACTTGTGCCGCCATATTAGGCCAGTAAAATCGCTCTCGAAGACGAAATAAAGTCTTTGCAACCCCACCATGTGAGGCTCGAGGAGGATCATGTGCCAATCGGATTAATTTTTTGGCCAGGGCAGTGGGAATCCATAGTTTCCAGACGCAATCATCTTCTATGGGATCCCCTGTGCAAGGTTTGACCTTCTTGTATACAAAATTTTCTGAAACTAGAAGGTCAGGTAGCTGGGTTTTGTTTTTTTCTACCGTTTCGATCAATCTCATGTACTCTTCCGATTTAAACGACGGATCAGAGAGATTGACCCGTAGAACATCGGAAAGGCTTGTGGAAATTGTGCTGTTAAATGAAATTTCATCGGCAGCATACACCCTAGAAAGTGCATCTGGTGCCACATTTTGAGAGCCCTTTCGATGCTCTGTAACGAAGGAATATCTTTGGAGTCTCAAACTCCACCGCGCTAACCTCCCACTTAAATCCTTTTGGCTCATTAGCCACCTGAGGCTCGAATGGTCAGTAACAATTGTAAAATTATGACCTTCAACATAAGGCCGCATCTTTTCTACCCCTAAAACAGCAGCTAAACACTCTAGCTCTGTAACGCTGTAGTTTCGTTGTGCTTGGTTCAATTTGTATGAGTAATAATAAATTGGTTTTTCTATACCATTGTCGTCAAGTTGGCATAGCACACAGCCTATACCTGTTGTAGAGGCGTCGCATAAGATAATAAATGGTTTGTTAAAATTTGGGTTTTCTAAAACCGGTGCTGTTGTCAATGCTTGTTTGAGTCTTTCAAAAGCTATGAGGGCTTCCGGAGTGAAGACAAACGTTTTACTTTTCTTCAACGTGTCAGTAATCGGAGCAGCAAGTGTCGAATAGTTTAGTACAAAACGTCTATACCATCCAGTTAAACCCAAAAACCTTCTCACCTGTCGAGGTGTCTTAGGTACCGGAAAATCGTTTATGGCGCTTACTTTATCTGGATCGGTTTTTACACAACCTCCGCCTACAATGAAGCCTAAATACCGAAGTTCCTTAAAGCAAAAACGAGATTTGTCAAGATTTATAGTCAATCCTGCCTTTCGCAACAATGATGCTAATTTACAAAGTATTCCAACATGTTCCTCAAACGTCTCAGACACTATCAACAAATCGTCTAGGTATACAAAGATGCTTTGTTTCAACTCATTAGGAACCACTTTGTCCATCAGTCTGCATAAGCGTTGAGCTGCGTTGCAGAGGCCAAAGGGCATGACCTTGAATTGATATAAGGGTCTACCGGGTACACCAAACGCTGTCTTTTCCCGTGCCTCTGTAGCCAGTGGAATCTGCCAAAATGCGTCTTTCAGATCCACACTGCTTATGTAGCGTGTCTCCGATTGGCGACTTAGCAAATTCTCCACGTGAGGAAAAGGATAGGCGTCGTTTTTTGTTACTTTGTTGAGTTTTCTAGAGTCCAAACACAAGCGATTCTTTCCTGGCTTACGAACCAGGACAACGGGTGAGCTCCAGGCGCTTTCACTTTCTTCGATAACATCTAATGCCAACATCCTATCCAGTTCCTCATACATCAGTTTCTGGATAGCTGGAGACACGGGATAGTTTCTCTGCTTAATGGGCTCCGCATCGCCTGTATTTATTGTATGTTCTTCCAACGTCGTACGCCCAAGGCCTTCTTTGACATACGACGGAAATAGACGGATAACTTTTTCAATTTCTGTAGATTGACTAGCTGAAAGGTCATAAGCGTTTGAGTCATATATGCGGAGTGAAGGAGAACCAATTTCGGATACTATTAGGGGAGCAATTTCGAATAGTTTCCAAAAGTTGATGCCGAGATATAGCGTTTGTTCCAGAGATGGAACCAAATAAATTTTCATTTCCTTTTTCATCTCTTTATATTCTACCGTTGTGGTTATTTCGCCAATTGTTTTCTGTGGTTGACCACTGGCTGTTTTGACATTGGAGATAAAGTTTTTGAAAGGAATTTGGAAGTCTTGCAACATTTGCATACACCCAGATCCTAGACAGCTGATACTTGCACCACTGTCCAAAAGACCCAGCATCTTTTTCCCAAAAATGGAAACGCTTGCATATGGTCTAGGGTCTTCATTATTACAAAGAGTAGTAGCACCAATCTCGCGATGAGTATTTTTCTTGGTGTTAAATCGATTTCTTAGTTTTTGTATGCGTGGGGTTACTTGACTGAAAATTCTACCACGAGTGTCATAATAATTTTGTAATCGTTCGTGAAGAGAAGTGGCAGGTGAACTCAAAGGTTTAGGTGGTTTTTCACAGTTATTGATTTCACGTCTTAGAATTTGGATCTGTTTGGTTTCATTTCTCATCTTTGACGAATTTGAAACTTCCAGAGTTTTTATCGAATCAGATCTTGGGGTCAAGGGCAAGGTAGATGGTTTTTCCATGTCTTGTAGCAGTAAACAGCCGTGTTTACTATAATCAGTAGGGTCTTTTATTACATTCGTTCCGGGTTCACTTTCGGTTGACAAAACTCCCCGGTGGTCGAATTGCCCCGTTTTCGGTTTCCCGAACATTTTGTACAATTAGGTGTGGTGGTATTTTCCATACCACACTTGTAGCAAAACAAACTACGCTGGGATTCAGGACACTGGACGAACGAATGTCCTTTTACCTTGCAATTCCAGCAAGTGTAGTTTGAAAAATTTTGCTGACTATGTGAAGCATTCAGTGCATCTATTTCAAGTATGTCATCTTCCGTCAATGGGTGTTCCAACTCATTGACTTGTTTTTTTAAATTATTTTGTAAGGACGGTTTTAAATGAAAGGCTTCTCTCTGAGCATGTCTTTCTATTGACCTACAGACGTATACCATTTCGGCTAAGCTTTGAGTACTAAAAGTGATTAGAAGTTCACCTGTTCTCTTTTTGACGTTCTGTTTGATCAGTTCAATCAATTCTTTTCGGGGTTTTGGAATTCGTAGGCGCGCATTCATAACGAGAATATCGTTATAGAAGCTATCGAAACTTTCGTTTTGACCTTGTCGTCGGTCGAACATTTTTCTCGAAAGCTCCGAGTCAGTTTCAATGCTTCTATATTGCTCAATTAACGCGAATTCTAGGGTTTGCCAGTTCGCATTCGGGTTGGTTTTGAGAAACGCCCAAAACCAAGTTTCGACCTCACCCTTAACGAAGAGTTGGAAATGTAGAAATATGTCTTCCCATGAAGCCTTGTAACCCAACTTAAGTTTTGTCAAACGCAATATAAAATCGTCGACGGTCATTTTTATATTGTCGAACTTTAGGCCCCACCTATGAAATTCTAGTGCTCGGGTTGTGCTGGCTTGAGTTTCATTATGACTATTGCTAGGGCTATCAGCGTTTAAATCTAGAGCATTTATTTGATTCAAAAAGTTTTGAGTAGTTTGGCTTAGCTGATGAGGATGAATGATACCGGCTGAGGCCATAGGTGGGCGAACAGTACTGTGTTCTAGGGGAGCATTCATATTCTGAACAGGTTCACTGGAAATTATAGGAGTCGGTGATCTCAAAGTGTCGCGGATAGTATTAACGACTTCCTCTCTTATTCTACATCTCTCTTCTTCATATTCGATTTTCCTATTGCGCAAGTCCTCGGCTCTACTAAGTCCGATTGTTGCGGTAACAATATTGGTAATATATCGTTGTAAACTATCATTTAATGACATAGAAGTTGGACCCTGTTCTGAATGAGTATTAATTTGGTCGTTATTTTGATCGGTATTTTGACCATTATTTCCATCACTATTCTGTGCATTTAAATGGTTATCAGGATCTTGAGGAAGACCTTCGCTTCCAGGCGCATTGTTAGCACCTGAACCCAAAGGTAGATCTGCACGCACAGTGCGTGGGGCAGCTCTTGTTTTGTCTTTTGATTTATCTCTTTTTGGCGCCATTAGCAAAAACAAAAATATGTTTGTTTGTACGTAACAAAAAAAAATTTATATTAAGTCGAAATCAAGTTTCAAATTCGACTATTTAAAGGTTTATAACCGAATGAATGAACAAATTCATTAAATAGGTAATTAATATTTAAAGGAAAAAAAAAATCAAAAAATGAAAAATTTCAAATAAAACTAGAATGATTGAAACCTTTATTTAAAAGTATCAAACGAAAATTAACGAAACTAAATAACTATACGTGCTGAGTAAAGATAGAAACCAGTGATGTGCAACATTTACTAGCCGACTAAGAAAATTATAAAGTAATCATCATCGCAACTACGAGGTGTAAACTTGCTTTCGGATTTTAAAACGCAACTAAGATATCGATGAAATGTTACCTTGTAATCTTAGGTCGCTCGATTAATAAGCAATATTAAAAGTTAAGTAGAGTAAATTGATGAAAATAGAATTATTATTTTTTTTTTGTGTTTTTTTGTGTTTTTTTTTTTTTTTTTTTTTTTTTTGTTTGTTTACTATATAGGAGGGGCTTAATTCCTCAAGTTAACGAAAGTTCAATATAGTCAGTTGTTATATCATGGACGCAACAGACAGAATAAAGTTTCAATGAACTGAGTTTTCCTCGGACGTCGATAAAAAAAACTAACTAGATGCCAAATATATACGTTTATCTAAGATCGAAATCAATGCAACAGAGGGAGTAGTTGTATCCCGTACATGAAAATTCCCGGCCATTGATCTGTATTTAGATAAATATTGTTTAATAAGAACACTAAAGCTGGCGCTTCACAAAACATGATCAAAGGACCTAAGTAAATGGGTCGTCAGCTGAAGTGTTTTTTCTATTTTCTATTCTATATTGTTATATGTGAAATCGACTTGAAAGCTATAAAACAAAAAAAACATGTTCCTAGGTTAAAATAGAACTCATATCCTTGTATTCGAAGCCCCACGTTGAGCGCCAACTGTGTAACGGATTTCGATTTACTTATTTATCAAGAAGCGGTCACATGCTCTGCCATAGCTGCCTTAGGACCACAGGATTCCCTAAAGTACAACTACAACACAATAAATAAGAAGTCTAGTCAGCAAGGTACGGATCGGCATGCTCGCTTCCACCATAGGCCAGCTCGTCGGTGGGGTGGGTACTTGCACCCGCCACTAGACTACCGCACATTATGAATCATGCCAATACAGACAAAAAAAAATAAAATCTATTAAGCGATCGAAAACTATCAAAAAATTTACTTAGTCAGATCCCTAGATGTTATTGGGGATCTTGAGTGTTACCCTCCCCTTGTTTCTCTACACTAAGAGACACCATGGTTATTGAACCACTCTTGATATATTTGTCAATAACCCCTATCTTATAGATGAACATCTATCTAATAAATTATCATCTCGACGTCATCATGCTGCCACATCACTGCTTATCTCTACTCCTCGCACTAGAAAAGGACTTATTCCATTATGACTCAATGATGAGCCAAATAAACAAAACCTTCAATCATGTAACTCATGTAACTTCAAAAAAGTATTTTATTCACTAATAATGAATTCAAAAAAAAAATATTTAAAAATTGTCATCTCATCGCCAATAAAAAAAAGGAAATAATATGGACAAATTTAAAAACAAAATTAAAAATTTTTTTAAAAGCTTGAATGCTATTAACTTATGTCAGTTAACAAAAAAATGAGTAAAAGTAAAAAAAAATTATACAATTCATAAATTGAGCGCTACCCTAGTAGGAGCCCGAGAGAAAACAACGCGATTCAATAGAAATTTAAAACAAGATCGACTCATGTATGTTAATCTTTAGTATCGTGATTCAAATTTAATGATATAAGAGAAAGTTCTCTTTCGCTCTCGTACTCTTCAAATTTCACCTTTTTTTTTTTTTTTGTTTTATGGTGTGTAATTATGTTTTTTTTTTTTTGTAATTTTTTTTTTTTGTTTACATTTTTTTTTAATGTAATTGTCTTACTCTATTACCTCTTATTGTTTTCTCTTACGCTCACTGCACTACACATTAATATAAGATTCACCTTTGTTTTGAGATACTTTAGTTAAAGATAGTTGATTAAAATATTAAGAAGGATTTAAATATTATAGTCATTTTCGTTCAATTTGTAACAACAAGAAAAAAAATTTCTGTGACTTACCGGCTCGCTAAAGATGATGTGCACAGCATCCCTGCAGATATCGGAGCGCTGATCTTCGTATGGCGCAGCTCTATATTAAATTTAATGTTGAAAAGAAATGTTATGCACAAGTTGAACGAAATTAAGTCAAGAAAGAAGATGATCAATGAGAGACTTAATTAATGATTAATTAAGGTTGAATGATGATTATGATGATGCTCGATGATTATGATGATGCTCGATGATTATGATGATGCTCGATGATAACGAGTGGAGTAGGTGGAGTATGCGATGGTCGCAGGTGTATTTAAGATGGTCAGAGCTGTTATCGAGTCTATGGACTCTAGATCACAACACTTATGATGACTCTAGCACAAGTTGTTGGATTCTTGGTGTTTCTTTCGATTTTGTTGAGTATTATTGGAACTCAAGAAGTACTTCGCGATGTACGGTTGAACAAGGTAAGTATAGTCTGAAGGCAGATTTTTATAGAGCCAAATCTTCTTGGAGCTCGTGGCAGATGTGGAGATTTACACTCGGTTGGCTTGAGAAGCGATTGATTGGTTCGATGTGACCAAATTTGGGCGATCGTGTTTGATCGCGTTCAAGTTTGGACACGTGGAGGCACGAATCAACCTCGCTTTCGTTAAATTTTAATAGGAAACCAATGGGTTTAAAACTAATGGTTTACACTTTTTTCTATGTAGGTGAAATATTTGTTGTAGAGATCAGATGGGGATCTCTCTGTACACTCGGACGAGATTTTTTTTTTGAGTGATCTTTGGAGCGCCTCCCAGAGTTCTCGTCGCGATTTTGCGCACTGTACACACTAATGATGGTATAATTGATTTATGTTTTATGATGTTCTTTTGTTTTATTTAATAAAAAAAAAGGGAATAAAACGAATAATCACACAAGAAATGATCTTTTTTTTTCTTTTTGAAGATGAATCACTCGAGTCTTGGCAATTTTGACAGGGCCTACCATCGACGAGAGTCAAAGTTAAAAAAAGCGATACCCGGAAATGAAATCTGCTTTTGGCCTACGAAGTTGAGGATGTTCGAATAAAAATGAAATTCGAATTTTCGGGTATGAATCGATGAAATCATTAGAGCATACACGTCATGTTCGAGGGCATGGAATTACGTAGGCATGTGTTCAGGGCTCAAGCAAAATTTGTTTGAGTTAAGTATTTAGGAGGTTTCACATCGGCTTACACACGATTCTATTCAGTATTTACACCAGCGATCTGATAGGTAGTCTAGCCCAAGTCATAGCGTATGCCGACGATCTAATTGCGTACAGAACAGCTCCAACAGTTGAGGTCATCAGAATTCTCTTACAGCGTGACTTCGACAAGATTCAGCGATATTGCGATGACTGGAAGTTGAAAATCAACTTTCAGAAATCCGAAACCATTCTATTCAGGACTACATTGCATGGAGCCCCTAGGGATACAAGAAAGAACTGGCGCAAGCTGGTGATCGTAGGGCAACATGGACATCCACTGGCGAATAAAAGTGTAGTAAAGTACCTTGGCATCTGGATGGATCAGTATTTGTATTTCGACAGACATATAAATGCTGCTCTGACCAGAGCCAGGGGAGCTTTTGCCCTGACAAAACGGTTGTTTTATAGCAGCCGTCTTGACAGCAGGGTTAAGGTGATTTGCTACATGGCCCTTATCCGGCCAATGATTGCCTATGGATGCCGGGTGTGGTTCAACGTTGCCCCATCTCAAATGGAAAAGATTCGGGTGTTTGAGAGGCAGTGTCTTCGACGCTGCCTTGGATTACACAGAACACCAGAGTCGGAGTACAAACATTATTATGCCAACGAGGTTCTATACAATGGAGCCAACATTAACAGAATCGATAATTTTATACTCAAGCTGATTCGGGGTCACATTGCAAGAGCGATGTCCTCAGCTAATAGCTTAATTTTTGGGGCTTACTACCCCAACAACGAATACTTTGAGAGTGTGCGTTTGAGCGGTTATATTCCACCTAACGCATTCTTCTATTTAGACAGTCGGGGGCTGATACAGGATAGAGAGGCGGTTCCGCTAATCTACCACGTCTGCCGTAGAACTGTGGATAGGCGACTTCTTTATAGTCGAGACGTCATCGCACAAGGCGGAGCTGAGCGACTTCGGTTCAGTAGGACTGTGTCTGATAGGGACCGAAGAGATAGGGTGAAGCAGGAGAGCCAGTTTTGGTGGCTTAACGATGAAAATAATGATTTCTAAAGTTGAGCTTTTTGGTCTTGGCCGACTTATATAGTTTTAGGTTTATTAGTTTTAAGTAGGGACAGCCGGGGTGGCACAAAAAAAAAAAAAAAAAAAAAAATTATAAAAACATCAAAAACAAACAAAACAAAAAAAATATAAAATTGAAAATGCTTGCTGTGGCTGTTCTAGTTTTTAAGTAGTTTGTAAGTAGTTTTTTAGTAGTTTGAAGTAGTCTAAGTAGTTTTAAGATATTCTTAGGTAGTATGTAAGTTTTATATAAAAAATAAAAAAATGATACTGATACCAAGTTTTTTTTACATCTTTCTTGGTAAAAAATAAAACCAGATCGATATAAGTATGTAATTAGTTCTTAGGCCGAAAGGCAATAGTATTAAGTTATTGTTTTACTTAGAGCGCCCGCTCAGGGCCAGTAAGTTAGTTGTAAGATATTGATAAGTAGGCTAGTTTTTATGAATTTTTGTTTAGCATTAAGATAGTTTTAAGTTGAATTTAAAAAAAAAATGAATTTAAAAAAAAAAAAAAAAAAAAAAGAGTGGCCGATCCCGGAGCCGAAGGTAGCCGGTTCAACCCCCAGTCGGGGTCCAATATTTTATCCGCTTTTTTCCATAACAGGGAAGTGGAAAACATTATAGAGTGGGATAGAACTCATTTGGAAGGAAATCAGAGTGCGGGGCCATCGAAAGGTGGTGTACCACCACCAACAACAATGCCAGCAACGGCACCAACAACTGGGGCATCGAAAGATGTCTCATCGACAGCGGTAAAGCTAATGAAGGCCAAACCAATAAAGACAGCAACGGCAGCTATAGCGGGACATCCAAAGATGCCCTAGCAACAATGGCAACGGCACCACCAGCCGAGTTAACGAAGAAGAGGAAACAACAAAAGTATGTTCCTAATTTGGTGAAGCGCACGGCACGTCCCACTGCCCCCTCAGCACAGCCGCCAGTTGATAGTAGGCAGAAGGTGCATGACGATAGCCAAATCCAAGCAGCCAGCAGTGAAATGCATCAGAAAGTTGAAAGTCATCGATGACGAGGAAATAGAATACATGTCTGAGGGTGGAGAAGAAGACCACGCCAACGATGATGAAAGAAATGCAACAGACCAAGCATCGGCAGAGGAGGAAATAGAGGAACAAGCTCTCAATAGCATCGTTGAGGAATAACAACGTCAGATTGAGCAGCTACGAGCAGAGGTGCATGAAATCGTAAAGGCCCTCAAATATAAACAAATAGCGCGACGAGAGCGCGAGAAACAGGAGCGGGAGTTAAAAAAGTCTCTACAGGCTCCACCAAAAGTAGCGCAACCGCAAATTAAAAATGCGGAGCTGCAACCGACAAATAAGGAGCCCCAGAAAAATAAACAACAACAACCAGACCAGCCACAAAATAGGCAAAAGCAACAGTCACAGTAACAGCAACAAGATAAACAAAAGCAACAACAACACCAGCAGCAGATCCAGAACCAGCAGCAGAAACAACAGCAGCAGATACCACAGCAGCAGAGGGAACACCAGCAACAGCCACAGCCGTCGCAGATAAAAAAAGAAAAGGTGCCACCAATAAACACGTTTAAAATGGAATTACAGGACACAATAAAGCTATGTAAGTCGGCCATAGGCACAAATTTTACAATAAAAAGATTAAGTGTAGATAGGCACGCTATTCAGTAATAAAATTATTAAAGATTTGTTAAAGGAATCCACAACGGAGTTCTTAAGTTTTACCCCAAAAACTGAAAAGTTTCAGACGGTCCTACTAAAGGGCATAGACTCCTACACGGACCCACAGGTGCTCTTAAATGAGCTTCGCCAAAAAGCGAGCGACGATCTCGAATTTATCGGGGTTAAGCCGTTCGCTACAGTTAAGGCCAGGCGGGAGAAACGGAATCTGCCATTCTTCCTGGTACAGCTTTCGCCCAGCAGCAAACTGGAAAGTCTGAGGAGTATCTCCGTCCTCGATTACCAGCTTGTGACATGCTTCAATGCATGCGCTGCCAAAGGTTCGGCCATGCTGCGGCAAACTGCGAAATGCAGTCACGCTGCGTCAAGTGTGGTGAGAACCACATGTTAGGAGAGTGTAAGCTCGGGCAGGAAAGGGTCAAATTGACCCAACTTAAATGTGCACTTTGCCGAGGCGACGGGCGACTATAGGGGATGTCCGACGTTTCAGCAAATGAAACACAATAAAGCGGCAAGGCAGGCAGAGATGATAGTAAGACGCCCACCAACGCGTCCTCAAACAACAATTTCCGTCAATCCCCAAATTTCCTACGCCCAAATGGCGTCAGGAAAGGGAAAAAACGGTACAGCCTGCGCCAAAGGCAGCCCCACAGGTCCTTGTGCCTAAGGCTCCGGACGCACAGGCCGAAATAAGAGTTTTGCTACTGGCCATTCAAAGCCAAATAGCAGGACTTCAAAAACAGATAAGTGAGCAGGCGAAAAGGGTAGACAATATCTACTCTGCTTTGCCGAGCTTATCGCATTTTATAGGTTAAGGGCGCGCTGCCGGAGAGGCCCTTAAAGATCCTTGCTGTGAATGTAAATTCATTGATTAGGACCGAACATAGAGCAAATCTATTCCAATTGTTGAAAGATCAGAGTCCTGATGTGTTTATGGCCAGCGAAACTAAGCTGAACCAGAAACCCACTTGAGTATCTTAGATAGGATTCAAAAAAGAGCTTTGAAAATGATAGGTGACAGAAATATAACAGAAACATTTGCATCACTCGAACACCGCCGCCATGTTTCATGTCTAACATTATTTTACCGTTACTTTTATAAACACTGTTCTAGTGAAATAGCCAGCTGCATTCCTCCCCTAAGACAATTCAACCGTAATACTCGTACCTCTAGGAATGCACATCAGTTTACCCTCGAGTCCAACTTCGGACGTACTGTCAAGTATAGAGATTCTTTTTTTAGCCGCACTACCCGAATGTGGAATGCCTTACCCGGCTCTATCTTTCCCGACCATTTTAATATTCAGAGGTTCAAAACCAATGTACATCGGTATCTCCTCTTAAATCCTTCCCTATTTTCCCAACGCTCGCAATGTGTTTAAACATTTAAAGGGCAGCAAAAATCCCTTTAGTGCGCGCTCAAAAAAAAAATAAATAAATTGACTAACAATATTTACAATATCGTACGAAGAGATCGGCCCAACTCCACTTTGGGGGGAGGAGTCGCAATCTTTGTACGAAAAGGCATAAATTATAAAGTAATATATAATAGTGAAGTACGCAGATTTCGGTTGCTTGAGGCGTGTATCGTATGCATTCCTCTCAAACATGGGAAGCGGATGTATGCGATTGCGGCTTATGCACCGGAATCACCTCAGCCAACTGAATTTTTAACAGAGCTCGAAAAACTTTTTCAATGCTTACAATTGAACTCGGAAGAGAATTCCTATCTCATGGCCGGTGATTTGAATGCCAAACATGTAGATTGGGGAAATCAAATACAAAATCCGAGAGGTAGCCATCTATTTAATTGGATGTGTCAATACAACGTTGAGTATATGCTCGACCTTTTGCCTACTGATAGGCCTTCGTTTCCAAGGAGCGGTTCCTATCTGGATCTATTGTTGAAAGACACAAGACTGACAATTACTGACACTGTGGGTCAACGACCAAGAAACTGTTTACGAACGATCGAGTACGACAGTAACCACTGCGGACTTGCTGCCGTAATTCAACTTCCGAACGAGCTCGTGGAGTTAGAGGAGTATGTGCCAGTGTATTCTTACAATTACAGTAAGACTCGCTGGCCACGCTTCACCAGCGCTTTATCGAGTGAACTACGAATGAAAAACATATCCCCACCAAATGACAGGAATTTAACAAATACCGAAATTGACGATCACTTGGAAAAGATGGACAGTACAATCCAACGAACAATGGAAAAAACAATACCAAAATACAAAGAACGCGAAGCCACAGACATATACCGCAACGCGACCATCGACGCACTACACAGACAAAAAAGTGGACTTTTGACAAGACTGAAACTCTTGTACAGACGTTTTACCGACATACACGATCTGGAGATTAGGACACTGAAGTCGTCAATTAAAAACATCAACCAATTGATCAATGAAAATTACCGGTTGTCTATTAATTTGTATTGGGACAACAAAATTCGGGCCGTTAATTCTAGCGACCCGAGTATGTTTCCTCAAAGTAATAAAATATTTAGACGGAATGATCAAAACGAACTTCCGTGTCTTAAGCTTCAGAGAACGACAGAGAACAGAGACGTACTTCTGATAGCAGGCATAGATCCAGAGGAAGCCGTCTTGGACGATGACCTCTTTATAATCGAAGATCCTCGTGAGAAAGTGGAGGCTGTGGGGGCTGCTTTCCAGCAAGTGTACAAGGTGAATGCTAGCATTCGCCCGAACCATGACCTGGAAAACAGAGCCTTGCTTCACCACTTCTACCTTCGAAATGAAATGACGCAATGGCGATCAGAGAATCTCGGTTTCACCGGGTTCAATGAAGAACACTTGGCAAACGCCACCATCGCTGAGCGAAACGGGGCTAATTCCCTGTTAATTTCGAAAGTTGAGCTCCAGCTCATCTTCGCTTCATTAAGAAAAAGAAGTCAGCAGGAATCGATGGTATATCCAACGTTGTACTGCGACATCTGCCTCAGGAAGCAGTTGACATTTATGCCACACTGTTTAACAACGCTCTGAATAATGCATATTATCCAGGGCGGTGGAAGACAGCTGTGGTTCATCCTCTCCCGAAAAAGGGTAAGGACAACTCCAATCCGGCGAATCTCCGGTCGATAAGTCTTCTTCCGAGTATCAGTAAGGTATTTGAGAAAGTTATAAATAGAGCTCTGTCCAAGTGGGCGGAGGACAACAATATCATACCGGACAATCAGTTCGGTCTTAAGGCGGGACATGACACTATTCATGCCGCGTCTAAGCTCGTTTCTGATGTCCAATGGAACAAATCTTAAAGACAGTGTACGGGTGCTTGTCTGGTTGACTTGGAGAAAGCTTTTGGCACCGTATGGTTAGAAGGTCTCTATCTAAAGCTAGCCAGACTTGGCACAAGTAAACCACTTTTGTATATGCTTTATGATATGCTCAATGGTAGAAAGTTTGTTGTCAAAAGTGGCAATGTAACTTCTACCGCAACCTTTGAAATTAAAAATGGTCTTCAGCAGGGAGCGGTGAACTCACCGATTCTCTTCTGTATTTACACCAGCGATCTGATAGGTAGTCTAGCCCATGCCATAGCGTATGCCGACGATCTAATTGCGTACAGAACAGCCCCAACAGTTGAGGTCATCAGAATTCTCTTACAGCGTGACTTCGACAAGATTCAGCGATATTGCGATGACTAGAAGTTGAAAATCAACGTCCAGAAATCAGAAACCATTCTGTTCAGGACTCCATTGTATTGAGCCCCTAGGGATACAAGAAAGAACTGGCGCAAGCTGGTGATCGTAGGGTCACATGGACATCCACTGTCGAATAAAAGTGTAGTAAAGTACCTTGGCATCTGGATGGATCAGTATTTGTATTTCGACAGACATATAAATGCTGCTCTGACCAGAGCCAGGGGAGCTTTTGCCCTGACAAAACGGTTGTTTTATAGCAGCCGTCTTGACAGCAGGGTTAAGGTGATTTGCTACATGGCCCTTATCCGGCCAATGATTGCCTATGGATGCCCGGTGTGGTTCAACGTTGCCCCATCTCAAATGGAAAAGATTCGGGTGTTTGAGAGGCAGTGTCTTCGACGCTGCCTTGGATTACACAGAACACCAGAGTCGGAGTACAAACATTATTATTCCAACGAGGTTCTATACAATGGAGCCAACATTAACAGAATCGACAATTTTATAATCAAGCTGATTCGGGGTCACATTGCAAGAGCGATGTCCTCAGCCAATAGCTTAATTTTTGGGGCTTACTACCCCAACACTGATTACTACGAGAGTGTGCGTTTAAGTGGATTTATCCCACCCGATGATTTCCTCTACTTAGACAGTCGAGGGCTGATACAGGATAGAGCGGCGGTTCCGCTAATCTACCACGTCGGCCGCAGAACTGTAGATAGGCGACTCCTTTATAGTCGAGACGTCCCCGCACAGGGCGGAGCAAAGCGCCTTCGGTTCAGTAGGACTGTGTCCGATCGGGACCGAAGAGATAGGGGAAAACAAGAGAACCAGTTTTGGTGGTTTAATGAAGAATTAGATACAATATAGTTGACTTAGTTTTCTCGTCTTGGCCGACTTACATAGTTTTAAGTGTATTAATTAAGTAGGGACAGTCAGGGTGGCACCAAAAAAAAAATTATAAAATCAAAAAAAACCTAAACAAAAAAATTAAAAAAAAAAATTTAAAAATGCTTGCTGTGGCTGTTCTAGTTTTAAGGTAGTTGTTAGTAGTTTTATAATAGTTCTAAGTAGTTTTAATTAGTTTTTAATTAGTTTTAATTAGTTTTTAATAAGCTTTAAGTTTTATAAAAAAAAAAAAAAAAAAAAAAAAAAAAAAAAAAAAAAAAATGTTAAAGTAACCAAGTTTTTTTTTCAAAAGTCTTTCTTGGTAAAAAATAAAACCAATTAAAGATATTATTTTTAAGATAGTTCGTAGGCCGAAAGGCATTAGCATTAAGTTATTGTTTAATTTAGAGCGCCCGCTTAGGGCCAGTAAGTTATTTTTAAGATATTGATAAGTAGGCTAGTTTTTCATGAATTTTTGTCATTTTTGTTATAAGAAAATGAATAAATAAAAACGAATTAAAAAAAAAAAAAAAAAAGAGTGCTCGACAGTTGATCAGAAGGACGTGAGTTCGAACCCCGGAATAATCAAGTAAGTACAAATTTAAGTTTTTCAATTTAATTAATATCTATACATTTCAGACAAACAAACATTGTGCTGTTCCTAGGCCCAAATGTTGAGAAAATTATGTAACATAATAAAAAATAAAATGAAAATTAGCTAGAAAAAAAATTTATTTTTCAACTTTATTAAGAGGCTTTTATAAAGTCTTACACAATAGAATTTATTAGGCCTTTTTAAGACCTTATTATGCAAGCTATTTGTTTTCAAAGTAACTGCAAATAAAGTCCATTTTAAGACCTTTTTATGCAAGTTATTTTTTGTTCATAGCAACTGCAGGTGAATGCTTTTTTTAAGACCTAATTACACAAGTTATTTGTTTTCAAAGTAACTGCAGGTGAAGGCCTTTTTAAGACCTTAATGTACAAGTTATTTTTTTCATAATAACTGCAGGTGATGGCCATTTTAAGACCTTATTATACAAATTTTTTGTTTTCAAAGTAACTGCATGTGAAGGCTTTTTCAAGATCTTATTAAACAAGTTATTGTTTTTTCATAGTAACTGTACGGGAAGGCCTCTATAAGACCTTGCTATACAAGCTATTTTTTTAATAGCATAACTGCAGGTGAAAGCCATTTGTTTGTTTCTTTAAGGCCTTATTAAAATGTTCGCGGAAAGATATTGATTTGCATAGCACTTGTGATGGAAGTTCTTATAGAGTTAATTATCTTGTATGACTTACGCCAAAGTGATTTGCATAAGACCTGTTATAGTTACTATACCAGCCAGAAAATAGCTTTTTTAAGGCCTTATTAAGATGTTCAAGGAAAAGTATTGATTTGCATAGAACTTGTGTTGGTAGTTCTTATGGAGTTAATTAGCTTGCATAATTTACGCCAAAGTGATTTGCATAAGACCTGTAATGGTTACTATACAAGCCAGGAAATAGCTTGTATTGAACCTACTACAAGCTAAATTGTTAGTTGGGACATTCACAGCAAGAATCTTAAAGGGCCTCTCTGGCAGCGCGCCCTTAACCTATAAAGTGCGTTAAGCTCGGCAAAGCAGAGTAGATATCGTCCACCCTTTTCGCCTGCACTCTATCACTAGGCCACCTAACGATATACAAATTCAAAGTTCAAATTTCAATGAGTTGATACCTTGCGTAGCAATAGGTATAACAATTAATGGTACATTATTTATCATTTCACACCTAATTTCTTAAATTATGGGCTATTTTAAGACCTTTTTTTTAATAAAGTGAAGCTTTTATGTGAATATATATATAACTATGTTCCACATATCAAAATAAGGGCTTAGTTGTTTGTAAGTGAATTAAAGATATTTTGAAAACGCTTATATGGACATTGTCTTACAAAAAGCTAGTTTTAATTAACTGCAATTCAAAAATGATTGAATTCATATATGTACTTTTGAGTCTACAGCTTCGTAGTCATCTATATATATAAGACCAACACATTTATTAAAAAAATGCACACAGCGTAGTAGGTATAGTTTTTAATTTAAAACAATAAGGTAAGCGAAAGAAAAACATTAACTCAAATTGCTTTTACTATTTTGTCAAAGTGGATTAGTATTTTTATAAATCATTTCCTTGCCTTAACAGTGGCGCAAAATTTAAAACAACCTATTGTTAAGGGCTTAGCATTTTACTAGTCAGCAATTTCCTAGTTAATTAGCAATTTGCTAAGATATTCCAATATTTTAAACCTTTTTCTAACTAGTTAATTGCTAATTAAGCACATAGCTTAAATTTGATGAACACAATTATTGTTTTTATGCGTTGTAAATTAATTACACATAAAGTCGGTGGAAACCCAATATGTGCTCTAAAAAAGTATTTGATATTAATATTTTTATCATTTTAACTTCATTAGTTACAAAAAAAAAAAAAAAAAAAAAAAAGAATCTGTGTACCAGCAGGAATCAAACCTGGACCTCGGTTCCATCGGTGCGATGTACCATCAGATGCCATATAGTCCAATCAAATTATCAAAAATATCCTTACTTCATTTCTGCTGGTCAGATTTTTTAAATTAAGATCTCAAAATTTAGCTTGCAAATGTGGATAAATTCTTAAATAAAAATTATTGGGGAGGGGCAAAAAATGTTTTACTAAAAGGTTGTGTAAATGTCCCGTCAACTTTATATATACTATCTTACATTCAAAATATGATGAAAAATTTTAAATTTTTAAGAAACAAATTATACAGAATTTGAGGTATAACCTTTTTCCACAGGTATGTTAGAAATTTTATATTTGTTAATCTAACGGGGAACAACTAGGGGCAGTTTAATAAAATAAATCGTCACTTTAATATATAATATTAGAATTTTTGTCGTGCTATATCTTGAAAGTTTTTGACTTACATGAAATCTAAATAAACAGAAATTTTGGAAACTTAATGTTCTATAAAAAGTAGCAAAAGTGATTTTTGGTTCGGATGGACTTTAAACTTGAAAAACCATTTTTAAAATCGAAAATTTGCTTGTTTTTCAACAATAAATTTGTATAGGAAGGAGTTATCAAAAAAAAAACTAGGCAAAAATTGTAAAGAACATGTTTACCTACAAAAGTAAACAAAAATAGCTACTGTACGACCAATAGCGGTTGAAAAAATTGAGTAAACACTTTTAAACACCTTTTTCAAAATGGCGGATTACGCAGGGGGTTTTTTTTATTGGGAAATTATGGTTTTAAAATCCCCAAGAGATACTCTTTAAAATAAAACAATAAAATTCTCTTCCCAAATTTTTGTAGATATTTTCTATATTTTTTGAATAATTTGATTGCACTAATATAGATTTAGCAAATTGCTAAAAAGTTAAAGTAACCATTTTGTGGTTTTAACTTTAGCTAATTGTTTAGAGATAGTAAGATGTTAAGAAAGTTTAAAATTGGGAAAATCTTCTTTTTAGCTTACCAAGGTAGTAAAATGGCTTTAACAATTTACTAAATCGTTTAAAATTGTGCGGCAATAATTTTTAGCGATACGAAGTCGATTGTTTTTTTTTTTATTATAATCCATTTTAGTTGGTAAACAATTGATGACCAAATTTAGCTTCACTCTTGTTGAATTTATCATAATACAATTATAGCAAATGTTTTTAATAAGGTTAAGAGCAATCATGGATGGATTTGTTTTTTGAAATTATAGCAAAAATTAATCAAGTGAATTTTTTACACAATCACATTTTTAGTGTGAATTTTTTAAACATTTGCAATAATTTTTCAAGTTTTAATTGTTTAATTTTATCGATCTTAACTTGATGGAAATTCATTTTATAAATTGATAAACAAAATTAAAATTGTTTAAAATTTCCACATTTTATTTTTAATTATAAATCTGTGACAGTTGTTTGCGCCGAAACATTTTTCACAATTTTTTTTTTTCATATTTATATATTTTTCGTAATGAAAATTGATTTTTCCGCAAAAAATGTGATTAAAGTACCCTCAATACTTTTCCTTTAATACGTACAATCTGAAACATATTTATAAAGGAGGTTTTCGCCATTAATAATATGTAATTATATTTTTTTTAAATTGATTAATTTTATTTTATAGAATTTTGAATACACTATTGGTATAAAAATCAAACTGATTGCTCACTCACAAAATAATTTTTCCATTTTTCGGCTTTTTTTAAAGAGCTTGACCATGAAAATCCGAGTATTAGAACTGAAGTTATGATTTTTTGAAAGAAAAAATATCGGTTCAAATTATTTTTTTTAAACAGGATCAAAAGCCCACTGGTGGCCGAGGGTTGGTAATGATCGAACCTGGCAGTTTTAATTTCTTTTTTTTTTTCAATCAATATAAAAAATCAATTTTGAAATTGTGATAATAATATAGCAGGTAGAGCAACAAAAAAGATATCAAAATAATAGTTTTTTTTATTGGTTTGAATGAATCGTTAAGCGCACTCAAGAGCAATGAGTCGATATCTAGAGGCACTCTAATATTTTACCTTAGCTCTAGTTAACTAAGCGAGCAAACCCACCCTTTAAAAAGAAAAAAATCAAAGAAGTATAAAAGCGGTATACCTGGTGAACCATGTTATTATATCTCGGTGGAAATGAACTGTCAAACATTGTATGGGAAAAATAATGTGCAAAACAGATAATATTATCTCATGAATTTGATGCGGAAAGCTTAGAGAAAAGCCTGATACACTGGGATAAGTCATTTGTGACGTTTCATTTAATTTTGAAAGGGGTGTTCATGTAAACATCTTACGGAAAGTTATAATATTTTTCTGGAAAACAGAATATTATCTCGTTATATGAATACCCTTAATAATCATAAGGAGTTACATGCTAATTATAAAATTTTTCATTTTCTAGAAATAAACCCCTTCCGTGTTTTTGGTTTTTATAATATTGTATGTCCTATAACCTTTCATTTGATACCTCATTTTTAAATGTCAACAAATAATTACAGTATTTTTCCAAAAAAAGAACAATTTGCTTTATTTACAAATTTGTAGAAGAATGTTATATCTATAATTGTTTTTTTAATTTTTAGATTTTTTATTAATTTTTACCAATTTTCAATGTGTATTTAACGCTAAAAGGTATGCAGTTTTCGCTGTATAGCAAACTCTTTCTCTTTTAACAACTTATTGATGTCATGAAAGTGAATAGTTTTTTTTTTCTTATATATTTTCATTTGAAACCACATTTATATGTATCTGTATATCAAAAAATAATTGCTTAAGTTTTTTTAAAAAACAAAAAAATTGATCGACCAATAGACTGTATTTTTGATGAAATTTTCTTGCGATTATGCTTAAAAATCCATTTTAAAGCTTCTGGTTATCGTAGAAATATGTTTAATATGCCAAGATAATTGTTGATTGGTATTAATTATTAGAATATTTAAGTTTTGATAATCGGTGCGGAAACAGTTAAGATATTCAATATTTAATCAAAATAATGCTATTTTATCTGCCCAAGTGTATTAAGGCTCTCCCAAACCAATGCGAATCATTCGTTGCGGCGAAGAAACATTTGCATGTCAAAATTTATTTACATAGTGATATATGAGAGTACCCACACCAACGCGGCGGAGAAACATATGAAATAATTTTGACTGACGAATGTTTATTCGCCGCAACGAATGTTTCGCATTGGTTTGGGAGAGCCTTTAGTCTTTAAAAATTTTGAGTCGCTTATACATTTTATATATGTATTTAAATGGTGAGGAAATAAGCTTTCTAAATTTTGAATTTCGGATAAGTACTTTTTCTGTTTAGCCAATGTTATTCAGAGAAATCAGCAATTTCACATTTTTTTCTGGATTTTATCTGTATAAAGTATTTAGCACAGTTATATTTTGTATATCAAATTTTAAAAAAAAAAGATATGATGTTCACTATTTAGTCAAAATATTGCTATTTTATCTTCTTAGACGTATTTGTCTTTAAAATTGAATGGTTTTGAAGATTTTGTATGTGTTTAAATGGTGGAAAAATGACCTTACTATAGACATCTAAATTTTGAAATTCGGATAAGTACTTTTCGATGTATAGCCGACTTTGAGCAGACAAATTGACAATATTAAAATTTTCTCTGGGTTTTATCTGTAAAAATATAAAAATATTTAGAATGTAAAATTTTTATATTTGAAATTATTTTGTGAAGCTTGTGAGCAACGGACGGTTATGTTTTATATATAAATTTTTTTTTTAGATTTTAAAAACTTATATTTTTTAAATTTGGAAATATTTGCTGGGCGTGGTGAAAATATAAAAATAAAATTTGTTGTAAAATAAATGATCGGTTTTTTATTTTTTTTTTGTTAAAAAATCGATATAACCAATATTAACGCCGCTCCTGTTAAAATAATAGGATTAGAGTAATAGGTGTGTTGGTTTTGTTTTTCAAAATTTATCAATTTTTCATTAACTTTTGAATTTTAATTACCAAAAATCGAAATGATTTTTAATTAAATCACATTTTAAGTATGAGTTTTTATTTTTAAATTGCAAACAATCTTACAAAGAAATTCAGGTTATAAATTTCTACTTAAACAACATGTCTCAAACAAAGAAAATTATTAAATTTTACCCAAATTTGAAGGCTCTAAAGTTGGCTAAATGGAGCTTTTTTGTGATTTATTTTATTGAATTGCCCCTCCTTTTTCTCCCGTTAGATAAACAAATAAATAATTCTTTACACATTTCTAGAAAAGGGTTACAACTATCATTAGTTCATTATAAAAATTTCATCAAGTTTTGAATTTAAAAGAGCTAATATAAATTTGACGCGTCATTTACACACCCTTTCAGAATGATAATTTTATATTCAAATTTTAACGTGTTTTTATGCTCAACCAGATGGTCTTGAACCATTTTTTTTTTCGAATTATCCCCTGGCGAGAACATTTATTACAATTTAAACACAATAAAAAATATAAGTATATTAAAAAAAAAAAAAGTAAATCACGAGATTCGAACCTGCGACCCCTGGCACCATAGGCGGTAACACATTTTTTTTTTTTTTTTTTTTTTTTTAATTCATTTTTATTTATTCATTTTCTTATAACTATCTTAAAGCTAGAGTAAAATTCATGAAAAACTAGCCTACTTATCAATATCTTAAAAATAACTTACTGGCCCTAAGCGGGCGCTCTAAATTAAACAATAACTTAATGCTAATGCCTTTCGGCCTACGAACTATCTTAAAAATAATATCTTTAATTGGTTTTATTTTTTACCAAGAAAGACTTTTTTAAAAAAAACTTGGTTACTTTAACATTTATATTTTTTTTTCTTATATAAAACTTAAAGCTAATTAAAAACTAATTAAAACTAATTAAAAACTAATTAAAACTACTTAGAACTACTATAAAACTACTTACAACTACCTTAAAACTAGAACAGCCACAGCAAGCATTTTAACAATTTTTTTTTTTTAATTCTTTTGTTTAGGTTTTTTTGATTTTATAATTTTTTTTTTGGTGCCACCCTGACTGTCCCTACTTAATTAATACACTTAAAACTATGTAAGTCGGCCAAGACGAGAAAACTAAGTCAACTATATTATATCTAATTCTTCATTAAACCACCAAAACTGGTTCTCTTGTTTTCCCCTATCTCTTCGGTCCCGATCGGACACAGTCCTACTGAACCGAAGGCGCTCTGCTCCGCCCTGTGCGAGGACGTCTCGACTATTAAGGAGTCGCCTATCTACAGTTCTGCGGCCGACGTGGTAGATTAGCGGAACCGCCGCTCTATCCTGTATCAGCCCTCGACTGTCTAAATAGAGGAAAGAATCGGGTGGGATAAATCCACTTAAACGCATAATCTCGTAGTAATCAGTGTTGGGGTAGTAAGCCCCAAAAATTAAGCTATTGGCTGAGGACATCGCTCTTGCAATGTGACCCCGAATCAGCTTGATTATAAAATTATCGATTCTGTTAATGTTGGCTCCATTGTATAGAACCTCGTTGGAATAATAATGTTTGTACTCCGACTCTGGTGTTCTGTGTAATCCAAGGCAGCGTCGAAGACACTGCCTCTCAAACACCCGAATCTTTTCCATTTGAGATGGGGCAACGTTGAACCACACCGGGCATCCATAGGCAATCATTGGCCGGATAAGGGCCATGTAGCAAATCACCTTAACCCTGCTATCAAGACGGCTGCTATAAAACAACCGTTTTGTCATGGCAAAAGCTCCCCTGGCTCTGGTCAGAGCAGCATTTATATGTCTGTCGAAATACAAATACTGATCCATCCAGATGCCAAGGTACTTTACTACACTTTTATTCGCCAGTGGATGTCCATGTGGCCCTACGATCACCAGCTTGCGCCAGTTCTTTCTTCTATCCCTTGGGGCTCCATGCAATGGAGTCCTGAACAGAATGGTTTCGGATTTCTGAAAGTTGATTTTCAACTTCCAGTCATCGCAATATCGCTGAATCTTGTCGAAGTCACGCTGCATGAGAATTCTGATGACCTCAACTGTTGGAGCTGTTCTATACGCAATTAGATCGTCGGCATACGCTATGGCATGGGCTAGACTACCTATCAGATCGCTGGTGTAAATACTGAATAGAATCGGTGAGTTCACCGCTCCCTGTTGAAGACCATTTTTAATTTCGAAGGTTGCGGTAGAAGTTACATTGCCAATTTTGACAACAAACTTTCTACCATTGAGCATATCATAAAGCATATATAAAAGCGGTTTACTTATGCCCAGTCTGGCTAGCTTTAGATACAGACCTTCTAACCATACGGTGTCGAAAGCTTTCTCCAAGTCAACCAGACAAGCACCCGGACACTGTCGTTTAGATTTGTTCCATTGGACATCAGAAACGAGCTTTGACGCGGCATGAATGGTGTCATGTCCCGCCTTAAAACCGAACTGATTGTCCGGTATGATATTGTTGTCCTCCGCCCACTTGGACAGAGCTCTATTTATAACTTTCTCAAATACCTTACTGATACTCGGAAGAAGACTTATCGATCGGAAATTCGCCGGATTGGAGTTTTCCTTACCCTTTTTCGGGAGAGGATGAACCACAGCTGTCTTCCACCGCCCTGGATAATATGCATTATTCATCAGAGCGTTGTTAAACAGTGTGGCATAAATGTCAACTGCTTCCTGAGGCAGATGTCGCAGTACAACGTTGGATATACCATCGATTCCTGCTGACTTCTTTTTCTTAATGAAGCGAAGATGAGCAGGAGCTCAACTTTCGAAACTAACAGGGAATTAGCCCCGTTTCGCTTGGCGATGGTGGCGTTTGCCAAGTGTTCTTCATTGAACCCGGTGAAACCGAGATTCTCTGATCGCCATTGCGTGATTTCATTTCGAAGGTAGAAGTGGTGAAGCAAGGCTCTGTTTTCCAGGTCATGGTTCGGCGAATGCTAGCATTCACCTTGTACACTTGCTGGAAAGCAGCCCCCACAGCCTCCACTTTCTCACGAGGATCTTCGATTATAAAGAGGTCATCGTCCAAGACGGCTTCCTCTAGATCTATGCCTGCTATCAGAAGTACGTCTCTGTTCTCTGTCGTTCTCTGTAGCTTAAGACACGGAAGTTCGTTTTGATCATTCCGTCTAAATATTTTATTAATTTGAGGAAACATACTCGGGTCGCTAGAATTAACGGCCCGAATTTTGTTGTCCCAATACTAATTAATAGACAACCGGTAATTTTCCTTGATCAATTGGTTGATGTTTTTGATAGACGACTTCAGTGTCCTAATCTCCAGATCGTGTGTGTCAGTAAAACGTCTGTACAAGAGTTTCAGTCTTGTCAAAAGTCCACTTTTTTGTCTGTGTAGTGCGTCGATGGTCGCGTTGCGGTACATGTCTGTGGCCTCGCGTTCTTTGTATTTCGGTATTGTTTTTTCCATTGTTCGTTGGATTGTACTGTCCATCTTTTCCAAGTAATCGTCAATTTCAGTGTTTGTTAAATTCCTGTCATTTGGTGGGGATATGTTGTTCGTACGTAGTTCACTCGATAAAGCGCTGGTGAAGCGTGGCCAGCGAGTCTTACTGTAATTGTGAGAATGCACTGGCACATACTCCTCCAACTCCACGAGCTCGTTCGGAAGTTGAATTACGGCAGCAAGTCCGCAATGGTCACTGTCGTACTCTATCGTTCGTAAGCAGTTTCTTGGTCAGTAATCGTCAGTCAGTCTTGAGTCTTTCAGCAATAAATCCAGATAGGAACCGCTTCTTGGAAACGAAGGCCTATCAGTAGCCAGAAGGTCGAGCATATATTCAACGTTGTATTGATTCATCCAATTAAATAGATGGCTACCTCTTGGATTTTGTATTTGATTTCCCCAATCTACATGTTTGGCATTCAAATCACCGGCCATGATATAGTAATTCTCTTCCGAGTTCAATTGTAAGCATTGAAAAAGTTTTTCGAGCTCTGTTAAGAATTCAGTTGGCTGAGGTGATTCCATATAAGCATAAGCCGCAATCGCATACATCCGCTTCCCATGTTTGCGAGGAATGCATACGATACACGCCTCAAGCAACCGAAATCTGCGTACTTCACTATTATATATAACTTTATAATTTATGCCTTTTCGTACAAAGATTGCGACTCCTCCCCCCAAAGTGGAGTTGGGCCGATCTCTTCGTACGATATTGTAATTATTATTAGTCAATTTATGTTTCTGGTTCAGCTTAGTTTCGCTGGCCATAAACACATCTGGACTTTGATCTTTCAACAATTGGAATAGATTTACTCTACGTTCGGTCCTAATCAATGAATTTACATTCACAGCAAGGATCTTAAAAGGCCTCTCCGGCAGCGCGCCCTTAACCTATAAAGTGCGTTAAGCTCGGCAAAGCAGAGTAGATATTGTCCACCCTTTTCGCCTGCTCACTTATCTGGTTTTGAAGTCCTGCTATTTGGCTCTGAATGGCCAGTAGCAAACCTCTTATTTCGGCCTGTGCGTCCGGAGCCTTAGGCACAAGGGCCTGTGGGGCTGCCTTTGGCGCAGGCTGTACCGTGTTTCCCTTTCCTGACGCCATTTGGGCGTAGGAAATTTGGGGATTGACGGAAATTGTTGTTTGAGGACGCGTTGGTGGGCGTCTTACTATCATCTCTGCTTGCCTTGCCGCTTTATTGTGTTTCATTTGCTGAAACGTCGGACATCCCCTATAGTTTGCGGGGTGCCCGTCGCCTCGGCAAAGTGCACATTTAAGTTGGGTCAATTCGACCCGTTCCTGCCCGAGCTTACACTCTCCTAACATGTGGTTCTCACCACACTTGACGCAGCGTGACTGCATTTCGCAGTTTGCCGCAGCATGGCCGAACCTTTGGCAGCGCATGCATTCCAGTTTGCTGCTGGGCGAAAGCTGTACCAGGAAGAACGGCAGATTCCGTTTCTCCCGCCTGGCCTTAACTGTAGCGAACGGCTTAACCCCGATAAATTCGAGATCGTCGCTCGCTTTTTGGCGAAGCTCATTTAAGAGCACCTGTGGGTCCGTGTAGGAGTCTATGCCCTTTAGTAGGACCGTCTGAAACTTTTCAGTTTTTGGGGTAAAACTAAAGAACTCCGTTGTGGATTCCTTTAACAAATCTTTAATAATTTTATAATCTTTAATGGAAAATCACTGAATAGCGTGCCTATCTACACTTAATCTTTTTATTGTAAAATTTGTGCCTATGGCCGACTTACATAACTTTATTGTGTCCTGTAATTCCATTTTATACGTGTTTATTGGTGGCACCTTTTCTTTTTTTATCTGCGTTGACGGCTGTGGCTGCTGCTGGTGTTCTTTCTGCTGCTGCGGTATCTGCTGCTGTTGTTGTTTCTGCTGCTGCTGCTTCTGGATCTGCTGCTGTTGTTTTTGTTGCTGTTCTTTATCTTGTTGCTGTTGCTGTTGTTTTTGTGTTTGCTGTGTTTGTTTTAACTGCAGCTTATTTTGTGGCTGGTCTGGTTAATTTTGTTTATCTTGCTTGGGCTGCACAGTTGTCGGTTGCAACCCCGCATTTTTTGTTTGCTGTTGCGCTACTTTTGGTGGAGCCTGTAGCGACTTTTTAGTTTCACGCTCCTGCTTTTCTGGCTGTCTTCGCGCTTCTTGCTTGTACTTGAGGGCTTTAACAATTTCCTGCACCTCTGCTCGTAACTGCTCTATTTGTTTTTGTTTTCTCTCAACTATGCTATTGAGAGCTTGCTCCTGGGTTTCCTCCTCTTCCGATGCCAGATTTATGAGTACCTCTTGGTCATCGCTGGTACAGAGCCCTTCTCCACCCTCGGACATGTACTCTATTTCCTCGTCATCGATGTCTTTCGACAATTAATTGTCTGAATTTTCGCTGCTGCTGTTTGCCTTTCATCTCGCACCGTCTTCCCCCCATCACCTGGCAGCTGAGCTGAAGTGGCAATCGGACGGCGCTTAACCAAATTCGGCACATAATTTAGCTTTTTCCTCTTGTTTGCTATCTCTGGTGGTATCTTAGCTCTTGTTGCTAGGGCATCTTTTGATTTCCCCGCTATGTCTGCCGTTGTGGACTTTGTTGTTGTTGCCTTCACTGGCTTATCTGCTGAGACATCTTTCGATGCCCCAGTTGCTGGTGCCGTTGGTGGCATTGTTGTTGGTGCTGGTGCACCACCTTTCGATGGCCCCGCACTCTGTTTTTCTTCCAAATGAGTTCTATCCCACTCTATGATGTTTTCCACTTCCCTGTTATGGAAAAAAGCGGATGAAATATTGGACCCCAACTGGGGGTTGAACCAGCTACCTTCGGCTCCGGGATGGCCACTCTTCCTCTGTGCTACTGCACTATATAAAAATAGCTTGGCTTAATTTGTACTTAACCACACGCGATATTTACTTGAAAGTCTGTGAAAGCCGAAAACGTCTACACACTTCCACAGTACGAGATCGACTGGCGGTAACACATCCATCAAGCTACGTTCGGTATTATATTTTCATGGCTGATTTCTATGATAACATATGTATGTATAGTTAACTTTTCGGTTGGTTAAGATTTGAATTATTGATTTATTAACAAATTACGATTATCCCCTGGCGATCAAATTTTTGGATAACCCATTTAAACACTTTAGAGTCACTTAATAAAAGTCCCTTTGCATTTGGAATTCAATTTGGTTACCGAGTTATATGCATTTAAAAGCCCCATACAAAGTGCAACTTGTTTATACTTAAAAAAAAACAGTGGGAGTGACCCATTATTTTTTTTGCAGAAATGGTATGACCTAAAAGAGGTCTATCGCCTGACATTTTTTTTTATTTTGACCGAACGCAATAGCAAATATACAATTCAGTTTGAATGCCGAATCGAAAAGGACACCTCACATTCCTTCTTTAGGCCATCACGAATCCATCAATCCCAAAATCTTAAAAATCAAACTAAGTTCCGCGATTACCAATTTTCCTAAAAAATTTCGAAGATTTTCCTCCAGTGTCCTATGTCCTTCCTTGAGCCAATACGAATTCATCAAGCCCAAAATCGTAAATATCTAAGCAACCGTTCTCGAGTTAGGCATTCCAAACTGGATGTTCCCCGTTTTCCAATATTCCTGGAAATTTTCCGGGATTTTCCTCCAGTGCCCTACGTCCTTCTTTGAGCCAAAACGAGTTCATCAAGCCCAAAATCGTGAAAATCGAACGATCCATTCTCGAGTTATACGCACACACGGACGACATTTCTCTTTTATAGTAATAAAATATACATTGTAATAATTTTCAAATTTTAACATTTTCTATGCTCAACCAGACGCTCTTAAGCCATTTTTTCGAATTACCCCCTGCCGAGAACATTTGTTAAAAGTTAAACACATAAAAAAAAACATAAGTATATTTAAAAAAAGGTGGGTCGCGAGGTTTGAACCTGCGACCCCTGGCACCATAGGCGGTAACACATCCATCAAGCTAAGTTCAACTTTGTACTTTCATGGCCGATTAATTATAATAATATAAGTATGTATGGTAAACTTTTCGGTTGGTTAAGATTTTAATTATTGATTTATTAACAAATTACGAGGTTTTCTAATCAAATTTTTGGATGACCATTTTAATCTTTTTAGAGTCACTAAATAAAAGTCCTTTTGCATTTGGTATTCAATTTGGTTACCGAGTTATAGGAATTTAAAAGCTCCATACAAAGTGCAAATTGTTTATATTAAAAAAAAAAGTGTGGGAGTGACCCATTGTTTTTTTGCAGAAATGGTATGACTCTAAAGAGGTCTATCACCTGACATTTTTTTTTCGAAAATCGAAAGTCGGTCGGCTAACTTCGCGGTGGTAATAAAATTGTTTTCTTTTTAAACACTTTATTTGTTCGTATGGTATTTGAATAAAATGCTTTAGAAAAGCAAACGTTTTTTTGAGTTTCTTTTTATTTACTTAACACATATTATTTGATGTATCATAGGTAGCTACATTGGGTAAGGATTTTCCAATATATTTCCTTTATTCCTTGGTTTCTTACTGACCAATTGAAATTTTTTGTAATTTCTCGTGGTTGGCATAGAAACTATATTATATAACTATGTATATACAATATATAGGTACTCCAAATACCTATATATTGTATATACAAACAATACTGTTCACTTATATGCTGGTACCAAAACCTTTTTTTATGTTAACAATGAAGTTAAATCGAAATGAATCAACATCAATAGTGTTTCCCGACGACTCGTGGTTAAATTTCCACGAAATACAAATTAATTTACAACACACAAAAGTATTACAGGTAGGGTAAATTATGTACATAATATATATGTACATTGTTTGCATCAAATTCAAAACTTACAAATGCTGTTGTGATTCCATATACATTTGTATAAGACCGTTATTTAAAAAAAAATGCAAAAGAAAATCTTGTAGTAGTTTGCTACATACAAATCCACGTGGTATGATTTGTATAAGAACAAAATGCAGAAGCTATAGCTTGTAGTAACTTGCTATATATACAAATCAACGTGGTATGTGTTCTAGCTCGCACCTGCAAACTAAACCATTTTTTTTGCCAGTTTCGATATGTTTTACGCTTGTTTTAAAACTCACATGTTTAAATATTCCTTTGCAATAATTGTAATGAATACCCGTTTATATAAAAATAATAAGAAAATGCTATTGAAAATACATTCAATGCAAGGCTTACTCGCTTAAAAGGTGAAATGTTACACATAATTGGCGATTACTAGTAGACTCACTCGCTTTTTTTATTATTTAATGTGACCCGATTTTTTTTTCAATACGAGCATCTATTTCTTTTTTTCATATTGTGATTTCTGGTCGAAATTTTTAAATTTTGTGTTCAATTATTATTTTTCGATCGATGCGTTTGGATCAAACTGAATGGTCCTGTGTTCAAATCTTGCTGGTAACCAAAACTTTTTTTTTAGGATGAAGTTAAAACAAAATTAATATTAACATCCAATACTTATTCAATAATGGTGTAATTGCCATGAAATATAAATTAATATACAAAGCACAATAGTATTAAGGCTATATTGTTTTCATGAAATTCAAAACGTAAGGCTATTAACAAAATGCAAAAGAAATTGCTATAGGTACCTATTCAAATCCACGTGGTATCGCTTTTATTAGTTGGCCTTATACAAAACACAAAAAAGCTACACATTTGCATAAGAAGGAAATGTAAAAGCTATAGCTTGTAGTAGCTTGCTATATAGAAGTCCACGTGGTATGACTTGCATAAGAACAAAATGCAAAAGCTATAGCTTGTAGTAGTTGGCCTTATGCAAATCCACGTGGTATGATTTGTATTAGTTGGCTATATACAAACCAAAAAAAACAAACATTTGCATAAGAACAAAATGCAAAAGCTATAGCTTGTAGTAGTTGGCTATATGCAAATCCACGTGATATGATTTGTATAATTTGGCTATATACAAACTGAAAAAACTACACATTTGCATAAGAACAAAATGCAAAAGCTATAGCTTGTAGTAGTTGGCCTTATGCAAATTCACGTGGTATGATTTGTATTAGTTGGCTATATACAAACCGAAAAAACCAAACATTTGCATAAGAACAAAATGCAAAAGCTATAGCTTGTAGTAGTTGGCCTTGTGCAAATTCACGTGGTATGATTTGTATTAGTTGGCTATATACAAACCGAAAAAACCACACATTTGCATAAGAACAAAATGCAAAAGCTATAGCTTGTAGTAGTTGGCTATATGCAAATCCACGTGGTATGATTTGTATTAATTGGCTATATACAAACCGAAAAAAACCAAACATTTGCATAAGAACAAAATGCAAAAGCTATAGCTTGTAGTAGTTGGCCTTGTGCAAATTCACGTGGTATGATTTGTATTAGTTGGCTATATACAAACCGAAAAAACCAAACATTTGCATAAGAACACCATGCAAAAGCTATAGCTTGTAGTATTTGGCTATATGCAAATCCACGTGGTATGATTTGTATTAGTTGGCTATATACAAACCAAAAAAACTACTCATTTGCATAAGAACAAAATGCAAAAAGTAAAAGCTTGTATTAGTTGGCTATATGCAAATCCACGTGGTATGATTTGTTTTAGTTGGCTATATACAAACCGAAAAAACCAAACATTTGCATAAGAACAAAATGCAAAAGCTATAGCTTGTAGTAGTTGGCCTTATGCAAATTCACGTGGTATGATTTGTATTAGTTGGCTATATACAAACCGAAAAAACCAAACATTTGCATAAGAACAAAATGCAAAAGCTATAGCTTGTAGTAGTTGGCCTTGTGCAAATTCACGTGGTATGATTTGTATTAGTTGGCTATATACAAACCGAAAAAACCACACATTTGCATAAGAACAAAATGCAAAAGCTATAGCTTGTAGTAGTTGGCTATATGCAAATCCACGTGGTATGATTTGTATTAGTTGGCTATATACAAACCGAAAAAACCAAACATTTGCATAAGAACAAAATACAAAAGCTATAGCTTGTAGTAGTTGGCTATATGCAAATCCACGTGGTATGATTTGTATTAGTTGGCTATATACAAACTGAAAAAAACCAAACATTTGCATAAAAACAAAATGCAAAAGCTATAGCTTGTAGTAGTTGGCTATATGCAAATCCACGTGGTATGATTTGTATTAGTTGGCTATATACAAACCGAAAAAACCACACATTCGCATAAGAACAAAATGCAAAAACTATAGCTTGTAGTAGTTGGCTATATGCAAATCCACGTGGTATGGTTTGTATTAATTGGCTATATACAAACCGAGAAAACCACACATTTGCATAAGAACAAAATGCAAAAGCTATAGCTTGTAGTAGTTGGCTATATACAATTCCTTTGCGCATGATTTGTATTAGGCTCTCAGCTGAATGCTATATACAAACTATTTATTTTCGAGCAGATCTTTAAAAGGCCTTATGCAAGTTAAATCTTAATGGCTGCTATATGACTTATTTTAAAAGGCTTTAAGCAGATTGTTTTTGGAAAAAATACCAACAAAATGTGTGTTTTGCATTAACAAGCCTTGTACAAATTATATGCAAGCAATAGCTTCCCAAATTATGAAAATCGGACCTACTAAAAGCTAAATTGTTAGTTGGGTGACTCTCTTCACCTAATGACAAGATGAAGAAAGAAAAATAGTTCTTAATTATCTTTTATTTATTTAATAAAAACAAACAATTTACGTTCAAGAGCACTCACGAAATCGCACCCACTTTTATTAAACTTTTTAATAAAATCACAGTTCATTTCTTATGGAAAAATTGTTTTAATGAAATGTTTCACTTCTTTGTTTTACAAAAAATATTAATTTTATTATTGTTTAAACTGTTTAATTGTTTGAAATAATAATTTTTAATCCACACTTCTCAAATCACTTACTTTTTATGACAATTTCTGTCATCTAGTGTATACATCCAAGTTCAAGGGTTTGCCGCCAGAGCACTGCCTTCACATGAATGAAAGAATACAAGATTACGCTATTTCCTACGTTTTTGGAGACAAAACGTAACAACAGATGTGACAGCCAAGAAAATTTGCATAGAGATGATTTTTTGTTCGCGAATTGATTTGTGATCAATATAGTTTTTCATTTTAAAAACAGAAAATTTTAAATTATATTAATAGTCAAAATATGAAGCAAAAATAGAGAGTGCGATGAAAAAAATCAAATATCAGATATATTTCCTTCTTGAATTATTATTTTTATTGTTGTTTTTATATCATCAAAATATAGCCCACAACATTAAAAAAATTAATGGTAAAAAATCACTTTAATAACATGTTCAAGTAACTTAAAGTTTTCGCGCCCCTATATCTCATACAAATAATACCAAAGTTAAGTCTTTTTTGTCTCCACTTGAGTCACGAAGCGTGTTGAAAATTACAATAACAAAGCGAAAAATCCGAAGTGTCGTAATCTTGTATTCTTTCATTAATGCTGCCTTAAGTTGTCAATAATTATTGTAGGGATTAAGTGCTATATATAGCACATATGGTATACCATATGGCGTTTTCCTTTTTTGGCTCTAAATAAACCTCTGAGCAGAGGCTGAGCGATCAGAGCAGAGCTCTGAGCAGATTATGATCAGAGCCCTCAGACTTATTTATGAAACTCATTTGAGCACTGAACTGTCATTTCATAGGTGTGTTATTAAAATACATTTTTGTTTACCTGATTTAGACGGGCGACTGTCCTGGGAATCCATTTTTAATTTTTTGTATTTCTTTCGTCTGTCAAATCACTGAAAAAATGTGAAGTTGGCTTCGCTCAGCGTTTCCCTCGATATGCTCGGTCATTTTATTCTGAGCTAATCGATTAAGCTCTGAGCTAGCTCAGATGGAAAAAAGAAACGCACTTTTTGAGCTCTGATATGTCTGAGCTAAAAAAAAACATAGAATTATTGTTTGACAGTTTCGTGATCTGCTCAGAGTTAAAAAAGAAAAACGCCAATAGATAAAAGAGAAAAGAAGGGAGACTTGTGTTTTGAAGTGCATCTCTTTCGGCCATGGTGTAAACGAGGTCAGGTCCACTTTTATCGTAGTTTTTATCTTTTTATGAATTTAAAAATAAAAAATGTACAATATAAAAATTCGAATCCACCCAGTGGGATCGTAGGATTAAAATCGAGTAGCGCCCCCTATTAGGTCGTAGCCGAAGCTCCCGACAATTGTAAAAGGTCTTCTAATGTTTCCAAAAGGTCACAAATAAGGAATCCAAGTTGGAAAAAATTCATGCGAAAGGGGAATATTGGTTATCAACACATAGACCGCTGGTAGGAAAATAAGAAAATACAGCGATTGGATGTGTAGCAGATTGCATCTGCCAATGGTGCGCTTTAAGCTTGGCAAAAAGATGACCATTAAAATAAAGAATTTGTATAATTATTCAGTTTCTATTTAACCATTGTGGTATCTACTACTCCGTTTCTTTTATACTACATACATTAAAAATAACTTTGTAAAAACCTTAACTATTTGAATAACCTTAAATCTTAATTAAAATTTGGTTTTGTTAAAATTAAATAGCATTTTGATTTAATTCGTATAAGATTCGACCGTGCTTCCACAAAGTGGTGACCCCGTACATTTATTTTTACACGCGTGCAGAAGCGGTATACACATACATACGAGCTTTATTAGTTAGGTACTCATAGGTATTTTTAATAATAGCAAGCGTTGGTAAAACGTAAATCCACCGTCTTCGAATTATGACGACAACATCGCCGGTTACAACTGTTGCAAATGTACCACCTGTTACTACAACATCATCAGCAGGTACATTTACCACATGGGCAGGAACTATGGGTATTCGTACTGCCACGGAAATCCACATGGTTTCTGTAAGGGTCCCACCATTCTGGCGCACACGCCCTGAATTGTGGTTTTCGAAGATTGAATCCCAATTTTTCACATCAGGTATTACGGCGGACAGCACAAAGTACCACACGGTAGTAGCTGCTATAGAAAGTAGTGTTCTCGCCGAAGTTAGTGATATCATTTTGCAACCACCAGCCGAACAAATGTATGACACCCTAAAAATAGACTCATCGAAAGATTCACGGATTCTGAGCAAAAAGAATACAAAAACTAACTGAACCATCTGCACATACACAGGCGACAACAGATGGTCAAAATATTACACGTCGCCTATTCGTTTTCGACCCACACACAAAATTCAACTTCTTAATCGATACGGGAGCTGACATCTCTATCGTTCCCCCGTTACACAAAGAAAAACGAAACAGTTTCAATTTTAATTTGTTTGCAGCAAACGGCACCAGAATCATCACATACGGTACAAAAAAGCTGACAGTTACACTTGGACTTCGGCGCAGTTTCCAGTGGAAATTTATTATAGCTGAAGTATCTAAACCAATAATCGGAGCAGATTTTTTACAGCAACATGGACTTTTAGTTGGCCTCAAGAGAAAAAAGCTAATAGACAAAACAACGCATCTCGAAATAAGCGCAAGTATAACAAATTTATTTTTTCCTCAAGTGTCATTTATAGAAAATACCTTACCTTTTAGTGCGCTTATCAAAGAATTTTCTGATGTGTTTTCTCCTTCTATTATTAAATCTCCTGTCAATTCCAGCGTCACCATATCACCACCTGTTCAGTCACGTCCTCGCCTCCCACCAGATAAATTGGCTGCAGCTAAAAAAGAATTTAAATACATGATGGAACAAGGTATGTGTCGTCCCTCCAAAAGTCCCTGGTCCAGTCCACCGCAAATGGTAAAAAAATCTGATGGTTCTCGGCGTGTTTGCGGGGACTAACGTGCGCTTAATGCCCCAACAGAGTCCGACAGGTACCCTTTACGGATTTTGCAGGACTGTACGCATTTTATGGAGGGAAAACAAGTCTTTTCGGTTATAGATTTATTCCGGGCGTACAACCAAATTCCGGTAGAAGAAGCAGATATCTCTAAGACAGCCATATCTATGTCATTTGGGCTTTTCGAGTGTCTTGTTATGTTTGGTGGCTTAAAGAATGCCGCTCAGACGTTTCAGCGAATAATCGATGATGCATTGCGAAACCTTGATTTCGCTTTCCCTTACACTGACGACATCTGTATAGCTTCGGATAATATGGAACAGCACACCGAAAACCTACGTCTAGTGTTTCAACAGCTCAGGAAGTTCCATCTCGTCGTCAACATATCCAAATGCCAATTCGGTAAGCAACAAGTTAATTTCTTAGGCCACCTTGTTAACTCGCATGGAAACAAGCCACTTACTGAAAAGGTTCAAGCATTTTTGGACTATAAATTGCCCAGTCAGGTAAATGGTTTAAGAAGATTTATCGCTTCAATTAATTTTTATAAAAGATTTCTGCCTCACGCTGCTGAGAAACAATTAACACTTCAAGCACTGGTAATGAGTAATAAACACAACGATAAATCGCCCGTACAATGGACAGAAGAAACCAAAGCTGCTTTCGAAGACTGCAAAACAACCCTCGCTAATGCAACACTTTTAGCTCATCCTTCGGTCAATGCTCGTTGTATGTTGACGCCTCTGATTACGCAATAGGTGCAGTTTTGCAGCAATCAAAGAATGGTATCAAACAACCTTTAAGTTTTTTTCTCTCGGAAGCTTTCCAAATCGCAAAAAAAAGTATTCTGCCTACGACAGGGAGCTGCTTGCAGCACACTCGGCTGTTAAATACTTTAGATACATGCTTGAAGGTCGTACATTTGTGATATTTACAGATCACAAGCCTCTGACGTTTGTTTTTCGTCAAAAACTCGACAAAGCATCTCCTCGTCAGGAGCGTTACACTGATTTTATAGGTCAGTTTACTATAGATATACGTCACATTAGCGGAAAAATATAGTAGCTGATACCTTATCTCGTATTGAGACAGTATAAACAGGACTAAACTACGAAACCCTAGCAGAAGCACAACATCTGGATTCAGAACTTCAGGAATATTTTAATAATCCCACATCTTCGCTTAAGCTACAAAAATTTCCAGTCTCACCAACATCTGCACCAACCTTGTTGTGTGACACATCGACTGAACGGGTTCGACCTTATATAACCAGCGAAGTGCGAAAAATAACATTCGATATCGTTCACAATCTCTGTCACCCTGGAGTCAGGGCAACAACAAAAATGGTAGCAGAATCTCAGGAAAGACTGTCGTAAGTGGGTGCAGGCATGCTTACCTTGCCAAAGAGCTAAGACACAACGTCATAACAGATCCGTGCTGGGCTCATTCAAGCTCCCAGATGGAAAGTTTTCGCACATCAACATTGACATTGTTGGTCCGCTGCCATCATCACAAAATCAAAAGTACTGCTTGACATGTGTCGACCGCTTCACAAGGTGGCCCGTAGCTTTTCCTATGGAGGACATTACTGCAGAAACTGTGGCCCGTACCTTTTATAACGGCTGAATTGCACGTTTCGGTGTGCCAATGTATATAACAACCAACCAGGGTCGTCAGTTTGAGTCAACCTTCTTCCGGGAGTTAACTAAGTTGTTTGGAGTTGTACGGATCCGGACAACACCATATCATCCAGCAGCGAATGGATTAGTGGAACGCTGGCATCGAACTATGAAGAACGCAATCAAATGTCACCAAACCAATCGTTGGACCGAAGTGCCTCCAACCATTCTTCTCGGGCTAAGGTGTTGTTTTAAAGATGACATTAGTGCCACACCTGCTGAGTTAGTTTATGGCACAACCTTACGCTTACCCGGAGAATTTTTAGTAGAAAATACATCTACGAACACGTCAAGTGAAGATTTTGTAAGTCAACTTCGAGCTTCTATGAGCAAATTATCTCCAGTTCCAACACCACCTCACTCAAATTCTATGAAGTTGTTCTTTCATAAGGACCTGAGTCCTACATCACATGTGTTTGTGCGAAGAGATGCTGTTCGAAGACAGCATTTTATGGACCTTTTAAAGTAATAAATAAATATTCTAAATTCTTTACAGTTCTTACTCTAAAAGGTGAATAGAAAATTCTATCGACCGTTTGAAGCCGGCATACAACCCTGAAGAAACCCAACACCTTGCAGTGTCGCCTAACGAAGCCGTACATCTTATACTATATCGTTGTCACTGAGGGGAGAATCCTGTAGCAGATTGCATCCGGCAATGCTGCGCTTTATGCTTGGCAAAAAGATGACCATTAAAATAAAGAATTTGTATAATTATTCACTTTCTATTTAACCATTGTGGTATCTACTAATCCTTTTCTTTTATACTCGTACCTTAAAAATAACTTTGTAAAAACCTTAACTAACCTTAGTTTTTGTTAAAATTAAATAGCATTTTGATTTACTTCGTATAAGATTCGACCGTGCTTCCACAGATGAAAGGGATTGGATGACAACTTCGGTATGTGAGGTGGAATTGCTTCAGAAAAAATAGGTGGTGTCTACCATATGTGGCAAAGTTGAAATTGTAATTTGAATGACATTTCAATATAATCATCGAACATATGAGCAACGTCTTCGCTCAGTGATACGCGGAGTACGAGTATTTAATTTTTTTCGGCAAATTTAACAAAGAATCTGAAAAAGTGCGTGGTGTACTTTTATAAATTAAATTAAGTGTTGTATATAGTTTTCATAGTTTTTTTTATAGCCTTTTTTTTATAAAGGGTGATTTTTAAAGAGCTTGAGAACTTTTTTTAAAAAAAAAACGCATAAAATTTGCAAAATCTCATCGATTCTTTATTTGAAACGTTAGATTGGTTCATGACATTTACTTTTTGAAGATAATTTCATTTAAATGTTGACCGCGGCTGCGTCTTAGGTGGTCCATTCGGAAAGTCCAATTTTGGGTAACTTTTTCGAGCATTTCGGCCGGAATAGCCCGAATTTCTTCGGAAATGTTGTCTTCCAAAGCTGGAATAGTTGCTGGCTTATTTGTGTAGACTTTAGACTTGACGTAGCCCCACAAAAAATAGTCTAAAGGCGTCAAATCGCATGATCTTGGTGGCCAACTTACCGGTCCATTCCTTGAGATGAATTGTTCTCCGAAGTTTTCCCTCAAAATGGCCATAGAATCGCGAGCTGTGTGGCATGTAGCGCCATCTTGTTGAAACCACATGTCAACCAAGTTCAGTTCTTCCATTTTTGGCAACAAAAAGTTTGTTAGCATTGAACGATAGCGATCGCCATTCACCGTAACGTTGCGTCCAACAGCATCTTTGAAAAAATACGGTCCAATGATTCCACCAGCGTACAAACCACACCAAACAGTGCATTTTTCGGGATGCATGGGCAGTTCTTGAACGGCTTCTGGTTGCTCTTCACTCCAAATGCGGCAATTTTGTTTATTTACGTAGCCATTCAACCAGAAATGAGCCTCATCGCTGAACAAAATTTGTCGATAAAAAAGCGGATTTTCTGCCAACTTTTCTAGGGCCCATTCACTGAAAATTCGACGTTGTGGCAGATCGTTCGGCTTCAGTTCTTGCACGAGCTGTATTTTATACGGTTTTACACCAAGATCTTTGCGTAAAATCTTCCATGTGGTCGAATAACACAAACCCAATTGCTGCGAACGGCGACGAATCGACATTTCACGGTCTTCAGCAACACTCTCAGAAACAGACGCAATATTCTCTTCTGTACGCACTGTACGCATTCGTGTGGTTGGTTTAATGTCCAATAAAGTAAACTGAGTGCGAAACTTGGTCACAATCGCATTAATTGTTTGCTCACTTGGTCGATTATGTAGACCATAAATCGGACGTAAAGCGCGAAACACATTTCGAACCGAACACTGATTTTGGTAATAAAATTCAATGATTTGCAAGCGTTGCTCGTTAGTAAGTCTATTCATGATGAAATGTCAAAGCATACTGAGCATCTTTCTCTTTGACACCATGTCTGAAATCCCGCGTGATCTGTCAAATACTAATGCATGAAAATCCTAACCTCAAAAAAATCACCCGTTAGTATACTTGCAGTAAAATTTTGTTTAAGCGTTTTAATTCTTTTTAATAGAATACCTACGAGTGCGAGAAAAAAAGTTCGTTAAAACAAGAATTCGAAAGGCGATCAGGCAAAGCCATTACCACAAATAAAAAAAAATATAAAATAGATTGATAGGGTGAGTTTTATATAAAAATTTTATTTGGAAGGAAATCGGTGGGCGGTCTCAGGTTGCCAGCGGAGCGCTGGGCCGCTATACGTTTTTTTTGTGTTAATAAAACCATTAATGACGATCCAGAACTCGTAGCACGGCACTTCCTTTTGTCTTAACATCATTTTGGATGCGAAGGAATTTATTTTTGATGTTTGATCGATGCCCTGCTTGAATCCTTGCAAAGTCAAAGCCTCCGACTACATCTTGCTGATCTAGTTCCAAAGTTGATCCAAGGTGAAAAGTTGTTCAAGTTGCGAAAGTGTCCTACCTACCTAAAGCAACACAAGAAAAAAAGGAAGAAGGACCTTTTTGACGGATTCAGCAAAAGAAAGATAAGCCGTGATCTGTTTAAAAGTTTTTTTTTTGGTTTTCTTAACCAAGTGTTTTTTTTTATTGTTAATTTTCTATGTGCAATTTTTGCAAAAAGGCGTTGAAGTATTTGTTTTTCAATATTATAATTTACCTTTTTTTTAAATATTATTCAACCAATACTATAATTTTTTTAATATTACAATTTTTTTGAACATCATACTTAATTTTTTACTATTATCATTCTTTTTCAATATTATTATTAGGCGTGTTTTGTTGAGTTCCTAATGTAAACATTAAGAAATGTTTTACATAAGGCCAAATGTTTACACACAAAAGCAACAACAACAAGTTAACACATCATTGAAACTTTAGTAACTCTAATGTGAACATTAGCTTTCCAATGATTTCCAAGGAAATGTTCGTTGAGTATGGTAGTTTTGAGCAGATTTTGAAAACAAAATTTTTATACGAAGATTTACAACTGTACAACAAATTATTTCAAGAACAAATGACAAAATACCTTTTCGATGATAAAGATACAATTTTCTTATTACAATTTATTCTCCACAATTACTTAGAAAATATATGACGACATTCTTACAGCATAAAAGAAGCAATGGTTGATAACCATTTTTAATGAACACATCCCTTTGATCTATTGGCATTGAAATATTGCACTTCTCGAACAGCTTGAAGAAAATATTATTTCTTTGTGGGAAATAGCCAGTTCTCTATTAATTTATATAAAAAAACTTTATAATAGATAAATTTACTAAAATTGATTGTATTTAATTCTTTTCTGATATTGCGTCCATTTTGTTTGAGAAAAAAATACCAAAAAAGCAGCAAGTTGTGCCAACATTCAAAATCAAAGTTCCTTAATGTGGCTGGAAAGTCAGGGTTGTTTTCTTGAACCAGTTCCTAGTGTTCACATTAGGGAGCTCAATAAAACACACCTATTATTATCATAAAATTTATTATAATATTACTTTGATATTTTTTCTGGATAATACAATTTTGTTTCAGAGTTAAATTCTCTAAAAATCATTTTGAGTGATAAAGGCCTGTTCCCTGAGCTGTCCTCGGGTGTCTTTTTCCTTTATTTGTTCCTTTCGTATACCTTCAAAGAGCTCCTTGTAGGTTAAGAACCGTTTTTTTTGTATCAGCAATTTTCATCATTCCGTTCAATACCACAAAAGCTATTTTCTTCGCGTTTTGTTTTGATAGCCCTGTTACGGAACATTTCCAGTCATTTTTGTTTAAGATGTTCTTAAAATAATTCCTAATAGAAAAAAAAAATCATAATAGTCAATTTATGTATGGATTAGTTAAAATCAGTTTGTTTGTTAGTTTTTTTTTTTATTATTTACGTATGAAGTTCGGTTTTTTTTCTGGTTTCGGAACAAGAAACCATGAGCTGCTAAATTAAAATTTTCAGGGGTGCCGATGGTAGCTCAATGACTTTGGTGGAGATGGTGTGACCGGAAGCTGGTCATCGACTTATTTTGGGGAAATCCTAAACATATGCCAACGGATTTCACGGTAGGGTGGGTATGGTATCGCTGCCCCTTCATCATTTTGATCTGCTTTTAGTACTTGCAAGCTTCCCTGATTGCCAGCAATTCGGCTTGAAAGACGCTAGCAAGGTCAGCCGAAAGGACCTAGATACATTTAGAGACTCAGAGAAGATTCCTGCACCAACGCCACACTCCATCTTTGAGCCATCAGTAAAGATAGTTGTGTCGAAATCTTTCGTCACGACGTTATCATTTCAATCCTTCCTGGATGGAAATTTAACTTTGAAATGCTTACTGATACTCATTGTAGGGGCGCAGTAGTCAGTGGGAGTCGAAAATATTTCCATTGGATATTGCTGTTTGCTGTGACCATAGGGCTTGGCAAACCAAGAGTTTGATTCTTTAAGTCTTAAAGCGCTGCAAGATACTAGATGTGTAATATGTAAATCAAGTGGTAGAATGTGCAGAAAAACACTTAAGGCATCAGTCGGGCAGGATCTTATAGCCCCTGTCGTGACAATGCTAGCAGTTCTTTGAACCTTCCTAAGTCTATCGATGTTATATTTTTTGTTAAGTGTAGGCCACCATACAATCGAACCGTATGTGAGGATCGGTCGTACCACGGCTGTGTACGTCCACAGGATCTTCTTCGACTGAAGCCCCCAGTCTTTACCAAAAGTTTTACTACAGGCTAAGAATGCTATGCAGACCTTCTTCACCCTTTCTTCAATGTTCAACTTCCAGTTTAATTTGGGGTCGAGAATAACACCTAAATATTTAGCTTTAGAGGAGAGCGAGAGTGTTTGGCCGTTGAGTCGGGGTAGAGTGAAGGGGTGTATCTTAGTCTTGGTAGTAAATAGCATCAGTTCAGTTTTGCTTTGGTTAACTCCTAGTCCACAGCTCGTGGCCCAGTTGCTGACCTTCCTTAAAGCCATTTCCGTGATCTCACTTAACACAGGAGTAAACTTCCCTGACACTAATATCACCAAATCATCAGCATATGCCAACGCCTTTACTCCACATCTTTCGAACTTAACAAGAATTTTATTCATGACTAAAATACATAGAAGAGGGGACAGACCCTCACCCTGGGGTGTACCTCTACTTACATGTTTGGTCGAGTTTGTATTACCTAACGTAGCTTGAATCCGTCTGTCTCTGAGCATGGATATTATCCATTCCCTTATGTAGTCTTCTACACCAAAATTATCTAAAGCCTCTAGAATGGATTTAGTAAGCACGTTGCTGAAAGCCCCTTCAACATCTAAGAAAGTGTCAAGAGTTATCCTTATAGTTTATAGTTTTCTCAATAGTGCGCACTACCTCATGCAGGGCCGTTTCAGTGGATTTTTTTAAGGTGGGCGTGTTGAGAGTTTTTCAAGTGGACATCTATCCAGGATGTCTCTAATATGGATGTTGAGGATGCGCTCTAAGGTCTTAAGCACAAAAGAGGTAAGACTAATTGGACGGAAATCCTTCGCAGATTCATGCCCCCGCCTACCGATTTTCGGGATAAAAACCACTCTTACATGTCTCCAGGACTCGGGAACATAGTTAAGAGATAAACATCCTTTAAAAATTGTTTCCAGCAAAGGAACTGCTATCTCTTGCAGTTTCTGGAGCATAATTGGCAGTATGCCGTCCAGGCCTGGAGACTTATACGGTGAGAATGTAATGTTTAATGTTGAGAATGATAATGTTTTAAAGTTGTTTTTCATTATGCTAAATTCAATTATTATTCCGTTTTAAATAAACTAAAAGTCCTTAACAATTAAAAAATAAAAGTTAGACACAAATATTGTACCATAACTTAACATTAGCCAAATAGAAGTTGAGAATGCTTGATTTTAAAGAACATTGAAATAATAAATCAATGCTATTATTATAATGAAATGATTAACAAGAATGCCCCTCAGGCAGACGACATTATATGTCAGGCCTTATATTACTTATTCATGAATTGTATATTATAACGGTATTGATATGCTCTACTCGAGCTGAAGACATGTCCCAAGATTCCAGCGTCGCTAACCTACTGTTCTCGCAGCCCGGGAAGTGCGTCGTCATTAATAGCTCCAAAGACTCAGCTGGAGAGACTGACCAGGAACCATCAGGCTTTTTCAAGAATGATGGATTACAATGTTCCTTAGATAGAATTTTACCGAGCCTTGCGGAATCTTTTATATTTTCAATTGACTGACAGAATACTCTCCAGCCTTTTTGCTTGGCTGATACGAGAGCTCGCTTGAAAACCTTGAGACAGTCTTTATAGGATTGATAAAACTTATAGTTGTGGCAGATATTAAAGATTGTTCTAGTCATTTTCTAGTTCTAGTTATTTTCAATAATTAAATCAAAAAGAGACTCACCTCGTTCATTGATCTCTGAACTACCCCATAGGGTATGTCGTGCATTAGCATCATTACCAATAACAAGGTTAGGCCCTTTGGCTTTAGCTTCATTTGTAAGGGTTCGCAACTCTTCTGGCGGTGACTGCCTGTCATGGGCCGAGTACGCCGAGGCCAACAATAAGCCGTCTGCATTTTCATCCTCCAACCTTACAACTGTTAGATCAGGAGTGCTAAGATTTGGACACAAAAAAGCTTTTAAGTGTTTTTTTAGCTAAAATACAAGTTCTATGCTTACCTTGGTCTGGGCTCGTGATTTTATAAAACAGGTCGTATTGGTGATCTTGGAGGCCTCTTACTCTGAGTTCATTCACCCATGGTTCTTGAATGACCGCTACGTCGACGTTTTCCTCCCTCAGGAAAACCCGCAGATTATCCGAGGCACATTTAAAGTGCTTCAGATTAATCTGTACGACTCGCAGCGCGTTTTTAATTTTGTGAGCAGCCTGCACAGTCAGGACCCGGCGGCTCGCTAGGGACAACGACATCACCAACAACTTCGTCGATCTCGACTTTGTCATCAGCTTTGTATGGGTCTTCTCCCTGACGATGCAAGATTTTAATGCGGATACTACGTATGCCAAACTTCAGCTTGAAACCGGCCTTCTCTAGAGCTCCCCCGCCTTTCTTCGCTGATCCTCAAAAAATAAGATCCCCTGTTCTTCTGCAGTTCCCCTGCCTTAATGACAGCCCAGTCATGCATAGGAACCAGCGGATTTAGCCTCTGAAGTCCGCGGATCAGCTCTTGTCCGCTCGGCTTGATGCCCATGAGGGGCAACCAAATGCGGATAAGCTTGAGCTTCAAGCCCTCCCAGTCATTGCTGATCTTAGCAACGCTTTTACTAAGGAAATCCCTAGAGAACCCGTCCTCACACTTAATTACACTCACTTGCCGATAAAGTGTATAAAAACACCATCTCTGAGAGCTTGGCCTCGATGAGGTTCCACACAGCCAACAGACCTTTGTTATTTGTGGAGAGCTCATCCACAACCGATACCTGGAGATCGTCTTGACAACTTCCGGAGCATGCGGTTGCGCTGCTCTGAGAGGTGGCATTTGTTCACTCCAACTAGGGTTGTCTAGCCTACTCTTCTTCTGCGGTTGTGTGGTCTCTTCTTGAGACCTATTCCGCTTGAGGGCATTTTCTTGTATAGCCAGAAGGCCGTTGTAATCTTCAACGATCTTCTGGTACATTATTTTGTCAGCGGTGTCCCTCTCTTGGACCGTTCCAGCTTCCTCGTTCTTGGCTAACTTGCCAAGAAAGTAGGTAGCTCTCTTGAACTGGGCCTTGAGAAGGGCGCTCGCTGATTGTCTTTTGGTTTTGCGGGATTTATTGGTGGGTTTGGAAGGTACAGGGGTACTATGTCTAGTACTGCCTGCGCTTCCTGAAGGTCCAGGTGGCCCATGAGTACCGAGACTTCCGGTGCTCACTGAGCTACCCTTAAGGGTTTCTTGGCTAGAGGCCAAGAGTTCATCCTCTGTATCGGCGGATGGTTCTACGTCTGTATTGTCAGTATCGTCCATAGTGTAAAGCAAAAAGATTTGATTCCCACGAGTAGGTCGGAAAGGAAAGACTGGTTTACCCCCCAGCCTTCCATTTCTTCGGCACGGATTATGAAAACGCTCACACCACCACTGAAAATTAGGGCCCCCGTTTCTATGGTCAAATCGCATTGCTGAGTGTTGAACTATTGAGAAGTAAAGGAATACTACAACAATTCGACCTGACCTTAGCTGATCCCCATCTTGACATCGAACAAGATTAGCTGTGGTGATCATTACCGCCCAGCACCCACTAGGAGGGTTTGTTACGAGGATTTTTGCCGAGCTTTTTTGTTGTACTTAGATTAGTTTGCATACCATTGAAACAACATATGAAGCAATTTTTAAACTGTCCAAAAGTTCGTTCAACAACGCCTCTTGGCAGAATAAGGTGTCGTTGGTAAGATTTTTCGGCTTCTGTCAGATTGGTTCCTAATCTTATTGAAGTCATCATTATTTTCCTCTGTATATATCCGCCATCACCAAGTTCTACTCCTCCCATGCGTCTCTTGATACTTCTTGACGAATTATATATACTTGAATCATGAGTACTTCCTCTCTAACGTGCTACAATGTCCAATATTTTATTGTTGGAATCAACAAGAACCTGCGCGTTTATTGTTGGAATCAACAAGAACCTGCGCGTTTAAGCCTAGTATACAGTTCCTCAAAAAAAAACTACATGCATTTCTTATGGGAAACATTTTGGCGAAAAAAAAGTTTGACTTTTAATTTTTTTTATCGAGCTGTGAACCAACCCTGACAACAATAATTTTACTCACCACTGCTCACCACGAACAAAACCGGTTTGCTCATCTAAGCAGACTAGCCCACTGTCCCCGCAAACCAAAACTCAGTAGTTTGCCATGAAACACAACCACAAACAAAACGCATTCTATAAATGTATGTGTTTCTTTATTTAAGCCGCAGATCGCGATACATTTTTAGCTCCCATACAAAATTCTACAAAAAATTTAGCTAGGCTATAGAATTTTATATAGGAGCTAAGATTTAGCGCGATCTGCGTACTAGGCCTTACCAAAAACTCTCCCCTTTTGTTTCTCCTAAAAAAAAATAAAACTCTTCTATCGTAAAAGGGAAGAAAGAGTGCGATGTGAACGATGCACAAAGTTATGTCTCATTTCTTATGTGCACAACATGACAAACAAAAACAAAAATTTTATCCGCGCGTAGGGCTGGCCACGAGACGAGACTCTGCGAGACTTTTGTAAGTCTCGCCTCGGTCTCGTTAAAATCGAAAATTTTCAGTCTCGCCTCGGTCTCGTGTCGGTCTCGTTTAATTAAGTCTCGGTATCGTCTCCGAAAAATGCGATTTCCGGACAAACTGTTGATTATTGGAACGATATATTTACGATTATCGTTTTAATATATGCATAAGAAAATAAATATTTAACTGAAATTGTATTTTTTAATTTAATAAACTCTATGTAAACTTCGGTCCAAATGTACAGTCTCGTCTCGGTTGCTTAAAAGGCACACTCGTATCGTCTCGGTCTCGTCAAGACCGATACGAGACCAAGACGAGACTTATAAAAGTCTCGCAGAGTCTCGTGGTCAGCATTAATTTTAATTTAAGTAAAGTGTTATATTATGAGATAGTACAATGCTAAACTCGTTTTAAATTCATAAATTAAAAATGATTTAATATCGTTCTAAATCGACTAAAATTTTTCGCCATTGCATTTCAGATTTGTATAAATAGATATTTTTCAATGTCCCGATTTGTCCCGGTTTTTGAGCCCTGGCGTCCCGATATTCACCAAATTAAATCTGGCAGCCCTATGGAGATCTGTTATGCATCATAACAGAAAATTCATAGCAGAATAACAGGTCAGAATAGGCCTAATTAATACATTACATTAACCTAAAAAAAGTGTCATAGATTGTGTGATAGAAAGATAAAATAAGAACCCAGTTGCCCAGTTGCCGGCAACTCATTTTCCTTGTGTGAAAGGGGTGTAAGATTCTTCACCCTTCAAGCAAGCGAGTCCGTTTTGGCTCCGAAACCAGTTCATAAACGGACCCAAAATTGGATCCAAAACGATTCCAAATCGGATCAAATTAGTCTGGAAAATAGAATCACCAGGGAGCCATTATGTGAATGTATTGTGAGAGAGATAGAGAGTATTCCAATTCACCATACTCAGAGAAAACGGAGCCTAAATAGAATCCAAAACGGACCAACAAAAATTAATGAATCGAGGCAGACCCAAATATATTGTATTAAAAAGAAACTTCCCCATCTAGTCGAGTTTCTACATTGCATACAAGAAAAAAAAAACAGAATTTTGTTCATTTCAAGACTTTATTTTTATTTATTAATTATAAAAGGTACATTATCTATTTCCACAACTAAACATATAATACACAGTAAACTTGTATTTTTGATTAGTTATTTCTTAAAGTTTTCACAAGAAAAAAAGATAAAAAAAGCAATGGTCTTCGCGCTTAGCCACGCTACCTACAAAACTGAACTAAAAAAAAGGGGTTGAAATTAAAACAAAATGACTGTACTCTCTCTATTTGTCCGTACATAAAAAAATTCTCTCCATTCTTGTACGCATGTAGCGTACACAGAAAATTTGTTAAAGTGTGTGAGACATTCAGTTTTTTTGGATTCCCAAGTGATTCCAAAGTGAACCGAGAAATTCGGGTCCGTGATTTTGCTTGAAGGGCATGTATTAACACATGTCAAATCGTGCGCGATAGAATGTCGGGTAATGTAGGCTGGGCTGCCATATTTTGTTTCCACACTATTCTACAGGATTTGTTTCCCACTTTTTTGACATGTATTAATACACCGCAGCAAACGTAGAACTACCTAAATAACCGGTGAAATATTTACGTGATAGAAGTACTTCTTTTCCACTGAAAATAGATAGGGGCTCGGGAAAAACTCAGTTATATACCTCCTATACATGAGAATACATGAAGCAGCTATCTCTTTCTAGCATGCGAAATGTAGTGAATTTTCCCTCCATTAAAGTACTGACAACGGTACTTCATATGTGCATATATCAGCGAAGCACTACTGGAAGTACTTCTAATGTTTATTCGGCAGTAGTTTCTTAGTAGTGCAAGTAGCCACTAGTGTCCTAGTACTTCTTATGCGCATACATTTCACCGGTTATATCCGTACTACTACAATTACTGAGTTCTTAAATCTAGAAGTACGGATATAACTAATGAAATTGAATGAAAAAGAAGAAGTTTGTTTCTTCTGACACTGAGCCTTTTGAAATTCTATATGAAATAAATGTATATGATAAATTGAATTTTACGAATAGTTTTCATTAACTGGTTTTATTTTTATTATTAAATTATGCAATTTAAAGAAGGATTTAAGGTTAGATCGCACTAGGCGGAGCTGCACTGCAGCGGAACTGCGATTCACAATAATTTGTATGAAATTTTATGAAGTTCAGTTGCCGCTTAGTGCGATATAGCTCATACAATTCCATACAAATAATGTTTTGCCGCGTCGTGAAGTGTAGTTCAGCTGCAGTTGTGTGCGGTCTAATTTTTAGTTTCATTAAGGACAAATTCACCAGTTTATTGCGAGTTATATCAAAATAAATAAAAAAATTGTTCAGACTTTAGAGCAACCATTTATAACTGGCGCTCGCCGATAGGGCTGGCCACGAGACGAGAAAAGTCTCGGTCTCGATCTCGGTCTCGTATGACGAGACCGAGACGATACAAGAGTGCCTTTTAAGCAACCGAGACGAGACCGAGACGAGACTGTACATTTGAACCGAAATTTACAGAGAGTTAAATAAATTAAAAAATACAATTTCAGTTAAATATTTATTTTCTTATGCACATATTAAAACGATAATCGTAAATATTTCGTTCCAATAATCAACAGTTTGTCCGGAAATCGTATTTTTCGGAGACGAGACCGAGATGAGACTTAATTAAACGAGATCGACACGAGACCGAGACGAGACTGAAAATTTTCGATTTTAACGAGACCGAGACGAGACTTACAAAAGTCTCGCAGAGTCTCGTCTCGTGGCCAGCCCTACTCGCCGATAAAATTTTTGTTTGTCATGTTGTGCACATACGAAATGAGACAAAACTTTGTGCATCGTATACATCGCACTCTTTCTTCCCTTTTACGATAGAAGAGTTTTATTTTTTTTTAGGAGAAACAAAAGTACTTTTTTTGAGGGGAGAGTTTTTGGTAAGGCCTAGTACGCAGATCGCGCTAAATTTTAGCTCCCATACAAAATTCTACCAAAAATTTAGCTTGGCTATAGAATTTTGTGTAGGAGCTAAAATTTAGCGCGATCTGCGTACTAGGCCTTACCAAAAATTCTCCCCTTAAAAAAAGTACTTTTGTTTTTCCTAAAAAAAATAAAACTCTTCTATCGTAGGGAAGAAAGAGTGCGATGTATACGATGCACAAAGTTTTGTTTCATTTCATATGTGCACAACATGACAAACAAAAATTTTATCGGCGAGTAGGGCTGGCCATGAGACGAGACTCTGCGAGACTTTTGTAAGTCTCGTCTCGGTCTCGTTAAAATCGAAAATTTTCAGTCTCGTCTCGGTCTCGTGTCGATCTCGTTTAATTAAGTCTCGTCGCGGTCTCGTCTCCGAAAAATACGATTTCCGGACAAACTGTTGATTATTGGAACGAAATATTTACGACTATCGTTTTAGTATGTGCATAAGAAAATAAATATTTAACTGAAATTGTATTTCTTAATTTAATAAACTCTCTGTAAATTTCGGTCCAAATGAACAGTCTCGTCTCGGTCTCGTCTCGGTTGCTTAAAAGGCACTCTTGTATCGTCTAGGTCTCGTCATGCGAGACCGACTTTTCTCGTCTCGTGGCCAGCCCTATCGGCGAGCGCGAGTTATAAATGGGTGCTCTAAAGTCTGAACAATTTTTTTTTTTTTATTTTGATAAAACTAGTAATAAACTGGTGAATTTGTCCTAAATGAAACTAAATCCTTCTTTAAATTGCATAAATTAATAATAAAAATCAAACTAGTTAATGAAAACTATTCGTAAAATTCAATTTATCATATACATTTATTTCATATATAATTTCAAAAGGCTCAGTTTCAGAAGAAACAAACTACTTCTTTAACGTACAAATTTCAACAGTTATATCCGTACTTCTAGATTCGAGAACTCAGTAGTTGTAGAAGTAAGGATATAACCGGTGAAATGTATGCGCATAAGAAGTACTAGGACACTACTGGCTACTTGCACTACTAAGAAACTACTGGCGAATAAACATTAGAAGTACTTCCAGTAGTGCTTCGCTGATATATGTACATTTGAAGTACCTTTGTAAGTACTTTAATGGAGGGGAAATTCACTACATTTCGCATGCTAGAAAGAGATAGCTGCTTCATGTATTCTCATGTATAGGAGGTATATAACTGAGTTTTTTCCCGAGCCTCTATCTTTTTTCGGTGGAAAAGAAGAACTTCTATTACGTACATATTTCACCGGTTATTTATGTAGTTCTACGTTTGCTGCGTTGTATTAATACATGTCAAAAAAGTGGGAAACACATTCTGTAGAATAGTGTGGAAACAAAATATGGCAAAATTTGACATGTGTTAATACATGCCCTTCAAGCAATATCATGGACCCGAATTTCTCGGTTCACTTTGGAATCACTTGGGAATCCTAAAAAACTGAATGTCTCACACACTTTACAAATTTTCTGTGTACGCATGTAAAAAGAAGAACAAGAATGGAGAGAATTTTTGTATGCACGGAGAAACAGAGAGAGTACAGTCATTTTGTTTTAATTTCCACCACTTTTTTTTAGTTCAGTTTTGTAGGTAGCGTGGCTAAGCGCGAAGAACATTGCTTTTTTATCTTTTTTTCTTGTGATAACTTTAAGAAATTACCAATCAAAAATACAAGTTTACTGTTTATTATATGTTTAGTTGTGGAAATATATAATGTAGGTACCTTTTATAATTAATAAATAAAAATAAAGTCTCGAAATGAACAAAATTCTGTTTTTTTTTTTTTTTTTTTTGTATGCAATGTAGAAACTCGACTAGATGGGGAAGTTTTTTACAAAAAATACATTTGGGTATGCCTCGATTTATCATTTTTGTTGGTCCGTTTTGCGTTCCATTTAGGCTCCGTTTTCTCTTAGTATGGTGAATTTGAAGATACTTAGACCCCTTTCATACCATGAAACTGAGTTGCCGGCAACTGGGAGTTTGTAGACGAGAAGGGCGTAAAAGAAAGACAAAAAATCTCCCCTCACACCCTTCTCGCATACAAACTAGCTAGTTTCTGGCAACTCAGTTTCCTTGTGTGAAAGCGGTCTTAGGAATGGTTCTTATTCTATCACACAATCTATCACACTTTTTTTAGGTTAATGTAATGTATTAATTAGGCCTGTTCTGCCATATCTGTTATTCTGCTATGAATTTTCTGTTATGATGCATAACATATCTCCATAGGGCTGCCAGATTTAATTTGGTGAATATCGGGACGCCAGGGCTCAAAAACCGGGACATTGAAAAATATCTATTTATACAAATCTTAAATGCAATGGCGATAAATTTTAGTCCATTTAGAATGATATTAAATTTTTTTTGATTAATAAATTTAAAACGAGTTTAGCAGTGTACTATCTCATAACATAACACATTAATGCTGGCCACGAGACTCTGCGAGACTTTTGTAAGTCTCGTCTCGGTCTCGTATTAAGTCTTGTCTCGTTCTCGTCTCCAAAAAATACGATTTTCGGACAAACTGTTGATTATTGGAAATAAATATTTTAGATTATCGTTTGAATGTGCAAAACAAAATAAATATTTAACTAAAATTGGATTTTTTAATTTATTAGACTCTCTGTAAATTTCGGTCCAAATATACAGTCTTGTCTCGGTCTCGTCTCGGTTGCTTAAAAGGCAAACTCGTCTCGATTTCGTCATGCGAGACCGAGATCGAGGCCGAGACTTTTCTCGTCTCGTGACCAGCCCTAATTAAAATATATTTTGTTTATTTAATATCGTACTGAATCCATATGACACCTCTTCTAAATGTTTCTAAATGTCAAAATGAGGTATGCTTGCGCATTTTTTGCGCGAGCGGCACTTTTTTTAACGTGTTCTACAAGTTCAAAAACATTTAAAACATAGAAAATTTTACTAAACTATTTTAAAATTAGAAAAATGTTGAGAAGTATCATGCTTAACAAAAAAGCCAATAACGAGATATTCGGGAATATTTCAAAACAAGTAAGAAACTAGTAATTTGCACAAAAAAAACAAACATTTATTCAGTTCTTCGATTTGTTTTTGGCTAAGACGAGTGCAGTGTTATAAAAACTGTTCTAGGGATTACATGTACGAAGTTTTATCAAAACCATAACAGCAGTTTATTTTAGAAAACTTGATAAAACCGAAATTTTTGTATGACCGTTCTACCCAGATAAGCTAAAACAAAAAATTGAATCTCACTCACAGGGAATAACATAGAATATTTCACACAAAATTTGAAGCAAATCCATCTATTCGCTTATCCTCTAGCTTGATATAAATCAAGACGCAAACAAACCGACGGATGTAGTCTTTTGTCGAAAATTTGTTTTTGGACCTCTACATTATCGAATTGTTAGTTTTGATTAAAACCTCAAAATTTGCTTTCGACACAAAACCAATAATAACTCTAGCAAGTAAAAATGGCATGTGGGGACAAAATCGGGACATTTTGTAAATCGGGACAGATATCGGGACATGGTTCAAATTTCGGGGCTGTCCCGCCAAAATCGGGACGTCTGGCAGCCCTATATGGGTGGTACCTTTGTTCAAGGATTGACATATTCTTTGATGAGAGTGTTGAATAATTATTCAATCAAATTGTCACCGAATAGCAATGGGAATAAAGTCAAAACACTAATTGGAACAATAAAAGATAAGACTGACAATCTCGATAAATTTGGAAATTATTCCGTTATTTGTCAATAGTGTGATGAAGATTATATTGGCCGAACGAAAAGAACGGCAAAAATAAGATGTTCAGAACACTATAAATCAATCCATTCTAAGACAGTGCATGAGTCGACTTCAGCTGATCATATGATTGATAATAGTCACAACCTGGCAGGTTAAAGATTATTAAAACGAATAAATAACCCAAAATATTAAATGCATATGAAGAATTGTACATACATCGCACAAATAATATGAACAAAACCAAATTGTTTGAACGATCTTCATTGCATGCATTTTTAAAACCATTAAAATTCTAAACGCATTTATTCACTTACTTTCATCAAATTTTATTAGCCAGTTCGAACCATTAGCTTTCATAATTATTAGATAAAATTACTTTAACTCTTTAAATTGACAAATTATTTGTATATGTATATGTATAATATTTTCATCACATCAATTTTTGATTTATATGTAAATTTTTTTTTTTTTTTCAATTTGCTTAAAAACCTGAAGATAAGAAGATATTCTTGAAAACGTTAGTTTTAAATAAAGCTATATTTGTATGAGAATGAGAAGTTATTCAGTTTCTATTTTTTATCTAAAAGAACTCATACAGTGCCAAAAAAAGTAATTTATTTCTATATTCAATTTATTATTGGTGTTGAGGATAATATAAAAGTTCGTGATGATTGCTTAAATAAAACACGATTGAAAAATCCTTTACTTTGACGTGATAGCCAAGACAAGCGAGTATGATTTTATTATAAGAAATTAGAAGAAAAAAAAAACAATGTATATTTAGTGTTCGAAAAAATGACTTGATCTTAAGCCATAAGCCGAAATGTATTAGGCATTGCCAGAAGGGCGTAAATAATCAAAGCTATTTATGATACTTACTCAACATGCTTCCCACCTTGAAGAGGTGAAGGCGATTCAACAGGCAATAAGCAAATCTGAGAAATAGCTCTTTTTAAAGTATTTATGGCAGTCTTGATAGTTACTACCCGTACGATGTCATCTTTTCCAGGATGCAAGGAAATTATGCGGCCCATCTTCCATTTAAGTGGGGGAAGGTTATCATCTTTTAAGATGACCAGAGATCCAACGGCTATTTCTTCTTCGATGGTATGCCACTTTGCCCGTTTCTGTAGCCCCTGTAGGTATTCAGAAGACCATCTTGCCCAGAATGTTTGCGTAACCCATTGTAATCGTTGCCACCTCGAGAGTCTGCTTAAATGATCATCTTTAACGCAACATTCTACAACTGCTGTGAGTGGTCCACCTATTAAGAAATGACCAGGAGTTAAAAAATTGAAAGCATTGGGATCATAAGATATGGGTGTAATGGGGCGAGAATTTAATATAGCCTCTATTTGAATTAGAATAGTGTTAAATTCAATATAAGTAGGTGAAATCAGATGCAGCAAACGCTTCATATGAAATTTCGCAGACTTCACTGCAGCTTCCCAGATCCCTCCCATATGAGGCGATCTTGGAGGTATCGTCTTCCACTCGATTCCATCCTCAGCACACATATTTAAGATCTCTTCATTATTTTCGTTTTTCATAAAGAGGCAATATATCTCGTGGAGCTCATTTCTTGCTCCAATAAAGTTGAGCCCATTGTCGCTGTAGATGGTTGAGCATAATCCACGTCGGCCGATGAAACGTTTGAGAGCTGCTACGAAGGCTGCAGCGGTGAGATCTTCGACGAGCTCCAGATGTACAGCACGTGTAATAAAGCATATGAAGACTGAAACGTAAGCTTTCGTAGGTACAACGCCTCGCCTGCGATAATGTACCAAAAAGGGACCACAAAAATCAACGCCAGTTGTTGAAAAAGGTCTTGCTGGTTGTACGCGCAATGTAGGTAGGTCTGCCATTAGTTGTTCCAGGGGTTTTGGTCGACACCGAGTGCATAATACACACTTTCGAACAACTTGGTTTGTTAGAACCTTTCCATTTATTGGCCAAAATTGCTGCCGAACGACAGCTAAGAGATTCTGTGGACCTAAATGACCGTGTTTGTAATGAAAGTATCGAATGGTGGAGGACGTAAAAATGTGAGTGGATGGCAACAATATAGGATGTTTAGCATCGAACGCAAGATTAGAATTCCTTGTCCTACCACCAACTCTAATTAATCCATCTGTATCCAAAAAGGGTGCGGGTGATCGTAAGTTACTTCGTTTCGGAACTTCATTATTTTTACGCAATGAATCTATTTCGGTAGAAAAACAGCTTTCCTGAACGACGTGCAAGAGCTGTCCCAATGCCTTTTTCATTTCGCATGCAGTAATAGGACCAGTCAAAATTTCTATGGGTTGCGTTTCTGGTTCCACTAAACCGAGAGATATCTTTTTCTTCAAAATTATTGCTGAAACATTATTTACAAAGCGATTACTATATGAAATGATGCGCTGTAATTTGATATAGGATCTATGATATTTTATGTTTTCGATCAGGTCGCATTCTGCTTGGGCCGAAAGAACAATTTTAATCTTTCGTCGTTCTAAAATATTTTCATCAAGATTCGAAATGTTGGGATGATTACATGGCCATGTTTGTTGATCTTGTTTCAAGAACGATGGTCCTAAAAACCACATGTCTGATTGGAGCAACGTGGATGGACGTGCTCCACGTGATACAATTTCGGCCGGATTTAAATCCGAATCAATGTGTCGCCATTGCTGTAAGGTCGTGGTTTCTTGTATTATGGCAATGTGATTAGAGACGAAGGTTTTCCAAGTAGATGACTCTGCTGACAGCCATGACAGTACAATCGATGAATCAGTCCAATAAAAAATATCTTCGAAATCAATACCAAGGATCTGTATAATGCGATGTGTAAATTGGGCTGCCATCACAGCGGCGCATAATTCAAGACGTGGCAGGCAAGTTGCCTTAGAGGGAGCAACCTTTGACTTTGCTGCTAAAAGCCTGCATTGAATACTACCATCTTCCAAAAACGATCGAATGTATATACAAGTGCCATATGCAAGTTCTGAACTATCTGCAAATGCATGAATTTGTGCTCTTAATTTTTAGGAAGATATTGCCATTCTTGGAACTTTCAACTGTTGAAGAAGTCCACTTTCTGGTGTAATCTTCAGGGAGTGGTTCATCCCAAGAAAGCTTTATTTGTCACAACTGCTTCATGAAAATCTTTGCAAGAACGAGAACTGGATTAACTAGACCAAGAGGGTCAAATAACTGTGCGATGTCAGAAAGCACTGATCTTTTTGTTAATTGAACAAATTCCTTTAAAATATCGCTCTTGTACATGAATGCATCTGCAGTTGCGTCCCAAATAATACCCAATGTCTTGACGACATTAGTACTTTGCATTTGAAAGTGAGCTTCTCTTTGATCCAGAGGAATGCTTTCTAATAGAGCGCAAGTATTAGAACACCATTTACGAAGTTCGAAGTTAGCATTTTTCAATGCTGCTATTAATTCCGCTTGTATCATCTTTGCTTCATCTATGGAATCTGAGCAGCATGCGGGAATCGTTCTTTTTCTTCGTTTGCGAGTTGGTTCAAAACACGAGTCGCTAAATATGACGCCGATGAGGTGCCATAAGTGACTGTGCATAAGCGATAGATGTTTATAGGTTCCTTGTCAGAGTTTCTCCATAAAATCAATTGAAAGTTGCGATCGCGTGGATCCAACATGACCGGCCGATAGCTCCATATGATTGAGTTGTATATAGTCGTTCATAAACTCATTGTATTGTAAGCGAAGTTCATTGTTATTCTTTAGTTTTCTTTCCAAGCAGTAAAAGCGTTTTAAAGCTGTGTTGTATGAGAACCCTAATTTTGAAGGATCAGATTTAAACGGCAATCTGACTTGATATCGACCACATTCAAAGCGGCGAACATTGTCAATAAAGTGCTTTTCGCACAAGGTTTCACCTTCAGAAAATGAGCGTGCAGACGAAATGTGGTTTTCGATTTCCCAAAAGGCTTGCAATCGTTGATCTTAAAGATTGTCTTCAAACAGATTTTCTACAACCAAATTACATTTAGCTTTAGGGTTTGGCAAAATTTGATGATTCCTGCTTACAACCCAACCAAACAGGGTGTTTTGAAGAATTGTTGTATTGCTTTTTAGCCTAATTTGACCTCCCACAATGAGAGAAAAGAATAACTCTGCTCCCAGCAGCAAATCAATTTTTTGTGGAATTTGGAAGCTTGGATCCGCTAAGCTTATATTGGATGGTATGCCGAGATCAGTTGTGTTTATTTTCTCGGATGGAAGCAAACCGGTTATCTTAGGAAGTATAACTGCTTCGATTGTTGATGAAAAACTAGTCAAACGAGATTTGATTGTGAAGTAAGCTTTATAATATGATTGTGCGAACTGCTCATTTACAAAGTGTATTTGTGAACCGGAGTCCAAAAGCACGCGGCAGGCAACAGGAGAACCACGATTATCGACAGCGTAAACTATTGCTGTTGCTAATATTGCCGTGGTTTCATTGCGAGTGGTGGCAAAGGAGGAATGCGCGGTTGGGGTGCGAGAAGCTAAATTTGGAGCATATTCTGTAGCATTTGGATTGAATGAAGAGGTTTGAGTATCGCGATGTAGCAATGAGTGATGCTTCTGACCACAACTCCGACAGCTACTGATAGAAGAACAATTTTCTATAGCGTGGTCGAGTTTGAGGCAATTTTCACACATTTTGAGTGAGATTATTTGCTGCTTTCGGTCGACTGGCGTCATACGCAGAAATCTAAAGCATCTTGTTATCACATGACCAGGTTAAGAGCAGAGGGCACACTGCATATTGTTAGTAATTGCAAACGATTTTGGTATGTTTTTTGATCTAGTGTCTACCTTAGAATTAGGACTCACCTTCGCTGTTGGTATTTGGCTTACCATTCCTTCCAACATCTGGCTGCGTTTGTTCAGGTATTTTGATATCTCATTGTAGCTAGCAAGCCGATCAGCAGGTGCCTCTTCCTGCCATTTGGTAAGTGTGGCTGCATCCAATTTCGAGGTTATGATGTAAACGATGAGGTCATCCCAATGTTGAGTAAAACATCTCAGTGATGAAAGTGCTCGAATATGAACATTAAAGGTGTCCAACAGCATTCTAAGCGATGACGCCGAACCTTTCTGAGCTGATGGTGCCTCGAAAATCTGCTTCAAGTGCTCCTGAGCAATAATTTTCTTATTCTCGTAACGCTCCTGCAACATTTTGATGGCCACATGGTAGTTCGTGTCAGTAACCTCCAAAGACTTGACAATCAATGCTGCGCTGCCGCCCAGTGAGCCAAGCAAATGATGGAACTTGCTCACATTGCTTAACTTTGGTTGCGAGTGAACAAGAGAATTGAAGGCATCATAAAATGAGATCCACTCAGTGATTATACCTGTAAATGTAGGAATGTTAGCTTTTGGTAATTTAATAATATCAGCTACGGTAGAGTTCTTTTGTGATGTTTCAAATTCCGGCTTTGAAGTTTTTTCTATTTTATCCAAGTAGATCTGCAACGCCGGGAGAATTGTATAGTAAAGTTCTTCGTAAGTTGAACGTTCATCCTTGTCAAATTCTTTCTGGTCAGCATCTTCCAACTTAGCTTGAAATGTAGAAAACGCCTTAAAACAAGCTTCCAGAGCCTGAATTCGAAGGGTAAGGTCTGCTGGTGTGGATGTTTCAGCATTGGTCGTTGTAAAATCCTTAATGCGATCCAATTGCTTCATGCACACACTCCTCTTGTTACGCAGTTCATCAGCTTTTGACATTTTAACCTCTTTTCGATCAGATATTTTCACGTGATTGAGACAAATGAAAGTTTATAGAAAATGATTTTAATTTATGTACTGAATCTTGGTAATCACGTCGGGGTCACCAAATTGTTGAGGATAATATAAAAATTCGTGATGATTGCTTAAATAAAACACGATTGAAAAATCCTTTACTTTGACGTGATAGCCAAGAGAAGCGAGTATGATTTTATTATAAAAAATTAGAAGAAAAAAAAACAATGTATATTTAGTGTTCGAAAAAATGACTTGATCTTAAGCCATAAGCCGAAATGTATTAGGCATTGCCAGAAGGGCGTAAATAATCAAAGCTATTTATGATACTTTACTCAACAATTGGATATCCGTAAACATTGGAACATAAGCGAATCAAAAAATGGCCTTTAATGATGCTTTAACTAGAATAATTGCATGTAATGTTAATAACGAGAATTTCATAGAAAATAATGCAAGAACATCATTGCGAAGATTTCGAAAATTAAAAGAAAAACACATGAAAATTAGAGCAAATATTGAATTTTTATTGAAATGTCGGAAAAACAAAATTTTATCAAAATTAAATCATCAGTCAGTAACTCACGTTCTACAGCAGTTATAAGAAAAGCTCAAAAAACCTGGCTCAACGCTGAAATCAGTAACGCGCACTCTTGTTTGAACAACGCCGACAAAGACCTGTACAATTTACACAAAATATTAACAAGTGGAATGCATTACATTACTTAAGTAATGTTAAATGATTTCATTGATGTTTTTATGTTCTATATCAATGGAATTGAAAAAAGCAAAAAAGAAAAATTTAATGACAAATTTAAAAAATTACCAGAGAAACAAACTGTTGAAAAACCTCAAATACACATCATCAATGATTTCGTCGTTAAAAATTTTTCAACAACAAATGATGAAATGGAATTATTAAACGTATGACTGAATTTTGCAATCCACGGAAGTGATAATTTAGATCAAGTAATTGCAGAAGTCGAAACAACTATTTCAACTTGTAATCCTGATGTCCGGAATGCAATCCGAGTTGATGTTAAAAAATCTATTTAGGCTTTCATATCATCTAAAAATGAAGAAAATGATAGATTATCTAAACAACAAAACCAAGTATTGACATCTCTTCGTAGAAAGATTTCTGAAAACAACATTATCATTTTGAAAGCTGATAAAGGAAATAAAGTTGTCATTCTAGATAAATCTTACTATGTTGAGAAGGTTTTAAACATACTCAATAACGGAAGCTACGTCATCGTCAATTAACCACAAACAAAGCTAAACGGTTGGCAAGCAAAATCAAAATTAACACTCTAAAATCGTGCACTAACGTAACAACCAAAAATTTAAGAAAAAAGTTAATTACATCTTACTTTAGTATTCCGAAACTCTATGCTTTACCTAAAATCCACAAAATAGGAGACCTAAAAATGAGACCAATTTGCAGTGGAGTTGGATCACGACTGCATGACACAGCAAAATGGCTTTGCAAAGAATTTTCAAGATTTCAACAACCAGCCGAATATTATGTAAAAAACTCGTTTGATTTTATCAGTGAAGCAGGTAAAATTAACATTCCAAAGGACTTCATTCAAGCATCTATTGACATCGACAATATGCACAATAGTATTCCAGTAACAAATGCTGAAGAATCCATTAAAAATTTGTTGACAACCATAAATACATTAGATGATTCAAAGGTAAGTGAATACATGCGTCTTGTCCATTTATGTTTTTCAAAGAATTATGTCCAATTTGATAATAAAGCCTATCAGTAAATTGATGGTTTAGCAATGGGTAACCCCTTATCTGCCTTTGCGGCAAATTGTTTCATGGCTGAATTCGAAACCAAAGCTAAGCAGAACTGCCCTGACTTTCTATTATTATGGGTTAGATATGTTGACGACACTTATGTCATTATTCATAAAGACAGACTCAATATTTTTCTCGATTTCTTAACTCGAAAAGAGGTACTTGATGTAACTTTACTAAATAACTGAGATACCATATTCTTATACCAGTGGAAGGTATTAAAAGAGGAATCATTCTCTGAACATAATTTTTAATACCTGACATCCCAGATCCTCGCAAGCCATTTAGAAATCTCAGACGAACCAACTGGGAAATTTAAAGTTGGGAGGTAGAAACTGAAATACGAAAGCTAAATACTGACAATTAACAGCTAAATACTGACGCTTTGCAAGAACCCGAAATTATAGAAAAAGCTACTTATAGCTTCACTGAAATTCTCGGTAAAGCGTTCGAAAAAGGATGTCCACTAAAACCAGGGGGACAGGGTAAAAAGAAATCACTCTGGTGGACAGCTGAACTTGGCAATATCAGAAAAGAAACAAGAAGACTTTTTAATGTTGCTAAGCGCACAAGAACAGATAGTGACTGGGAAACTTACAAAACTAGTCAAAAGAAATTCAATATGGAATCTCAAAGAGCCAAACGCAGCTCATGGAGAAACTTCTGCAGTCAAATTGAGCATACCACCGAATCAGCTAGGCTCAGAAAAATACTTGCTAAGGGACCAATCGTTAGGATGTCTTAAGGAACCCAATGGACATTGGACGGAATCTCCTGGTAAACGCTCACTTTCCTGGTTGCACCCCTATTAGGAATAACAACCCACAAGTAGAGCATTGCATAGAAAACACAACACCAACGGACTATCGGACTATTAACTCCTTTTCACCGTATAAATCACCAGGTTTGGATGGTCTCTTTCCCATGATTATACAAAAATGTGAAAACCATGTAATCCCACACTTAACAAACATATTCCTAAGTAGCCTCAAATTGGGCTATGTGTCGAAGGCGTGGCGAGAATTCAAAGTGGTATTTATTCCGAAAGCTGGAAAGCAAAGCCATACGACCGCTAAAGATTTCAGACCCATTAGTCTAACGTCTTTTCACTTAAAGACATTTGAAAGACTAATAGATATGTATATACGCAACACACCCAAATATACGCAACACGAGCCCGGAAGTCATATCTTAAGCACAGTATTCTTATACAAAAGGTAAAAGTGTTGATTGTCGTCGGTACAATTGAAAAAACGGTCAAAGACAAAGAATACACCCTTGCTGCCTTTCTAGACATTGAAGGAACCTTCAACAATTTTCAAAACGAGGCGGTGAAAGGAGCACTCGTGAATCTTAATGTGAATAGCACCATCATCACATGGATAATGTTCATGTTAAAAAAACAGACAGATCAGCTCAGAGTTAGGAGGAGTGAAGATCGAAGTATCTACTTCTAGAGGAGCCCCACAAGGTGGGGTCCTTTCTCCGCTTCTCTGGACACTCGTGATGAACGCAGTTCTTCTGAGACTAAAATACAGTAGAGTCAGACTAAATGCATATGCAGACGACCTGGCTTTACTAGCGACAGGGAAAAAATTGAAAATGCCCTATCAATAGTGAGTGCATGGACTAGGAATTATGGCCTAGCGGTTAATCCGCAAAAAACAGAACTAGTCCTTTTTACGAACAAAAGAATGATACCGACTTTCAATATTCCTTCTATCGAAGGGATCCAACTCAAAATCTCCGATCACACAAAATACCATGGTGTGATCTTGGATAAGAAATTAAACTGGAGTCGCAACGTTAAAGAAAGAACTAACAAAGCCATGTTTGCTTTTTACTCCTGTAACAGGATATTTGGTAAGATCTGGGGACCAAGCCCAATAATAATCAAGTGGATGTTTACGGCCATAGTAACCCCTGTACTGACATATGGTAACGTAGTCTGGTGGAATGCACTGGACAAAGTTACCAACCTCAAGATCATGACCAAAGTACAAAGAATGGCATGTATTGGAATCACTGGGGCTATGAGGTCCGACACCAGAGCGGGTTTGGAATCTATACTAAACTTAATACCCCTTGACCTATTTGTACAAGAATCGGCAGCCAAGAGCGTAATTCTTAGCCAAACCGGAAGCTGGAAGCACAGCATCATAGGTCACGCGCAGATTCTGCAGAAATACACGGGAAATATGGTATGCACCGCCTACACAACTCCCCGTTTAGATTAAATTTTCTTTAGCTTTTAATCTAAAGTACTTTTTTTTTAGCTTTAAACTAAAGTACTTAACAAAAACCAATATTACATTTGGTTTCTGGCACTTCCTTATTGACCGCAATAAAAAATAAATAAAAATCAACACAATAAATTAATTATAAACGTCAAAATTTATTAAAACATTGAATGCATTTCGGTCTTGTTTGCAGACCATCTTTAGCGAAATACGCAAATACACAAAAGAAAGAAATAACAAAATAGCCAAAAAGTAAAATAATAAAATTACAAAAATTTTTGTTGACAATTAGAAAATGTACGATGTAAACAAAATGAAAGAGAACAGGAATAAAGATAGACAGACAAATTAAGAAAGAGGAGACGAAATTCTTATTTGGCAATTGAAAACAAGAAAGATTCGATAGGGCTATTGTCTATTTTCATTAAGTTTTCTGTAATTGAAATGTAAACAGATTCATAAGCATCTAATTTAAACGGATTTTTAATTGTTTTTAATATTTTATAGTTGTTTTCAATAGGTTTCATCAAATGTGGTTTATCATGGTCCAAATCAAATGCATGAGCGGCTACAGCTTTGCTAACATCTCTCTTATCTATATAACGTCGATGTTCTTCGATGCGACTTCTTACCGCGCGCCTCGTCAGGCCAATATATTTATGCTGGCAATCTGGGCAGGTAATTTGATAGATGCCACTCTTCTCGGAGACAGGCTTCCTATCCTTGGTTGAACCTAATAATATTCGTAGCTTACTGTTGCTCGTGTGTACAATGTTCAAATCAGCTCGTTTAAATGCATGATTGAGTCGATTTGTGTTACAAGGTACATAGGTCATGGGAACTCGACGTTCGTTTACGTTTTTTGATTGAGAGAAAAGAGTTGAAAAGTTTTCTCTCCTCACCCTATCTGAATATTTCTTCACTATGCCATCGATTAACGATTTTTTAAATCCATGCTAAATGAACTATGTGTTCATATTCAACCTTGAAACCTGTAGTTGAAAGCGGTTAACGGCACATTCGGAAGATCATGGAGTTAAAAGATGCAATTTTATTTTGATGTGTACAGAAAGAGTCGGCTGTAATGTATCGATCTGTAGTTGTTGACTTTCTATACAAAGAAAAATTAACTTTTGTCCGATGCGTTTGATCTTTAGATCAAGAAAGGGCAATGAATTGTCGTATTCGTTTTCAATTTCGTAGGTGAATTTTATGATTTTATATCGAGTGTTTATCTTGTTTAAAATTGTATTTACTTCGGATGCTTTAACGATCGCGAAAGTGTCGTCAACAAAGCGCAACCAAATCCTTGGAAGTAAGCCTTCATTTTTTAATTCCCTTTCGAATTTCGACATGAAAGCTTCCGCTACTAATGGAGACAGCCTGTTACCCATACTACATCCGAAGTCATTTGAATAAAACTCATCCCTGAATTGAAAACAATTATACTTCATACAATTTTCAATAGTGAAGATAAATGCATCTATTTCATCAGGTGCAGTAGCGGATCTAGGAATTGGCAGTGGGGGGGGCTTGGAGTTTGGAGATTCAGTTTGAGACCTTAAGTAATAAAACTTGCTTGTTTTAAGATCAATTTTTTAATTTATAACAAATAATAGTGATCAGTTTAGGTTTAATGAAAGACCGTACTCAACTTCAGACGAACTACACTTCACGACAACGCGGCAAAACATTATTTTTTATGAAATTTTAAAAGCTATATCGCACTAAGCGGCAACTGAACTTCATAAAAATTCATACGAAGTCGTGTAAGTGTAGTTCCGATGCAGTGCAATTCCGGCGAGTGCGGCCTAACCTTTATATATATGGATATATGGAGATTCATGTGTCGTTATATAAAAGACGTCGAATTTTGACATTCCCACTTTTCGTTTAATGATATCCGTTTTGTGTGTGCCTTTATATCCTCTCCTGTCGCGCTTTTAAATGTTTTCAATACAAAGTACACTAACAATTATTCATAATTGCTGTAGCGGAGACAGAAACAAATTCAAAGGCCAAAGGTATCTGGTATAACTAGTTATTGTATTAATAAAATTAATAATTTTTAGCCATATATGCTTGAACCACGCGTACAAATTCGTTTATTTATATTATTTGAAAATTGATTAGGTACCTACGTAATGTAGTTATATTTTTAAATTAGCTGTGGGTATGTTTTGAACTTCCCATTTTTGACGAGATTTGAAAACTGTTTATAATTGGCTAGTTCAGAAAAATTATATTTAAGTGTTCGTACTCGCAAAAGCTCATACATATGTGCTTTGACACGGTATCAGTCCTCTGAGATCTTATTTTTCCTGAATTAGCCAAATCAACGAAACTATTTTGTTCAAACTGCCACTTTAGTACATACGACAAAGCTGCTCTAAGAAATAAGCCGCGGCCCAATTTTGCCAGCGTGAATGAATTTTCGTGTATACGCTGCATACACTTTATATTCATGCCAAAAAAATATGTCGACAAATTCGCACGTCACTCGAGAGCCTAGAGGGATTGCAAATATTCATTTGCTTTTGCATGATTTTCTGAGCGCGCATAGAGAAAACTCACGCTTTTGAAATTTGGCTCCTTGACTAGAGAATTTGTGTACAATTTCCTAGTACAAAAATCTTTTGTATGTACAATTGCCTTCGACCTTTCAAATTTTGAAAACGTAAACCGAAAAATCTCTTAGCGCAGCCAAGGCCGTAAGAAAGAATTTCTGTTGTATTAAACATTTACACTTAACTTGACATTCCGTTGTTCTCCAATGGTTTAAACCTCAACTGCGTTTCTTTCGGTAAATTAGCTTTGTTTTTAGTGTAAACAGTTAGGGCATTTGACACGTTAATGTTAAGCCCCAACCATTTTGTATCTCTTTTTACTTATCTCTTCAACCCTTAGCCCCAACTTCGGACTTTGACAGTCCCTAGACTTGAGCCCCCAAAACTCTCTGGAATCAGGTTAGTTTTTAGGGAGTAAGTTGCTTAACCGTGGCTAGGTTTTTTGTCCAAAATTCTCAGACCTTATTGTTCCAAAGCTGGTTTGTTCGTCCCAATTTTCTAGATTTTATTTTTAGGGAAAAATTGTCGTGGCATGAAACATGTCCATATTCATAGCCCCCAATTTGGATTTTGTCCAATTCGCTTCAGGCTCTAGCCCCAATCTTTAGGCTTACAAAAAAAATTACATAACTTGACGTATGTAAATAGTTCAGCCCCAACCACGTTATTTTGTCCATCAAATTTCATATCTTAACTATATTTTAGACGGAATATAAAAGTCTACACGTTGTAATGTATTGCTTTCTATATTTCAAATTATTTTATGATTCGGCTGTGGGGGGGGGGCTTTAGCCCCTATAGCCACCCCCCTGGATCCGCTACTGATCAGGTGGTATACAGAGCTTTTGTAGGTGTTCTTTAATCGACAAGATGGCTACGTCTACCGGGACTCTTGGAAAAAGTGCGGTAACGTCAAACGAAATCATGATTTCGACGTCTTGTATTTCGATGTCTTTTACCTTTTCTACAAAGTCAAAAATGTTTTTGACTGAAAAACCTTCGAAACTGCCGAAATGTTTCAATTTTGATACGGTCCATTTAGCTATTCTTGCGAAAGGTGAATTAACACAGGATACGATTTTTCTTCCTTATTACAGCAGTGTCTTCCAAGCTGAGGTCCTGGCAGTGACAAAAAGCTGCTAGACAGGTCTCAATGATGGCAATACCACAGGCGGATATCACCTTTTTCTTTGACAGCCAAGCGGCAATAAAAGCAATTTCTGCCTTTGAAATAAAATCGAAGCTTGTAGCATGCTGTCGCGAAGGGCTAAGGGTTCTTGGTACACAGCACAACATAAGGCTCTGTTGGGTTCCTGGCCACAGTGGTGTCCCAGGAAATAAAAGTGCTGACGAACTGGCAAGAATACGATCAACACTCGATCTTAAGCAAGCGGACTCAACAGTTCAGATCCCACCCTGCAATCTAAAGCGGGAAATCGAGAGTAAAGTTCTAGCTACAACTTACAAGAGATGGAGCTCGCTTGACACCTGTATTATAACTAGAAAATTATGGCCTAATTTCAACAAGCAAAAGACCGACAAGATCATCCAACTGAGAAAAAATTCTTTATCTGTTCTCGTAGGCATTACCACTGGTCACAACCGACTGGGTTACTACAAGAAAATGATACTCCTCACTACCTGTGTCACTGTCCTGCTTTATGTCATCTTAGAAGCAGGCTGCTCGAGAGACACTTCTTCAATGACTTAGAGGAACTCTCTGACATTACAAGCAGTTCTTGACAATTCTTAAATCTGCCAACAAAGCAGTCACATGCATCAACCACTGATCTATCAAACTAACCCGCAAGACGTTGCATGGAGCCACTGTTCATACGGGCCTGGTGGAGGAATGATTAAGCCAGTTGGGGTAGAGGGGGATCACGCCCTCAAATGAAAATGGTGGGTTGGTTCCTTCTTCAACCCGGTAATTGTGCCAACGAATACTTCTTCAATAACCCTGAATGTTAATCTGACTGAACCGCGAAGTCGCATGCACCACCCACTGATATATCAGGCTCACCCGCAAGACGTTGAATGGAGCCACAGTTCTTATGGGCCTGGTGGAAGGATGATTTACCTAGTGGGGGTAAAGGTGGGGATCACGCCCTTAACAGACAATGGTGCGCTAACCTCTCCTTGACCCGGCGAGAATGTGCCATCAGACAATTCTACAACATCTTGAAAACAGGACTTACTAAACAACACAGTCAAATGCACCAACCACTGATCTATCAAACTTACCAACCAGACGTTGCATGGAGCCACTGCTCCTACGGGGCTGATGGAAGGATGATTTAACCGATGGAGGAAAGGGGGTACCACGCCCCTTAAGGACAGCAGTGCGTTTGCCCCTCCCAAACCCGGTGATTGTGCCGACTACACTTCAGAACATGTAGGTAAACCTGACTGAACAGGGAAGGCGCATGCACCAACTCCCCCACCAGACGTTGCATGGAGCCACTGCTCCTACGGGTCTGGTGGAGGGATGATCTACTCGGTGGGGGTAAGGAAAGGGATCACGCCCTCAAACGACAATGGTGCGATAACCACTCCTCAACCCGGTGATCATGCGCTGACAGATACTTCTCCTACACCTTAAAAGCTGGACTGACTAAACGAAGCAGCCACATACACCAACCACGGATCTATCAAACTTACCCACTAGTCGTTGAATGGAGCCACTGCTCCTACGGACCTGGTGGAGGAATGATCTACCCGGTGGGGGTGGAGGAAGGGCTCACGCCCTAAAAACACTACGGTGGGCTGGCCTTTCCTCTACCCGGTGATTGGGCCGACGGACACTCCTTGGCTGTAACTTTTGACAGCGGTATCGCATCATCTTCAAAAATACATCAAAATGTTCTTATCTGGTAAGTAATTGACATTAGTTTATTCGAGGACGACAAAAATGTGTCAATGTGAAAAAAATGGGCACGACTGGATCGCACAAACTTGCTCTCGTAGCTAACAACTTGAACGTAGCTTAAAATTGACAATGTGCATATATAGCGGTTCTATAACATTATGATATCATTAGAAAAAGTTTTAAAAACGATTTCAAATATAAATTATTACTATATTTATTTATTATTTACTTGGAAGGAATCGGTGCGGAGATTCACACACTTCAGCAAAACAACAAATCCCTACAAGATAAACTGCAAGAAATGGAATCCCGCTGCATCTCTTTAGAACGGCAAGTTGAGTGGTTGTCAAAGAAGGCAAACGAAACAAATATCATTGTCCACGTTCCTGCTGTCAGCGGAGTAGTTGCAGCGGATAAGGCAAAAGCCCTTTGTCTTGATTTGTTGCAAACCCAAAACCCTGCAGCGATTGTATCAGCGAGATCAATGCAATAACGAAACCCAAAAATTGAAAACGTTATTGTAGAGCTGCAAGATAGAGAAGGCGTGGGGTATATCATAAATTCTGCAGTATTACTACGAAGCACGGGCATTTCGATGTATAGGGATTATCCGTCGGCGGCACGGGAGAGAAGAACATGTATACTAAAACTTAAAAACGATATAGTAGCTACAAATCCGAAAATTAAAATTCAGGTACAAGGAGAAACTATTAGAATTCAAGGAAAAACTTTTTATTTCGACGTAAACAACAACTTGTCGAGCGATGATGAAGGCGGAATGTCTTTTTTGGCACAATTACAACAAACAAATGACAGAAGTACAATGTCATCCATTGACAGAACCAACGAAACTGTCATGCCCAGCAGTTCTCAAACTGTAATGGAAAATGAACGTATACAGCGCCTTTTATTATGTTGCCGTCAGCCATAATGTTAATAGCTTGAATTATAACGATTTTTCTTTAAGTATTATTGTATTTAATGTATCTGGCTTAGGAAATAAGTAACTATTTAATGATTTTTTTAAGCATATAAATAGTTTTGATATTTTTTGTTCGTGTGAAACATTTGTTGAAAAAAACATGGATAGATTTGAAAACATTTATAAACCACAAATTATTGTGGATACCAGCAATAAGAAGCTCTGCTCATGGAAGAGCTAGCGTAGGATGTCTTTACGGCATCAAAAAATGTTTAAAATTTGATTGTTCTTTTATAAAAGAATTTGAAAGAGATTTGATCGAGATAAAAATGTATGTTATTCCAGTTTACTTTAGCTGCAATAAGTGGACACAAGATTTCGAAAATTTAGACAATTTTCTTTTGGAATTCGGAAAAGATGACATCATGGTTATGGGAGATTTCAATGGACGAATAGGGGCTACACAAATCCTAAACGAGGAACCCGAACTCTTAATAGAATAAGTTAAAGAATTGAGAAACGCAACAGATGAACAAATTGATGGAAACGGTAAGAAGCAAATCGAAATGAGCGAAACAATTGGATTAACGTTGTTGAATGGGCGAAGAAAAAGCAATAAAAACGCGCTCACATTCACTCGGAGCACTGCGTGTTCCACAATTGATTACTGCTTCGTAAAAGGAAAGTGGCTTAATCTGGTATCTGATTTCGAAGTGGATGAGATGTTGCATTCAGATCATTTTCCAATATCTATGGAAGCGAATGTAAGGTTTCAAGTTGAATCACCTTCTTCACAACAGTACCTATTGCCAAAACTACGGTGGAGAGAAACCGATCGTTTGAAGTATACAGAGAAACTAAACCTTGTTGCTAGCAATATCGTTGAAAACGAACTTCAATCGATAAGAGGTACTGATATTCTTACATCAGCTGTAATGGAAGCTGCTACCCCACTGCAGACAAGGACTACAGGCAAGGGTAAACAACCCTGGTATGACTGGGAGTGTGAGTCAGCAAGACAAAAATCTTTTGCTTATCTCCGCCTGCTAAGAAGTATAAATTCCAACTACGCGAAAACTATGTATCACGAAGCAAATAAAAAGTATAAAAGCTTATGCGCATCAGCGAAGCAAAAGGCTTACACGCAAAATCTGTTAACAATGCTTGTGAACATCAATGATAGTCGGTCGTTCTGGATGACGGCCAAAATGATAAATATAGTACTGTCCGCGGAAGGTATTAAAGTGGAAACATTCCTTTTAGCTGAGCATTTTGAAAAATTGCAAAATCCACCTCCTAAACAAAACCCAATGCAATATACATTACCATATATGCAAGATCTGGAAATAGACCGCCCTATAGAAAAGTACTAAATCGGTGTGGATCCAATAAAGCCCCGGGTGAAGACCGAATACCATATGAATTCTTCAAAAATGTTACAGACAACTTCCTCCAAAAACTAACGTTGACATTTTACTTCATGTGGTCTACGGGAGAAGTGCCTGCAAGTTTTAAGAAAAGCGTTATACTGCCAATTTTTAAAAAAGGAAATCCTACTGACCCAAACAATTATAGAGGCATATCATTTTTAAATGCGGTTACGAAAATCTTCACAGGAATCATACTGGAACGTCTTACAGACTGGGTAAGCCCAAATAATATTCTAAGTAAATTCCATGCTGGTTTCCGAAAAGAATAGAGTACGATCGATAATGTTTTCTGCTTGACAAGCATCGCTCGGACCTATCTGGACAAGATAAAAAAACTCTATGCATTCTTTGTAGATTTCAAGTCAGCTTTTGATTGTATCGACAGAAGAGCATTATTTTTCAAACTAGGCAACCTTGGAGTTTCAACAAAAATGTTAATGACATAACAAAAGCTGTATGAAGAAAACACATCCGCAGTATGGGACGGAAACATTCTTTCCAGCTGGTTCCAATCAACAACAGGTGTAAAAGAAGGATGTCTCATGAGCCCACAACTCTTTTTTTAAATTTTTTTTGGATGTTTTATCTACTTTCCTGCCTGGATGCATAATATTTGATGGTCTTGCAATAAAAGTTCTCCTTTATGCAGATGACATTGTCATATTTGTGGAAATACCAAACATGCTTCAAATTATGATAAATAAATTGCAGGAGTATTGTACATTATGGAACCTCCAATTAAACACGAACAAATCGAAAATCATGGTTTTCCGAAATTGAACAGGTCACTACGCGAGAGACGAAAGGTGGACATGGCAAGATGAGGAACTTGAAAAGGTCAAACATAATAAGTATCTTGGAGTTTTGATCACATCAAAGCTGTCCTTCAAGAAACATCTCGAAGAAAAACTCAATGAGTCCAAGAAAGCAATAAACTGTACTTGGAAAAACGGTTTAAGCTAAAGTATTATTGATCCAAGTGTGAAATTCAAAATTTTTGAAGCGGTAATGAAGTCAATTATGTGCTACGCAGCACAAGTTTGGGGTGTTTCTGAATTTGAAGATGTTGAAAAACTGTTAATATACTTTATTAAGAGAATTTTCAAACTACCAAAAAATACACCAGCACATATTGAATCTGGAAACGGGTCTACCACCACTCCATATTCACACACTTCGACAGCACTTCACTTACATAGTAAACATTATGGGACAACAAAGTCATCGTCTAACAAATAAGATTGTTTCATTTTTTAAAGAAAGAAACCTACAATTATTCACCGAATGGACGAGATTGTCTGCTGAGCACGGAATTCCACTTTTTGAACAAAGCAATAGTTCATTGGGCACTACCCTTCAGGTTCTCTTAACGAAAATTGAAGAAGCGACAAGAAATGCGTTTAAAAGACGAAGTCACCAAAGCCAAACAAGAAACACTTATAAGCAAGTGGAACACGATCTTGGTGAAAAAAACTACTTCGATGTCTGGATCTTATATCAACGATATTAAAAGCCAGAGGTGAGCTAATCAAGCTGAACTACTTGCCTTATTATAGAAACGATGTAAACACTAAATGCACTTTGTGCAACCTGCGTAGCACAGAAGACATACTTCATTTTATTGAAATTTGTCCCGTCCTAAACTCAATTCGAAGAGCATCATGGGGTAAAATCAAGCTGTCATCGAATGAAACTATCCGCGCCCTGAACGGAGAAAATTGAAAAGTTCTCTAAGGCCGTGTGTCAATTGCGTTAAAAGTGCGTTAAATTTGATCCCATGGCTAAATTTTGACATTACAGAGGTGAATACAGTCGTCAAAATTTAACCTGCTAAGGAGCTCGTTTAAATTTTAAAAAGTGGATACATTTTGACGTTTGTATTAAGCTTCTTGCACATTACTTACATCATCGACCTATTATACCTGGACTGCTAGAAGCCAACATCACGGTGGTTCCCTTTATTTAAAAAAAATCGATTCACTAGCGGCAATTTGAAAACGACTTAGGCCTAATTTATTCACTCAAAGTTAAAATTAACTTAGGGATTTTTACAGTCAACTTGAGAAATAGTTTTTATTCACTCGAAGTTGACGTTATAAACTTTTGATTTTCAACTCCAGAGTTGAGTGTAAACTTTTCGCTTTTGACTTCGAACGCCTCGCCTGCGATAATGTACCAAAAAGGGACCACAAAAATCAACGCCAGTTGTTGAAAAAAGTCTTGCTGGTTGTACGCGCAATGTAGGTAGGTCTCCCATTAGTTGTTCCAGGGGTTTTGGTCGACACCGAGTGCATAATACACACTTTCTGCGATGTATGCATGTGGCAACACCATACATTTTCCACAATAAATACATTCCACAATTTGACGTTTGGATGTCAGCTCTTTTGTTACTTGAATTACTCACTTCTCATCTAGACGTCAAGTAGAACACTTCTCTTTAAAGTTAAAAATAGTTAATTAAAATAATTAAAAGTAATAATATAAATTATAGAGAATATAAAGAGTTTATCTTTTATTTGTTTGACGACATAACATTGGCGACGAGTGCAGTGATTGCGAAAATTTGTACAGATTAGAATATTGTTTAATAACCTTTCATTCCATATATTCTGTTCAACTCCTACACGTGTTATAATGCCAGATAGTGTACCCGGTGGCAGTGATCAAAATAGAATCAGTGAACAGTCCAGCTTTTTAATGAACCAATCATTAGCGGTGCTCAGTATTCCTTCATTTGAATACGATGTACAAAAGTGGTCCGTATTCAAAGGGCGCCTGGAGCAATATTTCTGCCAGGCAGAGATCACTGACGAAACAAAGAAACGAGCAGCTCTCATCAATTTACTGGGAGACAGGACGTACGAAGTGGTTCTTGGGTTATGTGCACCTAAAACACCTGGAGAGAAGTCATACGACGAACTTATCACAATATTTAACGCTAATTTCCCAATTCCAACGACTTTGTATTGTGAAAGACGAATGTTCTACGAAGCTGGAATAAGAGAAAACGAAACTGCGCAAGAGTACCTTATCAGGCTGCGTAATCTTGCGAAGGCATGTGAATTTGGTAGCCGACTAGAAAGCATGCTCTTGGATAAATTTGTTATTGGGATTTGTGACGATGAGAAGCTTACGCTCACCAAGGCCCTGGAGACAGCAAAAAAATTCCAAAAACGACACGATGGGGCGCATGTGGAAAACATATGCGCAATTAAAACGAGTTATCAGAAACGACAACAGCAACAGAGGACAGGGCAACCACAGCAGAGAACGGGTCAGCAACGAAAGCAACAACTACCACATAAGCAAAGTCCGAGAGCAGAAACAACTGCTTTTAAAGTATGCCCGCATTGCGGTTTCGATAACCACAAACCTCAGCAGTGCAAATACAAAGATGTCACATGCTTCAATTGCGAACGAGCAAATGTCCACGTAAGAAAAATTCATCAAAAAACATAGCAACTGTTAAAAATAATGAACCTATTACTGATTCAATCGATATTGAGTTAGAATTATGTAATCAAAAGTTAATATTCCAAGTTGATACGGGTGCAGCCGTTTCAGCTATTCCTTGGGAAACGTATCTGCGTTTTTTTTTAAAAAAATATTAAACTGCAAAAAGATAGCACCAGTATTTCTGGTTACGGTAAAAATTTATTAACGGTGAAAGGTTCATTATTTTGTAACATCAACTACAACAATATTATAAGATATTTTAAGTTTTTAGTTATCGATAGGGGTGAAAACCCTATAGTTGGAAGAGATTTTTTTAAAGTTTTTCAAATTAAACAAATTCAAATGAATGCTTTAGTCTCAGATGAGGAAAATTTAAAAACGATTATAAAAAAACACGATTCACTTTTTTCGGACGATTACGGTAAATTAAAAAATTGTAAAGTTAGCCTCGAAGTTGACAGTAACGTCCAACCAATTTTTGTTAAAGCACGCCCGATTCCATTTGCTTTCAGGGAAGAAGTAGAAAGTCAAATACGCGACTTAGTCAAACGCGGTATTATCACGAAAACCGAAAGCACCCAGTGGGGAACACCCCTGGTGCCAATTTTGAAAGAAAACGGGAAAATAAGAATATGCGCAGATTATAAAATAACGATAAACAAGTTCTTGAAAGACACGAATCATCCTCTACCGCTAATAGCTGATATAATGAACAATATCAAAGATGGACGAGTTTTCTCCTAAATAGACTTAGCTAACGCATATAATCAGATAGAATTAGACGAGTCATCAAGAGAGTTGGTCACGTGGAGTACCCACATTGGTAACTTCTTGATGAATAGATTACCTTTTGGTATAAAGCCAGCCACGGGTATCTTTCAAAGAGAAATAGAAAAGGTTTTACATGGTATCGAGGGAGTGGTAAATTTTTTAGACGATATAATTATTTCGACACCTAATCTAATGAAGCATAACGAAAGACTTCACGCGATTTTTGAAAGATTACATAATGCGGGGTTAAGATTAAATAAAACTAAATGTGTTTTCGCGAAAGATGAAATCAAGTATCTAGGGTATTTAATTTCGAATAAAGGTTTAGTAAAAGTAAATCGAGATGAAACTATAACGAATTTTCCAGTGCCGAAAAGTATCTCGGATGTTAGATCATTTTGTGGTTTCGTTAATTATTTTGGCCGATTTATTTCGGGTTTAGCTACAAAAATGTCTCCGATATACAGCGTGTTGAAAGGCAAAACTTTTGTGTGGAATAAGCAAGCTATGGATGCCTTTGAAAATATGAAAGACGAAATTATGTCAGACACGGTTTTAGTTCACTATAATCCGGAATTACCTTAAGTGCTTACCTGCGATGCATCAAATGTGGGCATAGGAGCAGTTTTAGCGCACACTTTTCCGGACGGGTCTGAACAACCAATAGAATTTGCCTCACGTTGCCTATCAAAATCCGAGCAAAACTACGGGGTTATAGAGAAGGAAGCTTTAGCCATTGTTTATGCTACCAAAAAATTCTATCAGTATTTAATCGGAAAGCCATTTGATCTAGTTACGGATCACAAACCACTTGTCGCAATCTTTGGGGATAAGAAAGGTATACCACAAATGTCCACAAGTAGATTGCAAAGGTGGGCTTTTCATCTGTCAGCTTTTCAATATAAAATACGATATATAATTATGTGGTTGAATTATAGCCTCGTTTTTTATAAATTAAACCACATTTATATTGTTTTATAAAAACTTGTACGTACTTTATTTTTAATAAAAGTTTTAATAGAAGTTTAAGTTTATATTTTTATGAACAAAAGAACCACTTAACGTTTATAACATAAAGAGTCGACTGGCTGAAATACTTACAAACTAGCTTACAAAACTTGACTTACGATCTAGACTTACGACAAGGTTTAATCTCTCCAGTAATATCTTTTAAAAGAGATAATGTTAGAAAGAGAAATTTTGATAGCAATAGGTATTTACACACTATTGATGTTTGATGTACAAACGACAAGTGTGGTGAATAAGGACCTCCTACTTAATGGGTGGAGTATGCAATTAGGGAATAATACTTATAGCACATTTCATTATATGACACCTCCCCCACTAAGTATTTTTGGTCTCCAAAAACAAAACTGAAAACTAATAACAAGGATTTTTGTTCCAAAAACAAATATTTAACAATTAAACGGAAATAGCGAGACAAACATAGGAAAATAACTTTCAATTTTCGTAATAACATACTTAATCTTATACAAGTTATAACAGTTTGATTAATACTATTTTTGTATACTGATTTATTTAATTTTATAACAATTTATAATATTCTAATTTGAGTTACAATAAAATATTTGGTATAATTTAATATTTAATTTCAAGTTGTATTTAAATAATCCAAGTTTTCTTTTTCAAGTATTTAACAGTATTTTTTTTTATAGGCTATTTCTTTTTATATTTTTCATTTTATAATTTTCAAATAAATATATACATTTTTTTGTTTACCATACAATATATTAAATGCTGAGCAATTGTATAATTATTTTTTTTTAATTCAAACTTCACATTCTAATATTTTTCATTTATTTCCTCTTTTTATAATCTCCTATTAACTTCAATAGTTTTACTGTTCCAGAGTATTCTCATTAGCAACCATTCCTTATTAAAACAACGCATGATTAACGTGAATAATTCATGTATAGACTTATCTCAAATCATAACAATTTGTTTTATCTACTCAATTACGATTGATAATTGCTTTCTCTATACTATTGTTCAGAATCAACCAATGTGAACAACACTATTTATTTTCTTGATCCTGAAACACAATTTATAACCAAATCACAATTACAACCAAACGTCACGTGTAAACGGCACAATTCTATTCAACTTATGAACTCGCCCCTAATTTCTAAACAATTTCAGTTGACATAACAAAATTTGTATGAAGATGAACCCGGAACGCAAACCGAAATGACATTTCTGTATTCGCCGACAAATAGATCGTGCAAGGAAGGAAATAGAAATTAGAAATGGAAAACAAACGTTAGAAGTTTAAATGTACTGTTTTATTTAACAAAAGAAACAAAAGGAATTTAAAATCTAATAAAATAACTTAAACAATGTAATTGAAATTATCTATTTTAAAGGAAGCAACCAACAATTGTACGAATGTATGAAGAAAATTAATACAAAACAAAAAGAAATTGAATGAAAAAGTGAGTTTGTGCATTTGTGTTTGATTTTGTTTCTGTTTTAACTTTAATTTTGATATTTATATTTTCTTTTCAATTGCCTTTTGTGATATTTAATTTTGCGTTTTGTGGATTTATCATGGATATAATTACCGTCCCTTTCAAAGTTGTTTAGTTTTTTGTACTTCGGCCTGCATTTGACCAAAGTTCTATTCTGAACTATGTCTGTGCATTGGTTCGGTGATATCCCTGTTTCTTTGTTTTTGTTGTTAATTCTTATTTCTTTATCTTTTTGCAATTTGTTCGACAGTGAATCAATATCTTCTCTACTTAGGTTCTTAGAAATAATATCTAATGGTCTCAACTTGGTTGTAGAGTGTATGGTGGAATTATAAATCGAAATAATTTTGAAAAGCTTTTCGTCCAACTCTGAATTGTCTTTATTCGCGTTCATAATTCGCAAGTGCTCATTTAACGTTCCATGTAGCCTTTCAATATCGGCATTGCCGGTTTTGAGGGAAGCTGTTGTTCTATGGAAGATAATCTTGCTTTCTTTAAGAAATTGTTCTACGGCTGAGTGCAATATACAAGTGTCACCATCGGAAATAATTTTGTTCGGTTTTCCTAGGAAAAGAATTCTTTGTTTTATTGCACTTAGTATAGCTATCCAATTTCTATCTTCGAGTGAGTGAATGGTGGCATATTTTGAAAATTTGTCGATGGTTGTTAAATACATTTTTCCACGTTCTGGAAACCAGATGTCCATGTGGATTATATCATTGAAATGCTTTGGAGTTTCGGTTATTTCCATAGGTATCCGCAGTGGGTGTCGATCGTGCTTTGCGAGATTGCAAATTTCGCAGTTGTTAACAAACTTTTGAATTTCAACCTGTAGATTTGGATAAAAGTACAACCCTTTTAACTCCAAAAACATTTCATTGATACCCCTATGATTTTTGTTTATGTGATCGTTTTGTATAATTTTAAGTAACTCATTTTTGTCTGTTATGTTTTGTAATTTTATACCTGACTTTAACAATTTTAAATTTTTATTCATAGAAAAATATTTTACATAGATGTCTTGAAATTGAAGATAAAGCTTCACGTCTTCGCAATAAATGCAAAAAAGTCCTTTTTTTGTCAAAAGTCCTTTCATAACTTTTAATAAATCGCAATTGTCTTTCTTAATTTGGACGAGGTTTTGTATTTTCTTATGAATGATTTTAATTGAAATTTTTTCATGAGGGCCATAAAAGAGGTGAATTTGATTTTTGTAAAGATTAACCGGTTTGTCAGTGATATAAATATGACCAGTTTCATCTTCTAAAGCACTATGGATTGTGGCACCAGTTGATATAACTTCCTCGTTATTATCAACAGGTGTTATACGATTAACTTCTTCGTTATCGTATTGAATCTCATGTGCTTCATTATTGAAAACGTTGACCAAACTAACTTCATCATTTTCTTTAGTCTTTGACATATCTTCGGGTTTGTTTATATCAATATACCTACTTAGACCATCTGCAACGTTGTTCATCTTCCCCTTAAGGTACTCGATATCAAAATCATACTCGTTAAGTATGATTTTCCATCGTTGCAGTTTCATATTTGGCTCTTTAATGCCATTAAGCCACACGAGGGGCTTATGATCTGTTCGGACAACGAATTTTCTGCCATAAACATAAGTTCTAAAATATTTCACAGCCCAGACGATGGCAAGCAGTTCCTTCTCAATTGGAGAGTGGTGAAGCTCATGCTTGTTTAATGTTCGCGATGCATAGCAAATAGGGTGGTTGTCTTGGCTAAGCACGGCTCCTAATGCATAGCCAGATGCGTCTGTGGTGAGGATAAACTTTTTTGTGAAATCAGGGCTTTTTAAAATAGGTTCAGAAGTAAGTAATGTTTTTAATGTCTTGAAAGATTTCACATAAAGAGGATCAGATACTTGTATTTTAGAAGATTTTTTTAAATATTTAATCATGGGGTATGCCACTTTGGCATAATCTTTGATAAATTTGCGGTAGTATCCAGTAATACCGAGAAATTGTTTAATACCTGTTTGGGTAGTGGGCAGTTTCATTTCTGTTATTGTTTTTACTTTGTTCTCGTCTGGTTTAATTCCATTATTAACAATTATATGGCCTAAATAATTTGTGGATAAATCAGCAAAAAGGCATTTATTTATTTGGATTTTTATGTTGCTTTCTTTTAACTTTTGAAAAATTTTTCTTAAGGATTGTAAGTGTTCCTCAAAGCTGGTGGAAAACACGAGAATATCGTCTAAGTAGACTACGCAAATCTTATTGATGTAGTCTCTTAAAACGTAGTTCATGAGTCTCTGGAACGTCGCCGGAGCATTCTTTAGTCCAAATGGCATTCTCAGAAACTCATAATGACCAGTTTTTGTTGAGAAAGCAGTTTTTGCTGTATCGCGGGGATCCAGTTCAATCTGGTGAAAACCTTTCACAAGATCAATCGTCGAAAAATAATTACATTTCCCAAGTTTATCAAACAAATCTTCAATATTTGGCATTGGGAATCTATCCTCAACTGTTTCAGAGTTCAGTTTCCTGTAGTCTATTACAATCCTCCACTGTTTTTGTCCGCTTTTATCGTCCTTTTTAGGGACTACCCAGATGGGTGAATTGTAAGGACTACTACTGGGAATTATAATTTTTTGCTCTAGCATTTCGGATATTTGTTTGTCTACTTCGTTTGAATGAATCTCAGGATAACGATAAAGTTTACTATAAATAGGGATGTCGTTGTTTGTTATAATTTGGTGTTTAATTTGGTTGTTAAACGATAAAGGATTTCCTTCTTTGTAAATTATAGATTTAAAAGAATTTAGTAAAGATTTCAAATTCATAATATCGACATTACTCAAATGATTTGCAAATAGGTCGTTCGGAATTTCAGAAATAACGCTTTCACTGCAAAATACACTCCAAACTTCTTCATTTTGGTGTACGTGATTTGCATAAATTTCTTCTTCCTCGTTGAAATATATTTGAATCGAAGCATTTTCTGTAACTAACGATCTTGTTTGGTAGTTAATTATGGGATTGAGACCAAGAAGAATATTGTTCCCAATTAAACCATCAAAGTGGTCGTGGAATTGGTATTCTAAAAAATGTACATAATAATCATTATGTTCATTGAATTCCTTAAAAATAGGTACTCTAAATTCTATGCTTGTGCTAATATTACGACCAAGTACTTTTAAAATACGGTTTTTAGATGAAACTTGCCACTTTGGGTTGCATAAATTTTTATTTATTATGCTATATTCTGCACCGCAATCGATAATAAATCTAAGGGTGCGTATAGGATTTTTGACAACTATATAGGGTAGTTGTTTTGACTGTTTGATTGAAAATTTTGGCGATTAAGGTTTGGGTTTTCATTGTTTGTATTACTTTGTTCATTAAGTGTTACGTCCATAGGTTCATTATTGAAATTTCGCGATCTATTTGACCTTCTCGACTGGCCACTTTGCGTGCTATTATTATTCACAGTCGTACTATTATTGGTGTTTTGATTTTGAGGTGTGTTACGTGTTTGGTTACTATTCTGATTTTGTCTAGTTTGGTTAGAATAAGAATGGTTTGAATTGTCATAGTTTCTAGAGTTATAGTTATTATTGTTACGAGAATAAGAGTTGTTTGAGCTGCTAAAGTTTCTAGGACTATAATTATTATGGTTATTAAAATAAGAATTGTTTGAGTTGTTAAAATTTCTAGAATTAGAATTACTATTAGAATTAGAATGGCCATTAGGTCCATGGAATTGGTGATTAATTTCACGAATAATTTTGTATGCTTCAATGAGTGAATTCGGATTTCTACTCAAAATAATGGATTTTGTAGGCTCGGGAAAGTTATTTTTAAACGCATCAAGAGCAATTCTGTTATTCGATGAAATAATCGATTGGTCGTTTTGATTATTATTAAGTAAATACAAATTATTTATTCTACTTAATAAAAAACTAAGACTATGATAATAGTCTCCAATATTTGTTTTTACTCTTGATGTTCGAATTTGATCTATCAATCTATGAGCCGAAAGTCTTTCACCAAAACTATTGATTAAAATATTTCTTAATTGTGACCAATCATCTATTCTTCCATGTTTCTGAAGCTCAACCCTAGCTTTTCCTACTATTTTATCTCTTATATACCCGGACAGCATTCTCACTGTAGTTTCATCGAAAGATGTAAGAATGGGTGCTAATGAATCAACCCTATCTAAAAACTCAACTAAACAATTTGTATTTCCATTAAATTCAGGAATTTTGTTAATCAAATCTAAAACTACCTTAAATCTTTCTGTTACAGCTATTCCGTCCATCTCGATCAGTTGTTGATAGGTTCTTCTTTTTCTTCTACTTCAGTTTTATAATCGGTAGTTCTTCTAATTCTCACAGATTTTCGTTGTTTATTGTTTTTCTTCTGTATGCTTTTAATTAAAATAGTCTTTTTAAGTTCAATAATTCAATAATAATGATTATTAATTGTTAAAGCTTTTGGTTTTTTTTTTCTAACACTGATTGATTTGTTTTATGTTGTATTATGTATTGTTTTAAAACGAGTATTATTATTTTTTATTTTAAAAGCTTTTAATTTATTTTCGAACACTTTTTCCTGAACGTTGATTAAGTGGTTTAATGTAAAATGAATGCCAGTATTTAAGAAAGCTTTTTTCTTGCGGTAGGGAATGTTTTTTTGTGGCTTGTTGCTAATCAAACTCGCGCGTCTTTTTAACTGTTAATTTTTGTTCACTTATGCTTTGAAATGAAAATGAAATGGTGACTGTACTTTTTTTGAAATGATGACTGTACCTTTTTTTATTAGGCGTTTTTTTTTTCGATTTTAATTTCAGATTTCATTTAAAACTTGATTTTATTTTAACGAGTTTTTAACAGTTCAAGCCGCTTTAGAACCGACTGCGCCAATTATGTGGTTGAATTATAGCCTCGTTTTTTATAAATTAAACCACATTTATATTGTTTTATAAAAACTTGTACGTACTTTATTTTTAATAGAAGTTTTAATAGAAGTTTAAGTTTATATTTTTATGAACAAAAGAACCACTTAACGTTTATAACATAAAGAGTCGACTGGCTGAAATACTTACAAACTAGCTTACAAAACTTGACTTACGATCTAGACTTACGACAAGGTTTAATCTCTCCAGTAATATCTTTTAAAAGAGATAATGTTAGAAAGAGAAATTTTGATAGCAATAGGTATTTACACACTATTGATGTTTGATGTACAAACGACAAGTGTGGTGAATAAGGACCTCCTACTTAATGGGTGGAGTATGCAATTAGGGAATAATACTTATAGCACATTTCATTATATGACAATATTAAATCAGAAGAAAATGTGGCCGACGCAATATCTCGTTTTCCTCAACGTACGATTAACGACGATGATTTCAAAGATGACGAAAAAAATACTGTGACGTATTTAAAACGAATAGAGACTAATTCCAACATTTTAGTTGACGCTGAATTAATACGGAAAGAAACGCTAGCTGATGAAATCAACCATACGGTGGTAGAGGCACTAAAGACAGGAATTTATTCAAAACTTCAAGGTATTGAAGCTTTTGCTCCTTTTTGGAAACGAATCAACGAACTTGTAGTTGAAAACGATGTATTGATGTGGGGGCATAGAGTGGTAATTCCACGTTCTTTACGAAAATTAATATTGAAACAATGTCATGCTACCCACATGGGCATTGTAAAAACGAAATCGCTCTTGCGATCTTACGTGTGGTGGCCAAATCTTGTCCACGAAGTAGAAGAAATGATTAAAGGTTGCGAAATTTGTTTGTCGCTTTTACCAAATCCACCTAAATCCAGAGTTATTAATTGGGAAAATTCAGGAAAACCGTGGGAGCGAATTCACGTAGATTTCGCAGGACTTTTAAAAGGCTTAAATTTTCTAGTCATAATTGACGCGTTTTCTAAATGGATTGAGGTGTTTTATACTAAAACACCCAACTCCACATTCTACATAAGGTGTCTTCAAAGCGTGTTTTCAAGATTTGGCGTTCCGGAGGTGATTGTTTCCGATAATGGAACACAATTTGTTTCCGAGCAGAGTAAAGTGTTTTTGAAATCGTATGGTATCTCTCAGTGCCTTACAGCACCCGGATATCCAGCGACTAATGGTGCAGCGGAAAACGCTGTTCGAACTGTCAAAAATGCAATTAAGGCTAGAGAAAACGATGATATAGATGAGGTTTTGACTCAATTCTTATTTGATTATAGAAATACAGAGCATTGCTCTACGAAGGTTACTCCGGCATCTTTGATATTTACGTATTTACCGAGAAATAAATTTGATCTTTTTGCTCCAGCTAATTTAAATTCAAAGCCGTTTAAAAAAGAGCTAATGAATAACACGGGCGATAGAAAATTTAAAATCGGTGAAGTAGTTATGATTCGTGATTTCAATTCTGTAAAAAATAGTCAACAATGGGCAAAAGCCTGTATAATTAAAGCCTTCGGTCCGCGAATGTACCTGTGTAAAATGGAATCAGGCAGGCATATTAAAAGGCATTTAGACCAAATAAGAAAATGTAATTGCAAAATTTTGTATAAAGATAATGTGGTGGAAGCACACAAAACTATAAAAAGATCAATGTTTTGAAAACGTTGTTTACCACAAAATAAGACTAAAAATGTAACCGACTCTGTAATTGTTAATAATGCAGCTGAAGCGCCTGATGATAAAAATGTAAAAAAATTGTTAAGAAATAGATTAGAACTAAAAAAAAACCAGAAAGACTCGGATTCCAAAAATAATATCTTATCTCGTGCTATTTTTGTAAGGGGGGCGTATGTGATGTATGCATGTGGCAACACCATACATTTTTCACAATAAATACATTCCACAATTTGACGTTTGGATGTCAGCTCTTTTGTTACTTGAATTACTCACTTCTCATCCAGACGTCAAGTAGAACACTTCTCTTTAAAGTTAAAAATAGTTAATTAAAATAATTAAAAGTAATAAAATAAATTATAGAGAATATAAAGAGTTTATCTTTTATTTGTCTGACGACATAACACTTTCGAACAACTTGGTTTGTTAGAACCTTTCCATTTATTGGCCAAAATTGCTGCCGAACGACAGCTAAGAGATTCTGTTGACCTAAATGACCGTGTTTGTAATGAAAGTATCGAATGGTGGAGGACGTAAAAATGTGAGTGGATGGCAACAATATAGGATGTTTAGCATCGAACGCAAGATTAGAATTCCTTGTCCTACCACCAACTCTAATTAATCCATCTGTATCCAAAAAGGGTGCGAGTGATCGTAAGTTACTTCGTTTCGGAACTTCATTATTTTTACGCAATGAATCTATTTCGTTAGAAAAACAGCTTTCCTGAACGACGTGCAAGAGCTGTCCCAATGCCTTTTTCATTTCGCATGCAGTAATGGGACCAGTCAAAATTTCTATGGGTTGCGTTTCTGGTTCCACTAAACCGAGAGATATCTTTTTCTTCAAAATTATTGCTGAAAAATTATTTACAAAGCGATTACTATATGAAATGATGCGCTGTAACTTGATATAGGATCTATGATATTTTATGTTTTCGATCAGGTCGCATTCTGCTTGGGCCGAAAGAACAATTTTAATCTTTCGTTGTTCTAAAATATTTTCATCAAGATTCGAAATGTTGGGATGATTACATGGCCATGTTTGTTGATCTTGTTTCAAGAACGATGGTCCTAAAAACCACATGTCTGATTGGAGCAACGTGGATGGACGTGCTCCACGTGATACAATTTCGGCCGGATTTAAATCCGAATCAATGTGTCGCCATTGCTGTAAGGTCGTGGTTTCTTGTATTATGGCAATGTGATTAGAGACGAAGGTTTTCCAAGTAGATGACTCTGCTGACAGCCATGACAGTACAATCGATGAATCAGTCCAATAAAAAATATCTTCGAAATCAATACCAAGGATCTGTATAATGCGATGTGTAAATTGGGCTGCCATCACAGCGGCGCATAATTCAAGACGTGGCAGGCAAGTTGCCTTAGAGGGAGCAACCTTTGACTTTGCTGCTAAAAGCCTGCATTGAATACTACCATCTTCCAAAAACGATCGAATGTATATACAAGTGCCATATGCAAGTTCTGAACTATCTGCAAATGCATGAATTTGTGCTCTTAATTTTTAGGAAGATATTGCCATTCTTGGAACTTTCAACTGTTGAAGAAGTCCACTTTCTGGTGTAATCTTCAGGGAGTGGTTCATCCCAAGAAAGCTTTATTTGTCACAACTGCTTCATGAAAATCTTTGCAAGAACGAGAACTGGATTAACTAGACCAAGAGGGTCAAATAACTGTGCGATGTCAGAAAGCACTGATCTTTTTGTTAATTGAACAAATTCCTTTAAAATATCGCTCTTGTACATGAATGCATCTGCAGTTGGGTCCCAAATAATACCCAATGTCTTGACGACATTAGTACTTTGCATTTGAAAGTGAGTTTCTCTTTGATCCAGAGGAATGCTTTCTAATAGAGCGCAAGTATTAGAACACCATTTACGAAGTTCGAAGTTAGCATTTTTCAATGCTGCTATTAATTCCGCTTGTATCATCTTTGCTTCATCTATGGAATCTGAGCCTGTTAAAACGTCATCCACGTAAAAATCAGATTCGATGACCTTTGCAGCATGCGGGAATCGTTCTTTTTCTTCGTTTGCTAGTTGGTTCAAAACACGAGTCGCTAAATATGACGCCGATGAGGTGCCATAAGTGACTGTGCATAAGCGATAGATGTTTATAGGTTCCTTGTCAGAGTTTCTCCATAAAATCAATTGAAAGTTGCGATCGCGTGGATCCAACATGACCGGCCGATACATTTTTGTAACGTCGCTTGTGAAAACATAGCGGTACATGCGGAAACGAAGAACGATGAAAAACAAGTCGGGCTGAATGACAGGTCCAACCATAAGTATGTCATTTAAAGATTTTCCACTATCTGATTTAGAAGAGCCATCAAAGACGACTCTCAACTTCGTCGTGCTGCTCCCCGATTTTATAATGCAGTGGTGGGGAAGGTAGAAATGAGGCTTAGAATGATCGATGACATCGACGAGCTCCATATGATTGAGTTGTATATAGTCGTTCATAAGCTCATTGTATTGTAAGCGAAATTCATTGTTATTCTTTAGTTTTCTTTCCAAGCAGTAAAAGCGTTTTAAAGCTGTATTGTATGAGAACCCACATTCAAGGCGGCGAACATTGTCAATAAAGTGTTTTTCGCACAAGGTTTCACCTTCAGAAAATAAGCGTGCAGACGAAATGTGGTTTTCGATTTCCCAAAAGGCTTGCAATCGTTGATCTAAAAGATTGTCTTCAAACAGATTTTCTACAACCAAATTACATTTAGCTTTAGGGTTTGGCAAAATTTGATGATTCCTGCTTACAACCCAACCAAACAGGGTGTTTTGAAGAATTGTTGTATTGCTTTTTAGCCTAATTTGACCTCCCACAATGAGAGAAAAGAATAACTCTGCTCCCAGCAGCAAATCAATTTTTTGTGGAATTTGGAAGCTTGGATCCGCTAAGCTTATATTGGATGGTATGCCGAGATCAGTTGTGTTTATTTTCTCGGATGGAAGCAAACCGGTTATCTTAGGAAGTATAACTGCTTCGATTGTTGATGAAAAACTAGTCAAACGAGATTTGATTGTGAAGTAAGCTTTATAATATGATTGTTTGGTAAACGATGATATACCAGAGAAAGACTGGTTTGCTTTTCTTCGAACTGAGCCGATGAGTTGAGCGAACTGCTCATTTACAAAGTGTATTTGTGAACCGGAGTCCAAAAGCACGTGGCAGGCAACAGGAGAAACACGATTATCGACAGCGTAAACTATTGCTGTTGCTAATATTGTCGTGGTTTCATTGCGAGTGGTGGCAAAGGAGGAATGCGCGGTTGGGGTGCGAGAAGCTAAATTTGGAGCATATTCTGTAGCATTTGGATTGAATGAAGAGGTTTGAGTATCGCGATGTAGCAATGAGTGATGCTTCTGACCACAACTCCGACAGCTACTGGTAGAAGAGCAATTTTCTATAACATGGTCGAGTTTGAGGCAATTTTCACACATTTTGAGTGAGATTATTTGCTGCTTTCGGTCGACTGGCGTCATACGCAGAAATCTAAAGCATCTTGTTATCACATGACCACGTTTAGAGCAGAGGGCACACTGCATATTGTTAGTAATTGCAAACGATTTTGGTATGTTTGTTGATCTAGTGTCTACCTTAGAATTAGGACTCACCTTCGCTGTTGGTATTTGGCTTACCATTCATTCCAATATCTGGCTGCGTTTGTTCAGGTATTTTGATATCTCATTGTAGCTAGCAAGCCGATCAGCAGGTGCCTCTTCCTGCCATTTGGTAAGTGTGGCTGCATCCAATTTCGAGGTTATGATGTAAACGATGAGGTCATCCCAATGTTGAGTAGAACGTCCCAGTGATGTAAGTGCTCGAATATGAACATTAAAGGTGTCCAACAGCATTCTAAGCGATGACGCCGAAGTGCTCGTGAGCAATAATTTTCTTATTCTCGTAACGCTCCTGCAACATTTTGATGGCCACATGGTAGTTCGTGTCAGTAACCTCCAAAGACTTGACAATCAATGCTGCGCTGCCGCCCAGTGAGCCAAGCAATTGATGGAACTTGCTCACATTGCTTAACTTTGGTTGCGAGTGAACAAGAGAATTGAAGGCATCATAAAATGAGATCCACTCAGTGATTATACCTGTAAATGTAGGAATGTTAGCTTTTGGTAATTTAATAATATCAGCTACGGTAGAGTTCTTTTGTGATGTTTCAAATTCCGGCTTTGAAGTTTTTTCTATTTTATCCAAGTAGATCTGCAACGCCGGGAGAATTGTATAGTAAAGTTCTTCGTAAGTTGAACGTTCATCCTTGTCAAATTCTTTCGGGTCAGCATCTTCCAACTTAGCTTAAAATGTAGAAATCGCCTAAAAACAAGCTTCCAGAGCCTGAATTCGAAGGGTAAGGTCTGCTGGTGTGGATGTTTCAGCCTTGGTCGTTGTAAAATCCTTAATGCGATCCAATTGCTTCATGCACACACTCCTCTTGTTACGCAGTTCATCAGCTTTTGACATTTTAACCTCTTTTCGATCAGATATTTTCACGTGATTGAGACAAATGAAAGTTTATAGAAAATGATTTTAATATATGTACTGAATCTTGGTAATCACGTCGGGGTCACCAAATTGTTGAGGATAATATAAAAATTCGTGATGATTGCTTAAATAAAACACGATTGAAAAATCCTTTACTTTGACGTGATAGCCAAGACAAGCGAGTATGATTTTATTATAAAAAATTAGAAGAAAAAAAACAATGTATATTTAGTGTTCGAAAAAATGACTTGATCTTAAGCCATAAGCCGAAATGTATTAGGCATTGCCAGAAGGGCGTAAATAATCAAAGCTATTTATGATACTTTACTCAACAATTGGATATCCGTAAACATTGGAACATAAGCGAATCAAAAAATGGCCTTTAATGATGCTTTAACTAGAATAATTGCATGTAATGTTAATAACGAGAATTTCATAGAAAATAATGCAAGAACATCATTGCGAAGATTTCGAAAATTAAAAGAAAAACACATGAAAATTAGAGCAAATATTGAATTTTTATTGAAATGTCGGAAAAACAAAATTATACCAAATGTTATCAAAATTAAATCATCAGTCAGTAACTCACGTTCTACAGAAGTTATAAGAAAAGCTCAAAAAACCTGGCTCAACGCTGAAATCAGTAACGCGCACTCTTGTTTGAACAACGTCGACAAAGACCTGTACAATTTACACAAAATATTAACAAATGGAATGCATTACACTACTTAAGTAATGTTAAATGATTTCATTGATGTTTTTATGTTCTATATCAATGAAATTGAAAAAACCAAAAAAGAAAAATTTAATGACAAATTTAAAAAACTACCAGAGAAACAAACTGTTGAAAAACCTCAAATACACATCATCAATGATTTCGTCGTTAAAAATTCTTCAACAACAAATGATGAAATGGAATTATTAAACGTATGACTGAATTTTGCAATCCACGGAAGTGATAATTTAGATCAAGTAATTGCAGAAGTCGAAACAACTATTTCAACTTGTAATCCTGATGTCCGGAATGCAATCCGAGTTGATGTTAAAAAATCTATTTAGGCTTTCATATCATCTAAAAATGAAGAAAATGATAGATTATCTAAACAACAAAACCCAGTATTGACATCTCTTCGTAGAAAGATTTCTGAAAACAACATTATCATTTTAAAAGCTGATAAAGGAAATAAAGTTGTCATTCTAGATAAATCTTACTATGTTGAGAAGGTTTTAAACATACTCAATAACGGAAGCTACGTCATCGTCAATTAACCACAAACAAAGCTAAACGGTTGGCAAGCAAAAACAAAATTAACACTCTAAAATCGTGCACTAACGTAACAACCAAAAATTTAAGAAAAAAGTTAATTACATCTAACTTTAGTATTCCGAAACTCTATGCTTTACCTAAAATCCACAAAATAGGAGACCTAAAAATGAGACCAATTTGCAGTGGAGTTGGATCACCACTGCATGACACAGCAAAATGGCTTTGCAAAGAATTTTCAAGATTTCAACAACCAGCCAAATATTATGTAAAAAACTCGTTTGATTTTATCAGTGAAGCAGGTAAAATTAACATTCCAAAGGACTTCATTCAAGCATCTATTGACATCGACAATATGCACAATAGTATTCCAGTAACAAATGCTGAAGAATCCATTAAAAATTTGTTGACAACCATAAATACATTAGATGATTCAAAGGTAAGTGAATACATGCGTCTTGTCCATTTATGTTTTTCAAAGAATTATGTCCAATTTGATAATAAAGTCTATGAGTAAATTGATGGTTTAGCAATGGGTAACCCCTTATCTGCCTTTGCGGCAAATTGTTTCATGGCTGAATTCGAAACCAAAGCTAAGCAGAACTGCCCTGACTTTCTATTGTTATGGGTTAGATATGTTGACGACACTTATGTCATTATTCATAAAGACAGACTCAATATTTTTCTCGATTTCTTAACTTGAAAAGAGGTACTTGATGTAACTTTACTAAATAACTCAGATACCATATTCTTATACCAGTGGAAGGTATTAAAAGAGGAATCATTCTCTGAACATAATTTTTAATACCTGACATCCCAGATCCTCGCAAGCCATTTAGAAATCTCAGACGAACCAACTGGGAAATTTAAAGTTGGGAGGTAGAAACTGAAATACGAAAGCTAAATACTGACAATTAACAGCTAAATACTGACGCTTTGCAAGAACCCGAAATTATAGAAAAAGCTACTTATAGCTTCACTGAAATTCTCGGTAAAGCGTTCGAAAAAGGATGTCCACTAAAACCAGGGGGACAGGGTAAAAAGAAATCACTCTGGTGGACAGCTGAACTTGGCAATATCAGAAAAGAAACAAGAAGACTTTTTAATGTTGCTAAGCGCACAAGAACAGATAGTGACTGGGAAACTTACAAAACTAGTCAAAAGAAATTCAATATGGAATCTCAAAGAGCCAAACGCAGCTCATGGAGAAACTTCTGCAGTCAAATTGATCATACCACCGAATCAGCTAGGCTCAGAAAAATACTTGCTAAGGGACCAATCGTTAGGATGTCTTAAGGAACCCAATGGACATTGGAGGGAATCTCCTGGTAAACGCTCACTTTCCTGGTTGCACCCCTATTAGGAATAACAACCCACAAGTAGAGCATTGCATAGAAAACACAACACCAACGGACTATCGGACTATTAACTCCTTTTCACCGTATAAATCACCAGGTTTGGATGGTCTCTTTCCCATGATTATACAAAAATGTGAAAACCATGTAATCCCACACTTAAAAAACATATTCCTAAGTAGCCTCAAATTGGGCTATGTGTCGAAGGCGTGGCGAGAATTCAAAGTGGTATTTATTCCGAAAGCTGGAAAGCAAAGCCATACGACCGCTAAAGATTTCAGACCCATTAGTCTAACGTCTTTTCACTTAAAGACATTTGAAAGACTTATAGATATGTATATACGCAACACACCCAAATATACGCAACACGAGCCCGGAAGTCATATCTTAAGCACAGTATTCTTATACAAAAGGTAAAAGTGTTGAGAGAGCACTACACATTGTCGTCGGTACAATTGAAAAAACGGTCAAAGACAAAGAATACACCCTTGCTGCCTTTCTAGACATTGAAGGAGCCTTCAACAATTTTCAAAACGAGGCGGTGAAAGGAGCACTCGTGAAACTTAATGTGAATAGCACCATCATCACATGGATAATGTTCATGTTAAAAAAACAGACAGATCAGCTCAGAGTTAGGAGGAGTGAAGATCGAAGTATCTACTTCTAGAGGAGCCCCACAAGGTGGGGTCCTTTCTCCGCTTCTCTGGACACTCGTGATGAACGCAGTTCTTCTGAGACTAAAATACAGTAGAGTCAGACTATATGCAGACGACCTGGCTTTACTAGCGACAGGTAAAAAATTGAAAATACCCTATCAATAGTGAGTGCATGGACTAGGAATTATGGCCTAGCGGTTAATCCGCAAAAAACAGAACTAGTCCTTTTTACGAACAAAAGAATGATACCGACTTTCAATATTCCTTCTATCGAAGGGATCCAACTCAAAATCTCCGATCACACAAAATACCATGGTGTGATCTTGGATAAGAAATTAAACTGGAGTCGCAACGTTAAAGAAAGAACTAACAAAGCCATGTTTGCTTTTTACTCCTGTAACAGGATATTTGGTAAGATCTGGGGACCAAGCCCAATAATAATCAAGTGGATGTTTACGGCCATAGTAACCCCTGTACTGACATATGGTAACGTAGTCTGGTGGAATGCACTGGACAAAGTTACCAACCTCAAGATCATGACCAAAGTACAAAGAATGGCATGTATTGGAATCACTGGGGCTATGAGGTCCGACACCAGAGCGGGTTTGGAATCTATACTAAACTTAATACCCCTTGACCTATTTGTACAAGAATCGGCAGCCAAGAGCGTAATTCTTAGCCAAACCGGAAGCTGGAAGCACAGCATCATAGGTCACGCGCAGATTCTGCAGAAATACACGGGAAATATGGTATGCACCGCCTACACAACTCCCCGTTTAGATTAAATTTTCTTTAGCTTTTAATCTAAAGTACTTTTTTTTTAGCTTTAAACTAAAGTACTTAACAAAAACCAATATTACATTTGGTTTCTGGCACTTCCTTATTGACCGCAATAAAAAATAAATAAAAATCAACACAATAAATTAATTATAAACGTCAAAATTTATTAAAACATTGAATGCATTTCGGTCTTGTTTGCAGACCATCTTTAGCGAAATACGCAAATACACAAAAGAAAGAAATAACAAAATAGCCAAAAAGTAAAATAATAAAATTACAAAAATTTTTGTTGACAATTAGAAAATGTACGATGTAAACAAAATGAAAGAGAACAGGAATAAAGATAGACAGACAAATTAAGAAAGAGGAGACGAAATTCTTATTTGGCAATTGAAAACAAGAAAGATTCGATAGGGCTATTGTCTATTTTCATTAAGTTTTCTGTAATTGAAATGTAAACAGATTCATAAGCATCTAATTTAAACGGATTTTTAATTGTTTTTAATATTTTATAGTTGTTTTCAATAGGTTTCATCAAATGTGGTTTATCATGGTCCAAATCAAATGCATGAGCGGCTACAGCTTTGCTAACATCTCTCTTATCTATATAACGTCGATGTTCTTCGATGCGACTTCTTACCGCGCGCCTCGTCAGGCCAATATATTTATGCTGGCAATCTGGGCAGGTAATTTGATAGATGCCACTCTTCTCGGAGACAGGCTTCCTATCCTTGGTTGAACCTAATAATATTCGTAGCTTACTGTTGCTCGTGTGTACAATGTTCAAATCAGCTCGTTTAAATGCATGATTGAGTCGATTTGTGTTACAAGGTACATAGGTCATGGGAACTCAACGTTCGTTTACGTTTTTTGATTGAGAGAAAAGAGTTGAAAAGTTTTCTCTCCTCACCCTATCTGAATATTTCTTTACTATGCCATCGATTAACGATTTTTTAAATCCATTTGTTTGTGCTAAATGAACTATGTGTTCATATTCAACCTTGAAACCTGTAGTTGAAAGCGGTTAACAGCACATTCGGTAGATCATGAAGTTAAAAGATGCAATTTTATTTTGATGTGTACAGAAAGAGTCGGCTGTAATGTATCGATCCGTAGTTGTTGACTTTCTATACAAAGAAAAATTAACTTTTGTCCGATGCGTTTGATCTTTAGATCAAGAAAGGGCAATGAATTGTCGTATTCGTTTTCAATTTCGTAAGTGAATTTTATGATTTTATATCGAGTGCTTATCTTGTTTCCAATTGTATTTACTTCGGATGCTTTAACGATCGCGAAAGTGTCGTCAACATAGCGCATCCAAATCCTTGCAAGTAAGCCTTCATTTTTTAATTCCCTTTCGAATTTCGACATGAAAGCTTCCGCTACTAATGGAGACAGGCTGTTACCCATACTACATCCGAAGTCATTTGAATAAAACTCATCCCTGAATTGAAAACAATTATACTTCATACAATTTTCAATAGTGAAGATAAATGCATCTATTTCATCAGGTGGTATACAGAGCTTTTGTAGGTGTTCTTTAATCGACAAGATGGCTACGTCTACCGGGGCTCTTGGAAAAAGTGCGGTAACGTCAAACGAAATCATGATTACGACGTCTTGTATTTCGATGTCTTTTACCTTTTCTACAAAGTCAAAAATGTTTTTGACTTAAAAACCTTCGAAACTGCCGAAATGTTTCAATTTTGATACGGTCCATTTAGCTATTCTTGCGAAAGGTGAATTAACACAGGATACGATTTTTCTTCCTTATTACAGCAGTGTCTTCCAAGCTGAGGTCCTGGCAGTGACAAAAAGCTGCTAGACAGGTCTCAATGATGGCAATACCACAGGCGGATATCACCTTTTTCTTTGACAGCCAAGCGGCAATAAAAGCAATTTCTGCCTTTGAAATAAAATCGAAGCTTGTAGCATGCTGTCGCGAAGGGCTAAGGGTTCTTGGTACACAGCACAACATAAGGCTCTGTTGGGTTCCTGGCCACAGTGGTGTCCCAGGAAATGAAAGTGCTGACGAACTGGCAAGAATACGATCAACACTCGATCTTAAGCAAGCGGACTCAACAGTTCAGATCCCACCCTGCAATCTAAAGCGGGAAATCGAGAGTAAAGTTCTAGCTACAACTTACAAGAGATGGAGCTCGCTTGACACCTGTGTTATAACTAGAAAATTATGGCCTAATTTCAACAAGCAAAAGACCGACAAGATCATCCAACTGAGAAAAAATTCTTTATCTCTTCTCGTAGGCATTACCACTGGTCACAACCGACTGGGTTACTACAAGAAAATGATACTCCTCACTACCTGTGTCACTGTCCTGCTTTATGTCATCTTAGAAGCAGGCTGCTCGAGAGACACTTCTTCAATGACTTAGAGGAACTCTCTGACATTACAAGCAGTTCTTGACAATTCTTAAATCTGCCAACAAAGCAGTCACATGCACCAACCACTGGTCTATCAAACTAACCCGCAAGACGTTGCATGGAGCCACTGTTCATACGGGCCTGGTGGAGGAATGATTAAGCCAGTTGGGGTAGAGGGGGATCACGCCCTCAAATGAAAATGGTGGGTTGGTTCCTTCTTCAACCCGGTAATTGTGCCAACGAATACTTCTTCAATAACCCTGAATGTTAATCTGACTGAACCGCGAAGTCGCATGCACCACCCACTGATCTATCAGGCTCACCCGCAAGACGTTGAATGGAGCCACAGTTCTTATGGGCCTGGTGGAAGGATGATTTACCTAGTGGGGGTAAGGGTGGGGATCACGCCCTTAACAGACAATGGTGCGCTAACCTCTCCTTGACCCGGCGAGAATGTGCCATCAGACAATTCTACAACATCTTGAAAACAGGACTTACTAAACAACACAGTCAAATGCACCAACCACTGATCTATCAAACTTACCAACCAGACGTTGCATGGAGCCACTGCTCCTACGGGGCTGGTGGAAGGATGATTTAACTGATGGAGGAAAGGGGGGACCACGCCCCTTAAGGACAGCAGTGCGTTTGCCCCTCCCAAACCCGGTGATTGTGCCGACTACACTTCAGAACATGTAGGTAAACCTGACTGAACAGGGAAGGCGCATGCACCAACTCCCCCACCAGACGTTGCATGGAGCCACTGCTCCTACGGGTCTGGTGGAGGGATGATCTACTCGGTGGGGGTAAGGAAAGGGATCACGCCCTCAAACGACAATGGTGCGATAACCACTCCTCAACCCGGTGATCATGCGCTGACAGATACTTCTCCTACACCTTAAAAGCTGGACTGACTAAACGAAGCAGCCACATACACCAACCATGGATCTATCAAACTTACCCACTAGTCGTTGAATGGAGCCACTGCTCCTACGGACCTGGTGGAGGAATGATCTACCCGGTAGGGGAGGAGGAAGGGCTCACGCCCTAAAAACACTACGGTGGGCTGGCCTTTCCTCTACCCGGTGATTGGGCCGACGGACACTCCTTGGCTGTAACTTTTGACAGCGGTATCGCATCATCTTCAAAAATACATCAAAATGTTCTTATCTGGTAAGTAATTCACATTAGTTTATTCGAGGACGACAAAAATGTGTCAATGTGAAAAAAATGGGCACGACTGGATCGCACAAACTTGCTCTCGTAGCTAACAACTTGAACGTAGCTTAAAATTGACAATGTGCATATATAGCGGTTCTATAACATTATGATATCATTAGAAAAAGTTTTAAAAATAATTTAAAATATAAATTATTACTATATTTATTTATTATTTACTTGGAAGGAATCGGTGCGGAGATTCACACACTTCAACAAAACAACAAATCCCTACAAGATAAACTGCAAGAAATGGAGTCCCGCTGCATCTCTTTAGAACGGCAAGTTGAGTGGTTGTCAAAGAAGGCAAACGAAACAAATATCATTGTCCACGTTCCTGCTGTCAGCGGAGTAGTTGCAGCGGATAAGGCAAAAGCCCTTTGTCTTGATTTGTTGCAAACCCAAAACCCTGCAGCGATTGTATCAGCGAGATCAATGCAATCACGAAACCTAAAAATTGAAAACGTTATTGTAGAGCTGCAAGATAGAGAAGACGTGGGGTATATCATAAATTCTGCAGTATAACTACGAAGCACGGGCATTTCGATGTATAGGGAAAGGGAACGTAAACAACAACTTGTCGAGCGATGATGAAGGCGGAATGTCTTTTTTGGCACAATTACAACAAACAAATGACAGAAGTACAATGTCATCCATTGACAGAACCAACGAAACTGTCATGCCCAGCAGTTCTCAAACTGTAATGGAAAATGAACGTATACAGCGCCTTTTATTATTTTGCCGTCAGCCATAATGTTAATAGCTTGAATTATAATGATTTTTCTTTAAGTATTATTGTATTTAATGTAGCTGGCTTAGGAAATAAGTTACTATTTAATGATTTTTTTAAGCATATAAATGGTTTTGATATTTTTTGTTCGTGTGAAACATTTGTTGAAAAAAACATGGATAGATTTGAAAACATTTATAAACCACAAATTATTGTGGATACCAGCAATAAGCAGCTCTACTCATGGAAGAGCTAGCGGAGGATGTCTTTACGGCATCAAAAAATGTTTAAAATTTGATTGTTCTTTTATAAAAGAATTTGAAAGAGATTTGATCGAGATAAAAATGTATGTTAATGTATGTTATTCCAGTTAACTTTAGCTGCAATAAGTGGACACAAGATTTCGAAAATTTATACAATTTTCTTTTGGAATTCGGAAAAGATGACATCATGGTTATGGGAGATTTCAATGGACGAATAGGGGCTACACAAATCCTAAACGAGGAACCCGAACTCTTAATAGAATAAGTTAAAGAATTGAGAAACGCAACAGATGAACAAATTGATGGAAACGGTAAGAAGCAAATCGAAATGAGCGAAACAATTGGATTAACGTTGTTGTTGAATGGGCGAAGAAAAAGCAATAAAAACGCACTCACATTCACTCGGAGCACTGCGTGTTCCACAATCGATTACTGCTTCGTAAAAGGAAAGTGGCTTAATCTGGTATCTGATTTCGAAGTGGATGAGATGTTGCATTCAGATCATATCTATGGAAGCGAATGTAAGGTTTCAAGTTGAATCACCTTCTTCACAACAGTACCTATTGCCAAAACTACGGTGGAGAGAAACCGATCGTTTGAAGTATACAGAGAAACTAAACCTTGTTGCTAGCAATATCGTTGAAAACGAACTTCAATCGATAAGAGGTACTGATATTCTTACATCAGCTGTAATGGAAGCTGCTACCCCACTGCAGACAAGGACTACAGGCAAGGGTAAACAACCCTGGTATGACTGGGAGTGTGAGTCAGCAAGACAAAAATCTTTTGCTTATCTCCGCCTGCTAAGAAGTATAAATTCCAACTACGCGAAAACTATGTATCACGAAGCAAATAAAAAGTATAAAAGCTTATGCGCATCAGCGAAGCAAAAGGCTTACACGCAAAATCTGTCAACAATGCTTGTGAACATCAATGATAGTCGGTCGTTCTGGATGACGGCCAAAATGATAAATATAGTACTGTCCGCGGAAGGTATTAAAGTGGAAACATTCCTTTTAGCTGAGCATTTTGAAAAATTGCAAAATCCACCTCCTAAACAAAACCTAATGCAATATACACTACCATATATGCAAGATCTGGAAATAGACCGCCCTATAGAAAAGTACTAAATCGGTGTGAATCCAATAAAGCCCCGGGTGAAGACCGAATACCATATGAATTCTTCAAAAATGTTACAGACAACTTCCTCCAAAAACTAACGTTGACATTTTACTTCATGTGGTCTACGGGAGAAGTGCCTGCAAGTTTTAAGAAAAGCGTTATACTGCCAATTTTTAAAAAAGGAAATCCTACTGACCCAAACAATTATAGAGGCATATCATTTTTAAATGCGGGTACGAAAATCTTCACAGGAATCATACTGGAACGTCTTACAGACTGGGTAAGCCAAAATAATATTCTAAGTGAATTCCAAGCTGGTTTTCGAAAAGAATAGAGTACGATCTATAATGTTTTCTGCTTGACAAGCATCGCTCGGACCTATCTGGACAAGATAAAAAAACTCTATGCATTCTTTGTAGATTTCAAGTCAGCTTTTGATTGTATCGACAGAAGAGCATTATTTTTCAAACTAGGCAACCTTGGAGTTTCAACAAAAATGTTAATGACATAACAAAAGCTGTATGAAGAAAACACATCCGCAGTATGGGACGGAAACATTCTTTCCAGCTGGTTCCAATCAACAACAGGTGTAAAAGAAGGATGTCTCATGAGCCCACAACTGTTTTCAATTTTTTTTTGATGCTTTATCTACTTTCCTGCCTGGATGCATAATGTTTGATGGTCTTGCAATAAAAGTTCTCCTTTATGCAGATGACATTGTCATATTTGTGGAAACACTAAACATGCTTCAAATTATGATAAATAAATTGCAGGAGTATTGTACATTATGGAACCTCCAATTAAACACGAACAAATCGAAAATCATGGTTTTCCGAAATTGAACAGGTCACTACGCGAGAGACGAAAGGTGGACATGGCAAGATGAAGAACTTGAAAAGGTCAAACAATATAAGTATCTTGGAGTTTTTATCACATCAAAGCTGTCCTTCAAGAAACATCTCGAAGAAAAACTCAATGAGTCCAAGAAAGCAATAAACTGTACTTGGAAAAACGGTTTAAGCTAAAGTATTATTGATTATTGAAGTGTGAAATTCAAAATTTTTGAAGCGGTAATGAAGTCAATTATGTGCTACGCAGCACAAGTTTGGGGTGTTTCTGAATTTGAAGATGTTGAAAAACTGTTAAGATACTTTATTAAGAGAATTTTCAAACTACCAAAAAATACACCAGCACATATTGAATCTGGAAACGGGTCTACCACCACTCCACATTCACACACTTCGACAGCACTTCACTTACATAGTAAACATTATGGGACAACAAAGTCATCGTCTAACAAATAAGATTGTTTCATTTTTTAAAGAAAGAAACCTACAATTATTCACCAAATGGACGAGATTGTCTGCTGAGCACGGAATTCCACTTTTTGAACAAAGCAATAGTTCATTGGGCGTTACCCTTCAGGTTCTCTTAACGAAAATTAAAGAAGCGACAAGAAATGCGTTTAAAAGACGAAGTCACCAAAGCCAAACAAGAAACACTTATAAGCTAGTGGAACACGATCTTGGTGACAAAAACTACTTCGATGTCTGGATCTTATATCAACGATATTAAAAGCCAGAGGTGAGCTAATCAAGCTGAACTACTTGCCTTATTATAGAAACGATGTAAACACTAAATGCACTTTGTGCAACCTGCGTAGCACAGAAGACATACTTCATTTTACTGAAATTTGTCCCGTCCTAAACTCAATTCGAAGAGCATCATGGGGTAAAATCAAGCTGTCATCGGATGAAACTATCCGCGCCCTGAACAGAGGAAATTGAAAAGTTCTCTAAGGCCGTGTGTTAATTGCGTTAAAAGTGCGTTAAATTTGATCCCATGGCTAAATTTTGACATTACTGAGGTGAATACAGTCGTCAAAATTTAACCTGCTAAGGAGCTCGTTTAAATTTTAAAAAGTGGATACATTTTGACGTTTGTATTAAGCTTCTTGCACATTACTTACACCATCGACCTATTATACCTGGACTGCTAGAAGCCAACATCACGATGGTTCCCTTTATTTAAAAAAAATCGATTCACTAGCGGCAATTTGAAAACGACTTAGGCCTAATTTATTCACTCAAAGTTAAAATTAACTTAGGGATTCTTACAGTCAACTTGAGAAATAGTTTTTATTCACTCGAAGTTGACGTTATAAACTTTTGATTTTCAACTCCAGAGTTGAGTGTAAACTTTTCGCTTTTGACTTCGAAAGAAAAAAGTAATCTTTTTAGAGCAGCGAAAGGCGGCAACATAAAATGCTTCCCCGTGTTGGTATCGATAAGAAGGACGACCATGATTTCGTTCTCGCCTCTCAGAAGCAACGAAAATTATGTTTTTTTTTGTTTTTTATTTAATAAAGGCTTCATGCTTTTTGACGAAAGACATTACGGAAAATATCGGTTTAAAAAACAAAAACAGGTACTCGTCCGATCACCGAAATCAAGCATCTTCGGGCACGGTTAGTACTTAGATCGAGGACCGCATGAACATTGATTTTTTTTTCTTGGTTTCTTTTGACTCCGCACTTCAGATGAAATGAAAAATCCATTCCAATTATTCGGAATAAATACAAAATCGAGAATAACACACATAAAACACATTACACAAAAATGTTTCTATGTTTCTTGCTAGAGATTTGCAATGTTACTTTTTACTATACTATGTTAAATAGTGCAACTTTGCAAGTTTATATTTCTTAAATTTTCCCTTTATTATTGTTCTCAAATTATTTGCTTTCTCAATTGTCCATTTTATCATATTTTGTTCATAATCTTTTTAGCTATTGTCTATCGCCAATTTACTTTTTCTTGCACATACATACGTTGTTCATTTTTTTAAATTGACAACATTTTCATGATCTAAAATTGTAAATATGTAAACAGCCTACATGAGATTGCTCTCACAGGCATTATTAATAAATTAATAAAAATAAATAAATAATTAATGGTTTATCCTGAGTTTTTTATTGAATAAGGAAACACAAATTTCTTATTCCAAATATTTTGAATATCTAAAATGAATAAAAAAACATATTCACACTCAAATGCAAAATTATTCTAATGCAAACCAAAAGTTGCGTCTTGTGTATCATGCTTAACAAATGAGAATGACGATCGACTAGCAGTCCTGGTATACTAGGTTCATGACTGCCACTATCAAAATGCAATTCCCGCGTTCAAAATGCAATATCCAAAGCGATTTGAACAGATTAGTGTTGTTATTCCTCTGAATAAAGCTATTGCAACAACAAATCGAGGTATCTGAACATTTTTGGATGGGTTGACACCGTCTCGGATAGGTTCATTTATCACAATTCACCCCTATAAAAACGGATCAAATTTAACCAAACCAAATTTTTAACGCAATTGACACACGGCCTAAGACTATCTGAAATCTGCCATTAAATATCGCCAACAAATCACCAACGAAGCATTTTAAAATTTACATCCAATATTGTTTTTCTATTTTTTCCTTTAAATTAATTGGAACTCATAAAATAAAAACTCTACGAAGAAATTGTATATAAAGAACTCCTTTTTCGGCTGGCGGCAATTCGCCAATGCTTTTTGTGAAAATTTGTATTATATATTTATGTATATCTAAATTTAATGTCAATAAAATCACTTTTACTACTACTATAAATTAATATAATTTTTTTTTAATAGCTAAAACAGATAGAGCTCAAAAAAGTATGCTATCTGATTTCATCGATAAATATGAATTTATGAACAAAAAAATTTCAAAAACCGTTAGAGCGGTTTTTTTTTAAAATAATATTTAATATATAAAAATTCCTTGAAAATTAAAAAAATTTAAATTTGGTATGCCAAATTTTAGAACCTAATAAAATACAATCTTTCACAAAATTAAAAAAAAAAATCATTAAGCTGTTTTCAAGATATTGAAACTGTTTTCGAGATATTGACGACTTCCTCCAAAAATTAACGTTGACATTTTTCTTCATATCGTCCACGGGAGAAGTGCCTGCAAGTTTTAAGAAAAGATTTATACTGCCAGTTTTTAAAAAAGGAAATCCTACTGACCCAAACAATTATAGAGGTATATCATTTTTAAATTCGGTTACGAAAATCTTCACATGAATCATACTGGAACATCTTACAGACTGGGTAAGCCGAAATAATATTCTAAGTGAATTCCAAGCTGGTTTTGAAAAGACTACAGTACGATCGATAATGGTTTCTGCTTGACAAGCATCGCTCGGACCTATCTGGACAAGGTAAAAAACTCTATGTATTCTTTGTAGATTTCAAGTTAGCTTTTGATTGTATCGACAGAAGAACAATATTTTTCAAACTGGGCAACCTTGGTGTTTCAACAAAAATGTTAATGATATTACAAAAGCTGTATGAAGAAAACACATCCGCAGTATGAGACGGAAACATTCTTTGCAGCTGGTTCAAATCAACAACAGGTGTAAAACAAGGATGTGTCATGAGCCCACTACTCTTTTCAATTTATTTGGATGATTTATCTACTTTCCTGCCTGGGGGCATAATGTTTGATTGTCTTGCAATAAAACTTCTCCTTTATGCAGATGACATTGTCATATTTTTGGAAACACCAAACATGCTTCAAATTATGATAAATAAATTGCAGGAGTATTTTACATTATGGAACCTCGAATTAAACACGAAAAAATCGAAAATCATGGTTTTCTGAAATGGAACAGGTTGCAAGTGTTGTCACTTCAAAATTTAAAAACGTGGTAGATTGAGCTACGAAAAAGTGGTAGATTCAGATTTTTCGGGGTAAATTTTAATTTCTGCAGCTTTTATTTTGTTGTTGGTATTATAAACCTAGGTTATTAAAAAAAAAATAATCGAAAATAGCGGCAATTTAACTACATACAATTTTATACGAATACGATGTGAACTTATAGTTCTGTCGAGTGTTGTCTTAAAGATTGAAGTACGAGAACGTATGTGTTGAATGGAATGAAATGAAAACAAATAAATCCCTACGGCATACACGAAAAATCCCTACTTTATGAATTTTATCCCTGCACCTATAAAACCCACAAAATAACATAAACATACTTAAGGAAACAAAAATAAGATATTTTTTTAATGTTTGTTTCAAAAACTCTTTTGAAGGATTATAAAAGTTTATAATTTAAGCTTAAAATGCGCCAGCTCATGCTTAGCTAGATTTGACAAGACCTCATAAACGTTTTGAATATTATTCATTTTATTCCAAAATTGCGCAACTTCTAACATATAAGTTGTTCTTTTATTTTTCCAAAAAGTTAAATTCGTTGGTCTTATGCTCTTGCAAAAGTGCATATTGAAAATCGATATCTTAGGAAAGTTTCTCGGACAGAAGCATGAAACGGAACTCAGTTCTGTCCCCATCCCCATTAATACAACCTTAGGATTCAAAAAACCAAACTGAAAATATTTGTATTCTTACTAGGTATTCTTTGTTGAAACTCTTCTAAGTATTAATATTATAAGTATAAGGATTAAAATTCCAGGGTATGTGATTAAAAAAAAACTTATAATTTCGAAATCCCTACGCTTTCTTGGAAAATTCTGGTATTTCAAAAATCTGTCCCTTTTCACCATACTGTATTTTTTTCAAGACAAAAATCTCTACGCGTAGGGATTTTCCCTACGTGTACCATCACTAGCTTGAAACAAATTGTGATAATTTTGTGCAAATCCAGAACGCCATGTTGTGAATTGATGTGTTTTTCTGAACGATTGTAGAATGAAAAATCTATAAGTAGAACACTGAGACGGGTACTATGCATTTATGCAAACTACAAAAGAAATATTGTTTAAAAGGACATTAATACTACGTTTTCATTAGAGCCGAAATAAGGTAATTTCGAAATTAGCTGATTTGGAACGTCAAATTTGTGTAGGAAATGACGTTCCAAATCAGCTAATTTCGAAACCACCTCATGTCGGCTCTAATGAAAACGTAGTACAAAGCCTGATCCACATCTGTGTCGTGTGTTGTGTTGTGGATTCGTGTGTCGCTGTCATTCCATATATTTTATGCGCCATACTGCAACATAACACACGAGACAAATATGGTTCTACGCATATGAAATACATTGTAGCGATAGCGACACACGACTCCACAACACATCACACGACACAGATGTGGATCAGGCTGAAGGTACAATAGACTCAGTCTGAAGAAGGTACTGTGTGCCGAAACAGCTGTAACACCATAAAATTTAATAAAAGTGGATATTAAAACAAATATTTTGTTTTTATATTTTCATTAAAATAAGATTTGCATTTTATAAACAATTATTTTGGTATAGTTGTTTATTTGTTTCAATTCAGCTGATTTCTCCACAAAAATTTAGCTAGGATTTTAGCCAATGTTTGGCGAGAATAGTGCTGGCTAAAATTTAGCGCGATCTGCATACTTGGGTTAAAGAAAAAGGTGTTTTAAGACATTTTCCTCAGAAATGTGTATGCATTTAAAGGAATTCCTTGATTTTTATATGGCTGATAAAAAGTGGTAGAATTTTTGATTACCGTGGCAGAAGTGGTAGATTTGAAAATTGCTGAAAAAAAGTGGTAGATCTACCACAATTGTGGTAAAGTGACAACAATGAGGTCGCTACGCTAGAGACGAAAGGTGGACATGGCAAGATGAGGAACTTGAAACGGTCAAACAATGTAAGTATTTTGGAGTTTTGATGACCTCAAAGCTGTCCTTCAAGAAACATCTCGAAAAAAAACTCAATGAGTCCAAAAAAGCAATAAACTGTACTTGGAAAAACGTTTTAAGTAAAGGTATTATTGCTCCAAGTGTGAATTTCAAAATTTTTGAAGCGGTAATGAAGTCAATTATGTGCTACGCAGCACAAGTTTGGGGTGTTCCTGAATTTGAAGATCTTGAAAAACTGTTAAGATACTTTATTAAGAGAATTTTCAAACTACCAAAAAATACACCAGCACATATTGAATCTGGAAACGGGTCTACCACCACTCTACATTCACACACTTCGACAGTACTTCACTTACATAGTAAACATTATGGGACCACAAAGTCATAGTCTAACAAATAAGATTGTTTCATTTTTTAAAGAAAGAAACCTACAATTCTTCAACGAATGGACGAGATTGTCTGCTGAGCACGGAATTTCACTTTTTGAACAAAGCAATAGTTCGTTGGGCGTTACCCTTCAGGTTCTCTTAACGAAAATTGAAGAAGCGACAAGAAATGCGTTTAAAAGACGAAGTCACCAAAGCCAAACAAGAAACACATAAGCTACTGGAACACGATCTTGGTGAAAAAAACTACTTCGATGACCAGTATAGTCTGGATTTTATATCAACGATATTAAAAGCCAGAGGTGAGCTAATCAAGCTGAACTACGTGCCTTATAATATAAACGATGTAAACACTGAATGCACTTTGTGCAACCTGCGTAGCCCGTAGTCCCGTCCTAAACTCAATTCGAAGAGCATCATGGGGTAAAATCACGCTGTCATCGGATGAAACTATCCGCGCCCTGAACGGAGAAAATTGGAAAGTTCTCTAAGACTATCGAAATCTGCCATTAAATATCTTCAACAAATCACCAACGAAGCATTTTAAAATTTACATCCAATATTGTTTTTCAAGTTTTTCTTTTTAATTCATTGGAACTCATAAACTAAAAACTCTACGAAGAAATTGTATATAAAGAACTCCTTTTTCGGCTGGCGGCAATTCGCCAATGCTTTTTGTGAAAATTTGTATTAAATTATATATTTATGTATATCTAAATTTAATGTCAATAAAATCACTTTTACTACTATCATAAATTAATATAATTTTTTTTAATAGCTAAAACAGATAGAGCTCAAAAAAGTATGCTATCTGATTTGTTCGATAAATATGAACTTATGAAAAAAAAATTCAAAAATCGTTAGAGCGGTTTTTTTTTAAATAAAATTTTATATGTTAAAATCCTTGAAAATTAAAAAAATTTAAATTTGGTATGCCAATTTTAGAACCTAATAAAATACAATCTTTCACAAAATTAAAAAAAAAGTCATTAAGCTGTTTTCAAGATATTGAAAGCTGTTTTCGAGATATTGACGACTTCCTCCAAAAACTAACGTTGACATTTTTCTTCATATTATCTACGGGAGAAGTGCCTGCAAGTTTTAAGAAAAGCGTTATACTGCCAGTTTTTAAAAAGGAAATCCTACTGACCCAAACAATTATAGAGGTATATCATTTTTAAATTCGGTTACGAAAATCTTCACAGGAATCATACTGGAACGTCTTACAGGCTGGGTAAGCCAAAATAATATTCTAAGTGAATTCCAAGCTGGTTTCGAAAAGAATACAGTACGATCGATAATGGTTTCTGCTTGACAAGCATGGCTCGGACCTATCTGGACAAGGTAAAAAACTCTATGTATTCTTTGTAGATTTCAAGTCAGCTTTTGATTGTATCGACAGAAGAGCACTATTTTTCAAACTAGGCAACCTTGGAGTTTAAAAAAAAACATACTTCTGGAACAGTGGTAACCCTGACATTTTACCCCAATGTTGCCGTATTCAAGACCTATCTTTTAGTATATCGGTCATAATTTTCCCATTTTCCTTTCTCACTCAGGAAGTGATTTTCCGATCTTCACATTACCCAGAATCTATTATTTTGTATGAAAAATGACAACCTCACACTTCAACATCAAAAAAACATACTTCTGGAAAAGTGGCAACCCTGACATGTTGCCCTATTCAAGACCTATCTTTTAGTATATCGCCCATAATTTTCCCATTTTCCTTTCTCACTCAGGAAGCGATTTTCCGATCTTCACACTACCCAGAATCTATGATATTACAAAAGCTGTATAAAGAAAACACATCCGCAGTATGGGACGGAAACATTCTTTGCAGCTGGTTCCAATCAACAACTGGTGTAAAACAAGGATGTCTCATGAGCCCACTACTCTTTTCAATTTATTTGGATGATTTATCTACTTTCCTGCCTGGAGGCATAATGTTTGATGGTCTTGCAATAAAATTTCTCCTTTATGCAGATGACATTGTCATATTTGTGGAAACACCAAACATGCTTCAAATTATGATAAATAAATTGCAGGAGTATTGTACATTATGGAACCTCCAATTAAACACGAAAAAATCGAAAATCATGGTTTTCCGAAATGGAACAGGTTGAGTGTTGTCACTTCAAAATTTAAAAACGTTGTAGATTGAGCTAGGTTAAAAGTAGGTAGATGAGGCATATAGTTAAAATTATTATTATTATTATTATTATTATTATTATTATTATTATTATTATTATTATTATTATTATTATTATTATTATTATTATTATTATTATTATTATTATTATTATTATTATTATTATTATTATTATTATTATTATTATTATTATTATTATTATTATTATTATTATTATTATTATTATTATTATTATTATTATTATTATTATTATTATTATTATTATTATTATTATTATTATTATTATTATTATTATTATTATTATTATTATTATTATTATTATTATTATTATTATTATTATTATTATTATTATTATTATTGAGCTGCGAAAAAGTGGTAGATTCAGATTTTTCGGGGTATATTTTAAAATTTTAATTTCTGCAGCTTTCATTTTGGTGTTGGTATTATAAACCAAGGTAATTAAAAAAAAAAACAATCGAAATTAGCGTGTTGTGATATTTATAAACGCGATTTTAGGATGAATTTAACTATAATTTTATGATTTACTATCCACGAAACACAAATGGATTTCCGAATCCAAAACAAATTTTCACAAACGAGTATTTAAAATTAAAAATGCACTAACCGGCGTGCGTCGCGAACAAAATGAAATGACAATCTGTCAAACAGAATGAAGTGGGTGCGTTTAATAATTCACAACCAACAACACATATGTAGTGCTGTCACCCAGTAGCTCAGCAATGGGGTGGGTTCAGTAAAAAATTATTTTAGTAATCGAATTCGATTAATAAAAGAATAAAAAATGTAAATTGAAAAAAAAAGGTAATGTGCAGTACAGGGTGTACTTGCACAAAATAGGCGCCAGTGATTTTTTTTTTTTGAAAGAAAGGAAATCACAAACCTTTTGAAGCAAACAACAACGACGAATTTTTAAATTGAAATTAAAGAACAAATTTACTTTTTTTTTTAATAGTGTTTTTAATGAAGCTAAATTGCTTGGGAAACCTTTACGTGTAGGATTAAAACCCAAGATCTTTTCAATTAAAGTATAGATATACAAAATAGCGATTTTATGGCTCACGGGGAACCATTTTGTCACAAAAAGAACAAAGTAAATCTGGGCCGTTAACACCGTAAGAAAAAAAGGAATAAATAACGCGTCCCAAAAATTAATTGGGTTTGAAACAAAACTAAGCCGAACTATAATTTACTTGGACGAAAACTATATCAATAAAATAAAGCAAACTATCGGAAGTTTATTCACTTAAACAACAATTAAATGAAATGATTTGTACCAATCTTCAAACTCTACTTATCTGTTTTTCTTTTCTCTATCTCCTCGAATTTCCAACCTGGTTTCCTCGCTCCGCGAATCTTTTAGTTCTTCCTCTAACTTTTTCCACCTTCAATCCAATCTTTTGTTTTCCAACTTTTATTTTTCTCCTTTATAAAATCTTTTTCTTGATCTTTTCCTCTATTTTTTTTCTCGAATCTTTTCTTTTCTTTCTAGCACAACTAGTTGCTGAGTTAGCTCTCCAAAGAGTGACTTTCCCAGCTTAAAATCTTTCTTCCCTCGACTATTCCATTCACCCACACATTCATACATTCAGCCATACGTCGAGTTCAGACCCATACCCAAACTATATTTTTCGAGAAAAATCAAAAAATCAGTTACCAAACAATCTATACGCTCGTGATTCGAAGCGCGATTGAAACTATTCTACATTTTTTGAGAAGAGATAAAGGAAGGAATATTTTTTTCAAAATGTGAACCCTGATTAAATAACTTCCGATAGTTCCTCTATATACAATTCAATATTTTAAAACTAGAATTAAGAATTTCAAAAGTTAGATACTAAGCATTAATGACCCATTATAAAATACATTTATAAGTTAAGTTAAATTTAGGATGATGTTTAGTTTATATAGATTTAAGTAAGATTCCGCCTGAATCGCTTACTTCTTCAGCTCATCCGCCGGCACCTCAACATGAGACCGTCCGTCTACATGGAAAACAAAGTATCGTATTTTGGAACCAACTGTTCCACTCGATTTCGTTCGAATACCTGTAGTTGTTGCTTTTCCAAAATACTTTAAGAGCAGGTCTCTGGTTGATGGAAACCAGGTATCTACTGAACTCTAAGAGCATTTTGGAGCCACAACGGAAAATAAATGTTACATGGATTATGAATAAAGACATAGGCCAGTGAAACTTGTTGTGGTAAAATTTACCGCAACAAATCCCACCCTTACCTCCTAGGAAATGTGCTTACAATTCTGTAACACATTTTCTAAGATTTGCCCAGGTAGACAATGGAAGAAGGAAATGGTTTTTCCATCAAAACAAAAATTAAAATCAAAATTTACAACGAAAATCATCGATTTACAAAAAAACAAAAAACTACTTTACTTTACATTTTAATCTTCGGAAGCATCGTTTTACGGTTTTAAATCTTTAACATGCCAAGTTCCGCGTTCTTTACCACTACTATCTTGTAACACATATGTCCAAGGTGACACACGCTTTTTAATCTCAAACGGACCGACAAACTTCGGTACTAATTTGGCAGCATAATAATTCGCGGCATCCGACAGCGAAAAATTGCTACGCCAGACAGTCTCGCCCGGGTGATATTGAACATCACGCCGTCGAAGATTGTATATTTGAGCAGATCTCTTAGATGCTGCTTGTAATTTTTTTGCTATATCTACTCTTAGTTCCTTGAAACGTTCAGCGATCGCCTCCCGATCCTGAACATTTCCTGAACAATCTCCTATTGTTGGTGCTTCCTGACCTGAAGTCACCATATCCCTCCCAAAATTCGCATAATAAGGCGAAACACCTAGAACCTCATGCTGTGACGTGCGAATCGCACACGCCACCTTGCTGAGTTGTGAATCCCACACTCTGTGGTTTTCAGCGACGTAAGCCCTCAACGTCGTCTTGAGAATCTGATTTATTCTCTCCGCAGGATTCGCCTGCGGATGATAATGGGCTGTAAATTTGATGTGTGACCCGTACGCCTGGCAAAGCGCTTTCAGTTCCTTAGATCGGAACTGGGGACCGTTGTCACAGACGATCACCTTTGGGATGCCAAATAAAAGGAAGACGTTGTCTTCAAGTTCCCTAACTATAGCCTTAGCAGTGGCTGACCTCAACGCGAACAATAGTGGAAACTTGGTAAAGTAATCCACTACCGTTAAAATATAAATAAAACCCCTACTTGACTTGGGAAGTGGACCTACCAAATCAACACAAATCATTTCCCATGGTTCCCTAATCCCTACCCTCTCTGTCATTAACCCCGCTGGTTTCTCATTCACCGGCTTTACTTGTTGGCAAACTTTACAACTCCTAACATATTTGGTTATATCGGCCCTCATTTTTGGCCAGTAAAACTTTGCCCCGATTCTGACAAAAGTTTTCCTAACTCCCATGTGACCTGCTAAAGGACCATCATGGTATTGCTGTAAAATCTCTAATCTTTCATTTTTCCCTAACACTCTCTTCCATTCTTGATTATTTTCATGCACTACTACATGATTTGCTTTGACGAGTTTGAACAACTGACCTTGTTCAACTCGCCAAGCTGGAAATCTAAGTGGATTCGCATTGATTTCTGAAATCATTTTCGCCACCCAAGGGTCTGTATCCTCATCTGAGATACCACCCAACTGTGGCACTCCTCGAGAAAGCATATCCGGAACAACATGCTCTTTGCCCTTGCGGTGAGTGATTTCAAAATCAAACTGTTGGAGCCTAATTGCCCAACGAGCTAACCTACCCTGCGGATCCTTAAGATTACTTAACCATACCAGGGAATAGTGATCCGTCACAACCGTAAACGGAACACCTTCGATATACGGCCGCAATTTCTCAATAGCCCATAGTACAGCCAAGCATTCTTTTTCAGTTGTGGAGTAATTCCTCTCATTCCTATTCAAAGACCTACTAAGGTAACAGACAACCTTTTCTCCCTCATCAAAGTTCTATGAAAGAACTGCACCGATACCAAAATCTGACGCGTCTGTTTGTACGACAAAAGGTCGTTTAAAATCTGGGCAAGTAAGTATTGGTGCTGTCACCAAACACTCTTTTGCCTTCCTAAAACTATCCTCACATTCCTGAGTCCAAGTGAACTTCCTATTCTTTTTCAATAGATCTGATAAAGGCCTAAGTAACTCTGCAAAATTTGGTACAAAACGACGGTACCATGAAACTGTCCCTATGAAACTCCTAACTTCTTTTACATTCCTCGGTGCTGGAATCCTAACCATGCTTTCCACTTTCTCTGGATCTACATGTAAACCATTTCGATCCACTATGTAACCTAAAAACTTCAGCGATGGCATGCAGAAATTGCATTTTTCCTTACTGACCTTTAATCCTGCTTCACTCAACCTTTTCATCACCTCATTCAGGATTTCAAGATGTTGTTTGAAATCTTCTGTAATGATAATGATGTCGTCTAAATAGACGAAAACGTATGGCTCGAGGTCGGCACCCAAAACTGTGTCGATAAACCTCTGCCAAGTCGCAGGAGAGTTGTGAAGACCGAAAGGCATTCTTCGAAATTGAAAAAGGCCTCTCCCAGGAACCGTTTAAGCAGTATAGGGCTTTGATTTCTCCTCCATAGGAATCTGCCAATACGCTGACTTGATGTCTAGCGAAGACAAGAACCTCGCACCCCGAAGTCTGTCCAAAATTGAATTTATATAAGGTAGTGGATACGCATCCCTATCAGTATTTTTATTTAGCTTCCTATAGTCCACACAGAATCTATAGGAGCCGTCCTTCTTCTTAACTAACAGTATTGGAGATGACCACGCACTAGTCGATCTCTCAATAACTCCTGCTTCTAACATCTCATTTAATTCCCTATCTATATGTTCCTGCATCGCCGGAGAAACCGGATAATACCGTTGCTTAATCGGTTTCGCCGACGTCCTAATCTTGTGCTCAACCATCGTTGTGCACCCTAAGCCTTCAGGCATTTTCCTAAAAGATTCCTCAATTAAATTTTCTAAAAGCTTTATTTCCCTATCACTCATCTCTGAACGTTCTGTAATAGAACAAATCGAAACCGGCTGTTCCGAAAAATTCCACTCATGTGACCTCAAATCCGGGACGATACCCGAGAGTGCCCAAAAATCTGCACCAAGGATCACTGTGTGTGGCAGAGTTGGTATCACAAGACAGTCAATCAGTACTGCCTTGTCCTCTACTATAATTGGAAGAGAGAGAGTTCCTAACGTCTCGACACCTGTTCCGTCCGCTAACCGAACGCAGCCAACAGTGTCTGTCTTTAAAGAAAGACCTAAATGTTGGAGAATACTCCAAGCATCCCTACCTATTATGGTCCTAGAAGCTCCTGAATCTAGTAAACCTAAAAATTTAGAACCATAAATACTAATCCCTAAAAATGGTCTCCTATCACTACCGTTTGCCTCCAACGTAAAGCCTAAGTGAATCTGATTCACCAACTGGTTACCAGCAGGTAACCTATTTATTGTCTTCGGACGTCCCGCCCTGCTGGCGCAAGAGTCCGTTGCCCATTTCCCGAGCAGCGACTACAATTCTGCCTACTAACTCCTAACTGCCCACACCCAAAACAACGCCTAGGAGCAGAACACCTATTTGCAAAATGGTCAGATCCATTGCAATTGTAACATCTCATTGAAGATTGGCCCTGACGAGCAGTTCCGTTGTTATCAGCAACAACTGAAACTACAGGAAATTCCCTACTACAGGAAATTCCCTACCTAAATATGCTAGATATGCTAGATAGCAGGTTCCTATTATTCCTAGCACTAGATGGTGGAACATACGATTCCACATTTGCCCTAACCGCTTCTAAGCTCCTACCTGCAATAACCAAATCGGCTACACAACTTGGTTTCACCAAACCAAGCTGAGTTTGGTAGAAAGGTGTAAAGTTCCGCTGAATCATTGACAACTTCCTACTTTCCGAAATTGGATCTGACAACCTACCAAACAAATTTTGCATAGTCGCCACATAAACCCCGATTGTTTCATTGTTGCCTTGTGTGCGACGCCTAATCTCATCTAAAAGTAAGTCATCGTAATTCGGTGGCAAGAACTCCAGCTTCAACTCTCTAACAAGTTCTGGCCACGAATTGACTGACACCCTAATTGCCCTAAACCAAATTAAAGCTTTTCCTACAAAAATCTCTACTGCTGCCTTAAAAAGTTGGGGTTCCGAAACCCCCCTAGCCTGACGATATTCACTCACCGTTTCTAAAAACGAGTTCACTGAAGCACCACAGCGCTCACCAGTGAACTTCACATTCCATTTGGAAATGTTAAGACATTTGTCTGAGCTAACTACAACCCGCTCTACCACTGGGCTGCTCCTATCACTATTTTCTCCTACGCTACTGCCTGCCACTCCTAAACTTGTCGATGTACCGGCAGAAGTAACCACCGACCTAATCTTCTGAGGTTCAGCTAAACGCTGTTTTTCAACCTCACTATTCTTATTAATTTCCTTTTCCTGTTTCTCTTTATTTTGTTCTTCTTCCTCTTCACTGTCTTCCTCCTCTTCATTTTCATCTTCGTCATCCTCTAACTCTGCCATAGCCATAACTATTTTATTTTTAAGAGCCAACTTGCTCTTTTCCTGACTCTCATTCTCTGGATTGCTCCTATCCATCCTACGCAACCCCCACTCTACCTTCGTAATAATTTTTAAATACTCCTTCGAAGTTTCCGACTTCGGAGGATTTTCTAATAGTTTCAAAATTTCTCCTAACTTCTTCTCAACCGCCGCAAAATCCTGTTCAAAGGTGAACGGATAAGCGGGAGGTATAAAAGAATTCCTACGCTCCAGTTTTAATGCAACCCTAAGCGCTTTGCGCATCTCTTCGACTGTCCCTGTGGGTAATCCTCTAAACTCTACCTCATATGTTATTTCGTCTTGCGATAACCTATTCACTTGACTAGTTTCCATTTTCAAAAAAAGTGTAAAACAAAGTAAAATAATTAAAAAGTGAATTAAAAAAACGTTTACAAAAAAAACGAAATGTCTTAAGCAAACTTAAACGCGAATAAAAATAATCGAGTTAAACAAAAATTAATAGCTAAAATCAAATGGAAGATAAAAACAAACTAAATCCCTTTTCAAAAAAAAACACGTTAAATTCAATTTTGTTTTAAGCACTAAGTACCAAAACAATTAATTCGACTATCAAATATCAAATTTATCAAAATAACTACGATTAAAAAAGTATTAAAAAAAGTACAAACAAAAAAAAATACCGACCCTGAACTAAATCTGTACTGCCCTACGTTACGTTACGTTGTCTACTTTCTGAATTGTCAAAATTATTATTTTAGGAAACAACAAAGTGGTTAGTCTGAAAGAGACCACACTATTATTTACCTAATGAAATATATTTATGTAAAAAACAATTAGAATATGTTAAAAGCAAACGAAATTAATTAAGTGGCAAATCACAAATGTAAATCACATAATCACAAAAGAATTTATAAAAGAACCAAAAAAAACCTTACTCAAGTCAATCACTTTCACTTTTTGTATTAAATTTGTGTTCTCCAAAAATCCTATTGTTGTTTGTGTGATGTATGTATGTATGAACAATTATGTATCCTGCTGCACTTTCTATAAAAAGTTTCAGCCACCAATTTTTCCCACAGAGCAATCTTTAAGTATACCTAGGAATATAAAAAAACAACACCAAGTAAATTTCTTTAATAAACAAATTAATTAACACACTTCCCTAAATGCACACAGAACAAAACAATGGTAGGTATTCTTGAAGCAAAAAAATTTCCACCGATATAAACAAAAGGAATCCCCACGTTTGGACACCAATTTGTTGTGATATTTATAAACGCGATTTTAGGATGAATTTAACTATAATTTTATGATGGATTTACTATCCACGAAACACAAATGGATTTCCGAATCCAAAACAAATTTTCACAAACGAGTATTTAAAATTAAAAATGCACTAACCGGCGTGCGTCGCGAACAAAATGCAATGACAATCTGTCAAACAGAATGAAGTGGGTGCGTTTAATAATTCACAACCAACAACACATATGTAGTGCTGTCACCCAGTAGCTCAGCAATGGGGTGGGTTCAGTAAAAAATTATTTTAGTAATCGAATTCGATTAATAAAAGAATAAACAAATGTAAATTGAAAAAAAAGGTAATGTGCAGTACAGGGTGTACTTGCACAAAATGGGCGCCAGTGATTTTTTTTTTTTGAAAGAAAGGAAATCATAAACCTTTTAAAGCAAACAACAACGACGAATTTTTAAATTGAAATTAAAGAACAAATTTACTTTTTTTTTTTTTAATAGTGTTTTTAATGAAGCTAAATTGCTTGGGAAACCTTTACGTGTAGGATTAAAACCCAAGTTCTTTTCAATTAAAGTATAGATATACAAAATAGCGATTTGATGGCTCACGGGGAACCATTTAGTCACAAAAAGAACAAAGTAAATCTGGGCCGTTAACACCGTAAGAAAAAAAGGAATAAATAACGCGTCCCAAAAATTAATTGGATTTGAAACAAAACTAAGCCGAACTATAACTTACTTGGACGAAAACTAAATCAATAAAATAAAGCAAACTATCGGAAGTTTATTCACTTAAACAACAATTAAATGAAATGATTTGTACCAATCTTCAAACTCTACTTATCTGTTTTTCTTTTCTCTATCTCCTCGAATTTCCAACCTGGTTTCCTCGCTCCTCGAATCTTTTAGTTCTTCCTCTAACTTTTTCCACCTTCAATCCAATCTTTTGTTTTTTAACTTTTATTTTTCTCCTTTATAAAATCTTTTTCTTGATCTTTTCCTCTAATTTTTTTTCTCGAATCTTTTCTTTTCTTTCTAGCACAACTAGTTGCTGAGTTAGCTCTCCAAAGAGTGACTTTCCCAGCTTAAAATCTTTCTTCCCTCGACTATTCCATTCACCCACACATTCATACATTCAGCCATACGATTTCGTGATTGTCGGTCACGGGACACCGGCTTTCTGGAAAGACTCCTCGCTCCCAGAAAACCTCCGTTGTTGACTCTCAGCGAAACTTTACACTCACGCTCACATGCACGGATTCAGCAAGTTGTTGGATGTCTTTCCAAAACTTACCGAATCTTAATGGTCGAGTTCAGACCCATACCCAAACTATATTTTTCGAGAAAAATCAAAAGAAGTAAAATCAAGAAAAAGCTTAATCTGAGCATTTTCTCAGTTACCAAACAAACTATACGCTCGTGATTCGAAGCGCGATTGAAACTATTCTACATTTTTTGAGAAGAGATAAAGGAAGGAATATTTTTTTCAAAATGTGAACCCTGATTAAATAACTTCCGATAGTTCCTCTATATACAATTCAATATTTTAAAACTAGAATCAAGAATTTCAAAAGTTAATACTAAGCATTAATGACCCATATTACAATACATTTATAAGTTAAGTTAAATTTAGGATGATGTTTAGTTTATATAGATTTAAGTAAGAGTCCGCCTGACTCGCTTACTTCTTCAGCTCATCCGCCGGTACCTCAACATGAGACCGTCCGTCTACATGGAAAACAAAGTATCGTATTTTGGAACCAACTGTTCCACTCGATTTCGTTCGAATACCTGTAGTTGTTGCTTTTCCAAAATACTTTAAGAGCAGGTCTCTGGTTGATGGAAACCAGGTATCTACTGAACTCTAAGAGCATTTTGGAGCCACAACGGAAAATAAATGTTACATGGATTATGAATAAAGACATAGGCCAGTGAAACTTGTTGTGGTAAAATTTACCGCAACAAATCCCACCCTTACCTCCTAGGAAATGTGCTTACAATTCTGTAACACATTTTCTAAGATTTGCCCAGGTAGACAATGGAAGAAGGAAATGGTTTTTCCATCAAAACAAAAATTAAAATCAAAAATCAAAATTTACAACGAAAATCATCGATTTACAAAAAAACAAAACAAAAAACTACTTAACTTTACATTTTAATCTTCGGATGCATCGGTATACGGTTTTAAATCTTTAACATGCCAAGTTCCGCGTTCTTTACCACTACTATCTTGTAAGACATATGTCCAAGGTGACACACGCTTTTTAATCTCAAACGGACCGACAAACTTCGGTGCTAATTTAGCAGCATAATAATACGCGGCATCCGACAGCGAAAAATTCCTACGCCAGACAGTCTCGCCCGGGTGATATTGAACATCACGCCGTCGAAGATTGTATGTTTGAGCAGATCTCTTAGATGCTGCTTGTAATTTTTTTGCTATATCTACTCTTAGTTCCTTGAAACGTTCAGCGATCGCCTCCCGATCCTGAACATTTCCTGAACAATCTCCTATTCTTGGTGCTTCCTGACCTGAAGTCACCATATCCCTCCCAAAATTCGCATAATAAGGCGAAACACCTAGAACCTCATGCTGTGACGTGCGAATCGCACACGCCACCTTGCTGAGTTGTGAATCCCACACTCTGTGGTTTTCAGCGACGTAAGCCCTCAACGTCGTCTTGATAATCTGATTTATTCTCTCCGCAGGATTCGCCTGCGGATGATAATGGGCTGTAAATTTGATGTGTGACCCGTACGCCTGGCAAAGCGCTTTCAGTTCCTTAGATCGGAACTGGGGACCGTTGTCACAGACGATCACCTTTGGGATGCCAAATAAAAGGAAGACGTTGTCTTCAAGTTCCCTAACTATAGCCTTAGCAGTGGCTGACCTCAACGCGAACAATAGTGGAAACTTGGTAAAGTAATCCACTACCGTTAAAATATAAATAAAACCCCTACTTGACTTGGGAAGTGGACCTACCAAATCAACACAAATCATTTCCCATGGTTCCCTAATCCCTACCCTCTCTGTCATTAACCCCGCTGGTTTCTCATTCACCGGCTTTCGCTTTACTTGTTGGCAAACTTTACAACTCCTAACATATTTGGTTATATCGGCCCTCATTTTTGGCCAGTAAAACTTTGCCCCGATTCTGGCAAAAGTTTTCCTAACTCCCATGTGACCTGCTAAAGGACCATCATGGTATTCCTGTAAAATCCCTAATCTTTCATTTTTCCCTAACACTCTCTTCCATTCTTGATTATTTTCATGCACTACTACATGATTTGCTTTGACGAGTTTGAACAACTGACCTTCTTCAACTCGCCAAGCTGGAAATCTAAGTGGATTCGCATTGATTTCTGAAATCATTTTCGGCACCCAAGGGTCTGAATCCTCATCTGAGATACCACCCAACTGTGGCACTCCTCGAGAAAGCATATCCGGAACAACATGCTCTTTGCCCTTGCAGTGAATGATTTCAAAATCAAACTGTTGGAGCCTAATTGCCCAACGAGCTAACCTACCCTGCGGATCCTTAAGATTACTTAACCATACCAGGGAATAGTGATCCGTCACAACCGTAAACGGAACACCTTCGATATACGGCCGCAATTTCTCAATAGCCCATAGTACAGCCAAGCATTCTTTTTCAGTTGTGAAGTAATTCCTCTCATTCCTATTCAAAGACCTACTAAGGTAACAGACAACCTTTTCTCCCTCATCAAAGTTCTGTGAAAGAACTGCACCGATACCAAAATCTGACGCGTCTGTTTGTACGACAAAAGGTCGTTTAAAATCTGGGCAAGTTAGTATTGGTGCTGTCACCAAACACTCTTTTGCCTTCCTAAAACTATCCTCACATTCCTGAGTCCAAGTGAACTTCCTATTCTTTTTCAATAGATCTGATAAAGGCCTAAGTAACTCTGCAAAATTTGGTACAAAACGACGGTACCATGAAACTGTCCCTATGAAACTCCTAACTTCTTTTACATTCCTCGGTGCTGGAATCCTAACCATGCTTTCCACTTTCTCTGGATCTACATGTAAACCATTTCGATCCACTATGTAACCTAAAAACTTCAGCGATGGCATGCAGAAATTGCATTTTTCCTTACTGACCTTTAATCCTGCTTCACTCAACCTTTTCATCACCTCATTCAGGATTTCAAGATGTTGTTTGAAATCTTCTGTAATGATAATGATGTCGTCTAAATAGACGAAAACGTATGGCTCTAGGTCGGCACCCAAAACTGTGTCGATAAACCTCTGCCAAGTCGCAGGAGAGTTGTTAAAACCGAAAGGCATTCTTCGAAATTGAAAAAGGCCTCTCCCAGGAACCGTAAAAGCAGTATAGGGCTTTGATTCCTTCTCCATAGGAATCTGCCAATACGCTGACTTGATGTCTAGCGAAGACAAGAACCTCGCACCCCGAAGTCTGTCCAAAATTGAATTTATATAAGGTAGTGGATAAGCATCCCTATCAGTATTTTTATTTAGCTTCCTATAGTCCACACAGAATCTATAGGAGCCGTCCTTCTTCTTAACTAACAGTATTGGAGATGACCACGCACTAGTCGATCTCTCAATAACTCCTGCTTCTAACATCTCATTTAATTCCCTATCTATATGTTCCTGCATCGCCGGAGAAACCGGATAATACCGTTGCTTAATCGGTTTCGCCGACGTCCTAATCTTGTGCTCAACCATATTTGTGCACCCTAAGCCTTCAGGCATTTTCCTAAAAGATTCCTCAATTAAATTTTCTAAAAGCTTTATTTCCCTATCACTCAACTCTGAACGTTCTGTAATAGAACAAATCGAAACCGGCTGTTCCGAAAAATTCCACTCACGTGACCTCAAATCCGGGACGATACCCGAGAGTGCCCAAAAATCTGCACCAAGGATCACTGTGTGTGGCAGAGTTGGTATCACAAGACAGTCAATCAGTACTGCCTTGTCCTCTACTATAATTGGAAGAGAGAGAGTTCCTAACGTCTCGACACCTGTTCCGTCCGCTAACCGAACGCAGCCAACAGTGTCTGTCTTTAAAGAAAGACCTAAATGTTGGAGAATACTCCAAGCATCCCTACCTATTATGGTCCTAGAAGCTCCTGAATCTAGTAAACCTAAAAATTTAGAACCATAAATACTAATCCCTAAAAATGGTCTCCTATCACTACCGTTTGCCTCCAACGTAAAGCCTAAGTGAATCTGATTCACCAACTGGTTACCAGCAGGTAACCTATTTATTGTCTTCGGACGTCCCGCCCTGCTGGCGCAAGAGTCCGTTGCCCATTTCCCGAGCAGCGACTACAATTCTGCCTACTAACTCCTAACTGCCCACACCCAAAACAACGCCTAGGAGCAGAACACCTATTTGCAAAATGGCCAGATCCATTGCAATTGTAACATCTCATTGAAGATTGGCCCTGACGAGCAGTTCCGTTGTTATCAGCAACAACTGAAACTACAGGAAATTCCCTACCTAAATATGCTAGATCCGGTTCTAGCAGGTTCCTATTATTCCTAGCACTAGGTTGTGGAACATACGATTCCACATTTGCCTAACCGCTTCTAAGCTCCTACCTGCAATAACCAAATCGGCTACACAACTTGGTTTCACCAAACCAAGCTGAGTTTGGTAGAAAGGTGTCAAGTTACGCTGAATCATTGACAACTTCCTACTTTCCGAAATTGGATCTGACAACCTACTAAACAAATTTTGCATAGTCGCCACATAAACCCCGATTGTTTCATCGTTGCCTTGTGTGCGACGCCTAATCTCATCTAAAAGTAAGTCATCGTAATTCGGTGGCAAGAACTCCAGCTTCAACTCTCTGACAAGTTCTGGCCACGAATTGACTGACACCCTAATTGCCCTAAACCAAATTAAAGCTTTTCCTACAAAAAGCTCTACTGCTGCCTTAAAAAGTTGGGGTTCCAAAACCCCCCTAGCCTGACGATATTCACTCACCGTTTCTAAAAACGAGTTCACTGAAGCACCACAGCGCTCACCAGTGAACTTCACATTCCATTTGGAAATGTTTAGACATTTTTCTGAGCTAACTACAACCCGCTCTACCACTGGGCTGCTCCTATCACTATTTTCTCCTACGCTACTGCCTGCCACTCCTAAACTTGTCGATGTACCGGCAGAAGTAACCACCGACCTAATCTTCTGAGGTTCAGCTGAACGCTGTTTTTCAACCTCACTATTCTTATTAATTTCCTTTTCCTGTTTCTCTTTATTTTGTTCTTCTTCCTCTTCACTGTCTTCCTCCTCCTCATTTTCATCTTCGTCATCCTCTAACTCTGCCATAGCCATAACTATTTTATTTTTAAGAGCCAACTTGCTCTTTTCCTGACTCTCATTCTCTGGAATGCTCCTATCCATTCTACGCAACCCCCACTCTACCTTCGTAATAATTTTTAAATACTCCTTCGAAGTTTCCGACTTCGGAGGATTTTCTAATAGTTTCAAAATTTCTCCTAACTTCTTCTCAACCGCCGCAAAATCCTGTTCAAAGGTGAACGGATAAGCGGGAGGTATAAAAGAATTCCTACGCTCCAGTTTTAATGCAACCCTAAGCGCTTTGCGCATCTCTTCGACTGTCCCTATGGGTAATCCTCTAAACTCTACCTCATATGTTATTTCGTCTTGCGATAACCTATTCACTTGACTAGTTTCCATTTTCAAAAAAAGTGTAAAACAAAGTAAAATAATTAAAAAGTGAATTAAAAAAACGTTTACAAAAAAAACGAAATGTCTTAAGCAAACTTAAACGCGAATAAAAATAATCGAGTTAAACAAAAATTAATAGCTAAAATCAAATGGAAGATAAAAACAAACTAAATCCCTTTTCAAAAAAAAACACGTTAAATTCAATTTTGTTTTAAGCACTAAGTACCAAAACAATTAATTCGACTATCAAATATCAAATTTATCAAAATAAAACACCGCGAGAAAATCGTATTAACTACGATTAAAAAAGTATTAAAAAAAAGTAGTAACAAAAAAAAATACCGACCCTGAACTAAATCTGTACTGCCCTACGTAACGTTACGTTGTCTACTTTCTGAATTGTCAAAATTATTATTTTAGGAAACAACAAAGTGGTTAGTCTGAAAGAGACCACACTATTATTTACCTTATGAAATATATTTATGTAAAAAACAATTAGAATATGTTAAAAGCAAACAAAATTAATTAAGTGGCAAATCACAAATGTAAATCACTTAATAACAAAAGAATTTATAAAAGAACCAAAAAAAACCTTACTCAAGTCAATCACTTTCACTTTTTGTATTAAATTTGTGTTCTCCAAAAATCCTATTGTTGTTTGTGTGATGTATGTATGTATGTACAATTATGTATCCTGCTGCACTTTCTATAAAAATTTTCAGCCACCAATTTTTCCCACAGAGCAATCTTTAAGTATACCTAGGAATATAAAAAAACAACACCAAGTAAATTTCTTTAATAAACAAATTAATTAACACACTTCCCTTAATGCACACAGAACAAAACAATGGTAGGTATTCTTGAAGCAAAAAAATTTCCACCGATATAAACAAAAGGAAGCCCCACGTTTGGACGCCAATTTGTTGTGATATTTATAAACGCGATTTTAGGATGAATTTAACTATAATTTTATGATGGTTTTACTATCCACGAAACACAAATGGATTTCCGAATCCAAAACAAATTTTCACAAACGAGTATTTAAAATTAAAAATGCACTAACCGGCGTGCGTCGCGAACAAAATGAAATGACAATCTGTCAAACAGAATGAAGTGGGTGCGTTTAATAATTCACAACCAACAACACATACAGTAGCTCAGCAATTTCCCGGTCTACATTGAACGATTTTTCCCGTGCTGAATGGAAAAATCGGCCGAAACTGGAAGGATCATGTCGGCTGTACCTCTCAATCGCACACGATTACAACAATTTTTTGTCGGCACTGAAAATATCGTTCAATGTAGACCGGGACAATGGGGTGGGTTCAGTAAAAAAAAAATGTAAATTGAAAAAAAAGGTAATGTGCAGTACAGGGTGTACTTGCACAAAATGGGCGCCAGTGATTTTTTTTTTTTTTGAAAGAAAGGAAATCACAAACCTTTTGAAGCAAACAACAACGACGAATTTTTAAATTGAAATTAAAGAACAAATTTAATTTTTTTTTTTTAATAGTGTTTTTAATGAAGCTAAATTGCTTGGGAAACCTTTACGTGTAGGATTAAAACCCTAAATCTTTTCAATTAAAGTATAGATATACAAAATAGCGATTTGATGGCTCACAGGGAACCATTTAGTCACAAAAAGAACAAAGTAAATCTGGGCCGTTAACACCGTAAGAGAAAAAGGAATAAATAACGCGTCCCAAAAATGAATTGGGTTTGAAACAAAACTAAGCCGAACTATAATTTACTTGGACGAAAACTATATCAATAAAATAAAGCAAACTATCGGAAGTTTATTCATTTAAACAACAATTAAATGAAATGATTTGTACCAATCTTCAAACTCTACTTATCTGTTTTTCTTTTCTCTATCTCCTCGAATTTCCAACCTGGTTTCCTCGCTCCTCGAATCTTTTAGTTCTTCCTCTAACTTTTTCCACCTTCAATCCAATCTTTTGTTTTCCAACTTTTATTTTTCTCCTTTATAAAATCTTTTTCTTGATCTTTTCCTCTAATTTGTTTTCTCGAATCTTTTCTTTTCTTTCTAGCACAACTAGTTGCTGAGTTAGCTCTCCAAAGAGTGACTTTCCCAGCTTAAAATCTTTCTTCCCTCGACTATTCCATTCACCCACACATTCATACATTCAGCCATACGATTTCGTGATTGTCGGTCACGGGACACCGGCTTTCTGGAAAGACTCCTCGCTCCCAGAAAACCTCCGTTGTTGACTCTCAGCGAAAAGAAGTAAAGTCACGCTCACATGCACGGATTCAGCAAGTTGTTGGATGTCTTTCCAAAACTTACCGAATCTTAATGGTCGAGTTCAGACCCATACCCAAACTATATTTTTCGAGAAAAATCAAAAGAAGTAAAGTCAAGAAAAAGCTTAATCTGAGCATTTTCTCAGTTACCAAACAAACTATACGCTCGTGATTCGAAGCGCGATTGAAACTATTCTACATTTTTTGAGAAGAGATAAAGGAAGGAATATTTTTTTCAAAATGTGAACCCTGATTAAATAACTTCCGATAGTTCCTCTATATACAATTCAATATTTTAAAACTAGAATTAAGAATTTCAAAAGTTAGATACTAAGCATTAATGACCCATATTACAATACATTTATAAGTTAAGTTAAATTTAGGATGATGTTTAGTTTATATAGAATTAAGTAAGAGTCCGCCTGACTCGCTTACTTCTTCAGCTCATCCGCCGGCACCTCAACATGAGACCGTCCGTCTACATGGAAAACAAAGTATCGTATTTTGGAACCAACTGTTCCACTCGATTTCGTTCGAATACCTGTAGTTGTTGCTTTTCCAAAATACTTTAAGAGCAGGTCTCTGGTTGATGGAAACCAGGTATCTACTGAACTCTAAGAGCATTTTGGAGCCACAACGGAAAATAAATGTTACATGGATTATGAATAAAGACATAGGCCAGTGAAACTTGTTGTGGTAAAATTTACCGCAACAATTCAATTCAATTTAATTTGATTCAATTCAATTTATTTCAATAAAGTATACAGTTAACAATGATACATTAAGATTAAAATCTTTTAGAGTATCTAGAATAAAATTTACAAATTTTTCAATAATAAATTCAAAAACCTAGATATGTACAAGAATAAGAATAAAAGTAAAAATAGTATTTGAAAAAGTTATAAGGTAGAAAAGTGCAAATAAAGTTTCCTCTTAAAAGCGGTAGGTGAGGCTATACTCTGCAGTTCGTTTGGAAGAGAATTCCACAAACGAACTGCAGATACATAGAAGGAGCGTTCTCCTATGATGTGTGAAAAACGCGGTACAATTAATTTCAATCCTCGTTGAGAATTGGCAAGCTGAATCGATTCACTTAAGCAGGGCATCTATAGTGGATGACATTATGGAACATTAGAATAAGTCTGTACCTCAAATAATTCTCAAGACTCATACCAACCAGTGAGTGTTGTAAGTGAGAGACACTGGTATGTCTCTGTATGCCGTATATAAAACGAATACAGTCATTAAAAGCAACATAAAGCTTACGCTTACATTGACAATCAAGGATGGGATAGACTGAACAATTAAAAATAAAATATGGCAAAATCAACGATTTTATCAGGTATTTCTTCATATAAGAAGACAATAATTCAGAGGAAGATCTCAAAGATCGCAGACCAAAGTAAATTTTCCTGATAGTATCTGAGATTGCCCCACAGCAGGTTAAATTACTGTTTATTTTATATCCAAGATATTTTACTTCATTTACATACACAATTCTTTCGTTGTCAAGAATTACCGGAGGAAATTCTTCAAGACTTAACAGATTCCTGTAACAAAGGATGGCAACAGACTTAGCAGGGTTTAGTTTCATAGCATTGTTGTTCGACCAAGTGAGAACATAACTTAGATCTTCATTTAACCTTACTATACAGTCCTCCATCAAACCAATTGAACGAAAGATGTATAGGACAACATCATCAGCATACAAATGAATTCGGCTGTTTTGTATTACATTGGGAAGGTCATTAATGAATAAAGAAAATAAAAGCGGACCCAACACTGAGCCCTGTGGTATACCCGTGTTAATTATAATAGGATTACATGTATCAACATCCGTTTTTATGCATTGAACTCGATTTAATAGATAGTTGTATATAAGCCTTAGCGAAGTGCTCGCAAAATCAAATTTATCCTTAAGCTTAGATAGAAGGATCGAATGATCAATACAGTCGAATGCCTTGGAAAAATCTAGTAATACCATGACACCAATTTTATCAGAGTCGAGTGCAAATCTATGATCCGAAGTTACTTTAACTACTGCAGATTCACAACTGTGTTTGCTACGAAACCCAGATTGCCACTGCGAAAGTAAGTTATTATCTATTATATAGGTTTGGATTTGGTCGTGAATAATTGTTTCAAACACTTTACACAAGAAAGATAAAATACTAATAGGCCTAAAGTCAGAAGGATTAGAAGGATTAGATTTTTTAGGAACTGGTATTATATAAGCGTTTTTCCACGCATCAGGAAATTGAGCACTATAAATACAGAAATTAACTACATGAAGAAGATGGTTGATAATGATAGGGAATATAAGCTTTAAGAACTTTGGTGAAATATCGTCAGGACCAATAGAATTTGATTTAACTGACTTAATAGAACAGAGTAGCTCGTAAGGACTAATGCAGTTAAATGAGAAGGCATTTCTATCATCAGGAACATTAAACAAATCATGAGGGATAATTGAACCAGAAAATGGTGGGACCAAGACATTAGACATGGATTGAGCACTAAAAGGGCATTTGTTTACATTTTTGTCTTCTTTAACCCCAATTTTTTTCAAATTATTCCAAAGTTCTTTCGAGCTGAGAGACGGATCAAGCTTCGCTGATATATATTCACGCTTGGAGTTACGAATGAGAGAAATAACTTTATTACGAGCTACAATATATTGTCTTCTATTATATTCCGTTCTATTACTTTTAAACCTCCGGAAAAAACGTTCCCTTTCTCGAATCATAGCCTTTATATTTTCATTAAACCAAGGACATTTTTTAGTCTTAAATTCCTTAGTTACAATTGGAACATATTCATCATACAGCCTGGTTACAATATTATTAAAAATTGAAACTTTAGAATTAACATCAGATGAAAAATAAATTTGATTTAATTCTGAATTCATAAAACTCACTTGTATGCTTTCATAGTCAAAGCCGCTAAACGACCTGTAACTAACTGAACGATTCATATTTGTTCTATTCACGTCAAACTGATAAGAGCAAAAAATAAAATCATGAATAAAATCGGATGTAGGTCTTATTTGATCATTTCCTAAAATCTTCCTCTTAGAACTTGTCAAAAACATGTCCAGTAAAGAAGGATTTAAATCTGACTTAAAACAAGTTGGCCAAAGGGTATTTACAACTGACAGGCCCATAACATCACAAAAATAGTTAAGTAATCTCGTTATACTGTTGTTAAGTAAAAAATTTACATTAAAATCTCCCCCAATCAAAATGTCACTGTATTTAGGACTTAGTCTTAATAATGTTTCTTTTAGTTCATACAGATTTTCTTCTCTAAACATGTTCGGTGGGCTATATAAAGAAACAAGTAAACACTTTTCAATTGCATTTTTGACTTCAACACATATAAATTCAATATTAGTAGCAGTTGACCTATAGACTGTAGAAGCCGAAACATGCTCACGCACATATAAACATACACCACCCCCAACCCTATCTTTACGATCATTTATGTGCAAGTTAAAACCAGGTAAGGCTACAAGAGCATTTGAATTATGGGCACTCAGCCATGATTCCGATACCATAATGACATCCACTCTAGAGGTGCTAAACATTTGATAAAATACTGAATATTTAGCGCGTATACTCTCAGCATTCAAACAACAAACACTAAGGCCATCAAACGCACCACACATCACATTAAGAACACTCCTTACATTATCAGGATTTGTACCAAAAACCATATCCAACAAAGAATTTTTTATAAAAAACCATCACCACCAACATTAAAGAGGAACGAAGTTGCACTAATACAATAGAATCAAAAAGATGTTCTTCAATACTATAAAAAAAAGAAAATTCAATAAATATAATAATTAGATAATTAGATAATAAATGTATACAATAAAAATAATTAGATAATACAATAAATATTTTGAAAAGAGAGATTCAAATAAGAAATGTTTATAAAAATACATTCTGACAATCATATTGCAAAAATATCTCTGCTCAAGAAATTCAATTTTAAAAGAGAGCAATAACAAATAAATGAAGTACAATTAGTATAGATCAATATATCTGTATGTATGTGGCACAAATAAATAATAAAAATGAGACTCATACGTCATAATATGGCAACAGCAACAGCAGCATCATCAAACAGAATCAACATCGTCATCAGCAAAAACAACAACAGCAGCATCACTACCTCCAGCTGCACTTTCATGTACAGATGGACCGGCGGCGGCAGCGGCGGTGACAAGTATAGGATTAGCGTGTGAGAATATTTTCTCTGAATCATTATCTATTCTCTTCTCAACCGAATTAATATTAACGGTGTCAGTTGTAGAAGTACCATAGGAGCAAAGCACTTCAAGAGAACTCATACTTGTAATACATATAGGTTTTCTTGTTTCATCATTAGTTTTTCTGACATATACCCTGCCTTGTCTTGTAAACACTGCATGCAAGAAACCTTTCTTTCGGAATTCATTAGCTTTACGAAAAATACTATGGTTGTATCTTGTTAAGCTCTCATATACTCGTACAAATTTATTTCCTTCGAACCCAAGATCAGTCAAAGTTACAGCTTTAGAGTTGAGTTTATAATAAGCAGTTGCATTTTTTAAAACATTGACTTTATCTTGCGCGTGCGGAAGTTTAACAATAATTGCACTTGTTGCTGGTGCATTTCGCGGTTTAGTGCGAAGAATGTGAATCGGTGGCGACGGTACATAATTTATAAGATTACAGAAACGATCAAAAATATGCTTAAGATTTTCGTTGTCGCGTACAGGTATTCCATGTAACACCAGATCTCCAGAGATATTATTGCGTGCAAGTGCATCAATTTGTATTTTCAGCATATTGTTATCTTTCTCTAATACATGTGCCTTATCCAGAGAAAAGTCCACTTCATGCATGTCACAAGCGGCAATTGAACTAAATACAATTTTATACGAATACGATGTGAACTTATAGTTCCGTCGAGTGTTGTCTTAAAGATATTGAAGTACAAGGACGTACGTGTTGAATGGAATGGAATGAAACAAAATAAATCCCTACGGCATACACAAAAAATCCCTACTTTATGAATTTTATACCTACACCTATAAAACCCACAAAATAACATAAACATACTTAAGGAAACAAAAATAAGATATTTTTTTAATGTTTGTTTAAAAAACTCTTTTGAAGGATAATAAAAGTTTATAATTTAAGCTTAAAATGCGCCAGCTCATGCTTAGCTAGATTTGACAAGACCTCATAAACGTATTGAATATTATTCATTTTATTCCAAAAATGCGCAACTTCTAACAGATAAGTTGTTCTTTTATTTTTCCAAAAAGTTAACTTCGTTGGTCCTATGCTCTTGCAAAAGTGCATATTGAAAATTGATAACTTAGGAAAGTTTCTCGGATAGAAGCTTAAACGGAACTCAGTTCTGTCCCCATCCCCATTAATACAACCTTAGGATTCAAAAAACCAAACTAAAAATATTTTAATTCTTACTAGGTAGTCTTTGTTGAAACTCTTCTAAATAATAATATTATAAGTATAAGTATTAAAATTCCAGGGTATGTGATTAAAACAAAATTATAATAAAATTCTGAAAATCTCTACGCTTTTATTGAAAATTCTGATATTTCAAAAATCTGTCCCTTCCCCACACGGTATCTTTTTCAAGACAAAAATCACTACGTTTAGGGAGTTTTCCCTACGTGCAAGTGCAATTGCAAGTAGAACAAACTATTAATTTATGCAAACTACAAAACAAATATTGTTTGAGAGGACATTAATACTACGTTTTCATTAGAGCCGAAATAAGGTAATTTCGAAATTAAATGATTTGGAACTTCAAATTTGTAAAGGAAATGACGTTCCAAATGTGCTAATTTCGAAATTACCTCATTTCGGCTCTAATGAAAACGTAGTATAAAGCCTGATCCACATCTGTGCCGTGTTTTGTGTTGTGGAGTCGTGTGTCGCTGTCATTCCATATATTTTATGCGCCATACTGCAACACAACACACGAGACAAATATGGTTCTTCTCATATGAAATACATTGTAGCGATAGCGACACACGACTCCACAACACATCACACGACACAGATGTGGATCAGGCTGAAGGTATAACAGTGACACAAAAACTCAATAAATATTCATCTATAAATTATTTGGACAATACAAAATTTTGGTATAGTTGTTTTTTTGTTTCAATTCAGCTGATTTCTGTGACATTCTCCACAAAAATTTAGCTAGAATTTTAGCCAATGTTTGGGGAGAATAGTGCTAGCTAAAATTTAGCGCGATCTGCATACTTGGGTTAAAGAAAAAGGTGCTTTAAGATTTTTCGAAAAAAAAAATATTTTTTTTTTTAATTTCCTCAGAAATTTGTATGCATTTAAAGGAATTCCTTGATTTTTATATGGCTGACAAAAAGTGGTAGAATTTTTGATTACCGTGGCAGAAGTGGTAGATTTGAAAATTGCTGAAAAAAGTGGTAGATCTACCACAATTGTGGTAAAGTGACAAGAATGAGGTCGCTACGCTAGAGACGAAAGTTGGACAAGATGAGGAACTTGAAACGGTCAAACAATATAAGTATCTTGGAGTTTTGATCACCTCAAAGCTGTCCTTCAAGAAACATCTCGAAGAAAAACTCAACGAGTCCAAAAAAGCAATAAACTGTACTTGGAAAAACGTCTTAAGTAAAGGTATTATTGCTCCAAGTGTGAAATTCAAAATTTTTGAAGCGGTAATGAAGTCAATTATGTGCTACGCAGCACAAGTTTGGGGTGTTTCTGAGTTTGAAGAAGTTAAAAAACTATTAAGATACTTTAATAAGAGAATTTTCAAACTACCAAAAAAAGACACCAGCACATATTGAATCTGGAAACGGGTCTACCAGCACTCTACATTCACACACTTCGACTGCACTTCACTTACATAGTAAAAATTTTGGGACAGCAAAGTCATCGTCTAACAAATAAGATTGTTTCATTTTTTAAAGAAAGAAACCTACAATTCTTCACCGAATGGACGAGATTGTCTGCTGAGCACGGAATTCCACTTTTTGAACAAAGCAATAGTTCGTTGGGCGTTACCCTTCAGGTTCTCTTAACGAAAATTGAAGAAGCGACAAAAAAAGCGTTTAAAAGACGAAGTCACCAAAGCCAAACAAGAAGCACTTTTAATCTACTGGAACACGATCTTGGTGAAAAAAACTACTTCGATGACCAGTATATTCTGGATTTTATATCAACGATATTAAAAGCCAGAGGTGAGCTAATCAAGCTGAACTGCGTGCCTTATTATAGAAACGATGTAAACACTGAATGTACTTTGTGCAACCTGCGTAGCACAGAAGACATACTTCATTTTATTGGAATCTGTCCGGTCCTAAACTCAATTCGAAGACCATCATGGGGTAAAATCACGCTGTCATCGGATGAAACTATCCGCGCCCTGAACAGAGAAAAGTGGAAAGTTCTCTAAGACTATCTGAAATCTGCCATTAAATATCGCCAACAAATCACCAACGAAGTATTTTAAAATTTTACGTAATTTAGTAATATTTTTGATTTTAAAATTTAACGCTCTTTATAATTAAAAAAATGTTTTTTGTGTGTTTAGTGAAAATAGGAGAATTTTCATATGCTTTTCCGCACCACCGTAGAGGTAGAGTACTAGGCGCGTTTTTTTTTTTTGTGACGTGGTTTCCCCTGTAGGCCTAGTCCACGCATTTAAATACTTGTAATATTTAATCAGATTTTAATTTCTTTTTCGATGATGGTAGTTCCAAATTAAAATCATCAACTTCATTTTCAACCATGGAAAGTGTTTCATCTTCCGTATTGTCAGTTCGTATTTGTCCGGGATTGTTTGATTCAACTACATCCTCATCGTCGATCAGCCCCTTATGTGAACAACGTTTTCGCAAGATTCGTCAGAGCAGTTTGCACATAAAACAGAACACTTAAGTCCCGCCTTACGGCACCCACACATATTCCCACAATCTGTTTTGCATTTTCAGGAAATCGTTTTGAGCAATGATTTAGGAGCGACATCGGCAGTGGTGGTAATGGGCTCTACCCCATGAAGAGTTTTCTTCCAGATCCACGATGTGGCATCCAAATCGTTTTCAAGCCACATTTGCACTTGTAAATGTGTCCTCTATATGTGTTGTTACGTAGCGGTTGAGGTAGGTGGAAGGCTTGCAAGATTTAAGTTGGTTTTTGCAACAGATTTACTAAAACGCTTGATTCGAAGGGTGTTTAGTGAAATCTCATCTGTACTGCCAGCGAATAGAGCTATTAAAATACGCTCCCCACAAAGTACTAAACTTTGATTGGTAGCGTTTTGATTTTTGAACAAATTTAAAGCTTCTCCTAAGTCTGGATTTTTCTGAAGAACACTAAACAATTTGGTTTTGCCAACATTGTATATTGCCGACGTTGTGTCACAGCCTGTAAACGCATGGAGAAACAAAATGTGCCTGGCTATTGCTTCATTATATTTTAACGAAACCGTCGAGTAAACATGTTCAGGAGTTCGTCCTCTGCTAGGCTTCTTGAAAAAAAACATTCGTCAAATTACGGCCCAGACCAGTCAATAGGACAAGCAGGTCAATATCCTCGCCAATAATTGTGACAACGTCGTAATTTATTGCTTCTTGAATGGCAGCTACAACAATTAATGAATCTGCGTCTGACAGATAATAGACAGATACATCAGTTTGAACCTAATGAGGAGGAAGGCATGGATGAAAAAAAGGTTGCTTTTCTTTCTTAGATTTTTTGTTCTTTTCCTTTGGATACTGTAAGAATGAAGCAATAGATGGTAGAAGTTTGGTGTCAGTGACAAAAAATACAAAGATGCCTTATGACCCCCTCTAACAAGTTTTGAAAGAAAAGGGTGCAGTACTATTTTTACCATTTCAGGTCATTTTTTGTAGATAGCAACTGGGCTAAAATAGTGTACAAAAGATCGGAGTGCTCTCTTTTAAAGAGATAAGACGGATGCTCTACCTATAATGGAAGATTTTAGAACCAACCCCTCAAATTTTCATGTAAGACACAGCATGTGTCATGAGTTTATTTTATTCCCATTTTTTGATTTGACATTGATTTTTAAGCTTGAGCTGCGTATACCTACATCTCGTCTAAAATACTCGCCTAGATATAAGCTTAAGTAAATTTTGCGCGATCTGCTTGATAGACTTTGTTATTATTTTTGTATTGTAGCAGAGCAGCTACAAACAAACACTGAAATCTTTGTACTTACTTTCTGAAACAACAGAATTTTACGTATTGTATATTTACCTACATTCTTTCTTAGTGTGAATGTAAAAAAGCATCATATTTGTTGTAAATTTTATTGTTTCATCAATTTCACTAATGTTTTTAATAAAAAAAATCAATGCGATTTGAAGGATTAAATAAAACTGATATTTTTGATTAAACTTCAATTATCACCTATGGATTTTTGGCAAATTTGCTTATTTTAATTTTAGGCTTTTACCTAATACCTATAAAAATGTTGTCGGATATAATTTGGGTTTTGTTTAAATAATTGTATTTAATATGTTTTTAATATTTATTAATATATTTACAATGGTTAACAATTTTTTTTAATATACAATGATATGATAAAACACTTTAAAGATATTTGAAATGCTATAATTTGCATAGTTTTTACAAAATATGTTAGATATAAGTAACATAATTATTATTTTAAGTGTCCAAGTTTTGTTTTTCGTATACATACAAACATTCTAATCAATTTGAATATAAGCTAGCTACTTAAGTTAAAGGTAAAAGGAATATCATATGAGCAATTTAGCATTGCTTGGATAAAAATATTCGATATGATTTTTTAGAGTTTAGGTATCAATAAATTCTTTTAATATTGCGCTCCTTCTTCTCTTTGTCCAGTAACATCATTGCGTCTGCATACAGTTTTTTTTCTTATTTATAACATTATTTCGACGAAGTTACTAGCTGGCTCGTACTGTATCCTTGTGTGCTGCATGTCGGTAAGGCAAATGGGTTGAATCCTAATCCGCCGACTCCTGAAACAGGAGAAAAATAAATTTTCGTTTGTAACTCAAAGAACCAAATACATTTGACTTTTAGGCAATTCAATCTAAAGCAAAAGCAACACCATAAATACGTAATAAATATTAAATAATGCAGGTGTATCTTGCCTAAGATGACATACGCATTTATTTAATTCCAAAAATAAAAAATAAAGAACTCATAGCAATCAAAGCAAAGTTTTTAGTTTATCAATAACAAACAACAAAATTAATGATTTAAGACATATTTTTTTGTTTAATAATAGTAAGCCTTGTATATGAAATCCATAGTACTATCATGGTGAATGTCGAATGGACTGACATCTTCATACAGTGTGCAAAATAATTTCATTAAATTCCACAACCCTATCCCACGGAGACATTTGAATTTTGTGGAGAATTATTTGCAAGAATAGGAAAGGTATAGCCTAATTGATAACAGTTAGAGTGAAATAGGTAGAAGGGATGTTTTTAGTTGGTTTACATTTTTTTGTCGGTTACTTTTCTATGCAATGGTGCAGAGAATTAAAAAGTGTGAAATAAAATTTTGGGAATTTTCCTTGGTTTGTTGGGTTTTGTGCGGTTAAAGAGGAAGGGGTGGTTTTTTTTTACAGCTTTGGGTGTCTTGTGTGCGGCGCGGCTCGTGAAGGTCAAGCCATAATAGGTAGATTGTTTTTTTTTTTTGCTTTCTAGATATTTAGGTATGTTGGTAAGAATATGAGTGATGCAATAATTTACGAGTTTGATGGCGATGATGTTTTTTGATGAGTATGGCTCGTGGTATGTAGTTAGCTATGTATGTATTGGCATCACCATTTGCCTAAAATTCATTAGCAAATATTGAACTTTGCCAAAATTGCCTATTTTTCTGAAGTTTTTAAAAACGTATAAAACTTGCCAAAGCTATGTTTAAATAGACAGTTATAACCGTTTGAACCCAATCAAATAGGTGCTGCAATAAAAGTATGTAAAAAACCCAAAATTCGATTTTTTACCTGGTTTAGATTTTCCCAAGTATCATAAAATGAATGGGTTTTAGGGTGCACTTATTAATGAGTTTTTTTTTTTATTATTGTTGTGTTCATCAGGTAAAAATAATAAAACTTTATGTTATTAGGCATTCTTTGAAAAAAAATTGACCTCAAAGTCAAAATTTTTCTCGGGCAAGAAAAATTGAACACCATTTAAAATAAAATTCTGGCAACCCTAAATACATATCGGCTTAACTTAAACGTAGTTTTAAAGGCTAGTTATTTCTAACTAAGAAAAAGTCAAAAATGAGGTCCCTAACATTAGCACTGACAGAGAAATTAACCTTAACAGGGTACACCAAAGTTTGCCTTTTTTTAAATCCTCAAGAAATTATGTCCAAGTTGAAAATCGGAATTTACTATAGAACAATTTTTTTTCTTAGAATACGACCAAAAATCACATGTCAAAGTATGGGTTACGAATTATCGGACACCCTGTATACATATAAGTATGTGCATACCTACCTATAGCTGTGCATAATTCAATTTTCAGTGCACTGTCCGTCTTGCAATTTATATTCATTTTCGCCTTCTGGTTGATTTGAAAAATAAAAATGTTAGCTTCATACCTATGTAGTATACATACCAGGGACTGTTTTAAGTGGTAGTTCTTATGTTTTCTGGTAGTTGATATTTGAAATTGGTAGTTCTAAATCACTTTTCTGGTAGTTGTTATACGTAATACGAAAGTAAAAAAAGAGATGACAAAAAACGCACCAAAAATGTAAGTAGGTAACTGGAGCTGCTTGCATAACTCATGTATCGTGCTTTATCGCATCATACTTATGCTAACGCTATTATTTATTTAGCTGGGCTTTGCTAAGGACCAGTGTTGCCGCAAGCTGAAATGAAAAGTCGCTAGACTAACCTCCAAAAGTCGCTAGATTGGCTGAAATTCGGGGACAAAAAGTCGCTAGAAGTCGCTAGACAAAAATTGGTAAATTAGTGTTAAAAAAACTCTCTTTTAATAACTTTTTATTTTTGTTCAAAAATTTAAAGTAAATTAACGAAAAACTAAGGTTTATAATAAATTTGAAATAGATGAATTGCTTAATTCAGACTACTGCGCTCATTCGCACTTACATTTTGCACATGTTTTTATGTGTGTGTGCCTATGTGTGGTGAATTTCAGTATCCATTTATTGGAAATAGAAAATGACAAATTAATTTAAATGACAGGAATGTAAACTCACCAGGCCCACTACATACAAAAATATTATTTGCGTATCACAACTCGCACATGCTCACCTTCAAAAGTCGCTAGAAATAATCTAGCGACATCAAAATATTTTTTGTCGCGGAAGAAATTGAAATGTCGCTAGATCTAGCGATAAAGTCGCTAGAACGGCAACCCTGCTTAGGACATGTGTAGTTAACGCTCTTGTATTGTTTTTGTGTTTGTATTTGTATTTTGAATAGATAATATTAAAAATTGTATGAAATTTGGTAGCGCGGATGTTGTAAGCTACCAAGGAAGACTTGTTGTATGAGGGTTTTGTATTGTTTACTATGTTAGAACAATGGGGATAGGTTAGGTAGGTATCTATTTTTTTTATTATTATATCAATGCTCTTTGTAGGGAATTTGGTTTTGGTATCGCATATTGTAACGCTGAGGCAGATAGGGAATTTTGTATTGTGTGAAGGAAAATATGATTTGAAAATAGGTAGGCAGGTGGGTAGTTTTATTTGTATTTATGGTATTGATTATTGCAATTAATCATTATCATTACTTCAACATAACATTATACTCGTATACCTAAGTTATTCATTTAAATTCTTGGTTTAGCGGCGATAAACCTGCTAACTGAGGGGAATCAAAGAACACTGCCAAGTTGAATCAAAAAACTACTTTAATGTATGGCAAAATGAAATAGCAGCTAGAAAATAACTTGAAGTTTTAGTTCAAAGTCTTCAGCAACAAGTAAAAAAACTTGAAGAAAAAGTTTCCTTGCTTGACAAGGACAAGCAAATTTCAGAGTCTACTGTACAGAAAAATCCACAAAACTCTGTAACGGTATATCAAACTGATGAAAAAGAACTTTTGTTTGAAACTGGAAGAAAAAAAAAAAAACTAAGCGTACCGCTAAAAAACGAAAAGTGGAAGGTAGCCCTGAGACACATTCTAATAATCAGGAAAGCTCTCAAACCGAAAATAAAAAAGAGTTGGATACATCAAGGCAAAAAGTGAATGATGCTGAATTCCTACTCTAAAGGCAACATAAATCCTGCACCACCTCCAATTATGATCTCAGGATTGCCAATTTTTGGAGATCTTGGGAAAATGATTGAGAAATACACTTACAAATAAGGCTGGCCACGACACGAGACTCTGCGAGACTTTTGTAAGTCTCGTCTCGGTCTCGTTAAAATCGAAAATTTTTAGTCTCGTCCCGGTCTCGTTTCGGTCGCGTATAATTAAGTCTCTTCTCGGTCTCGTGTCCGAAAATAGGATTTCCGGACAACCTGTTAATTATTGGAACGAAATATTTTCGATTATAGTTTGAATATGTGCAAAAGAAAATAAATATTGAATTGAAATTCTCGGTCTCTTCTCGGTTGCTTAAAAGCCAGTCTCGTCTCGGTCTCGTCCTGCGAGACCGAAATCGAGACCGAGACTTTTCTCGGCTCGTGGCCAGCCCTACTAAAAAAGCTTGTTAATATACATCGTACAATAGAGACAACTAGAAAGTTACTGTCGAAGAAGCTGATGAGTATAGATTGGTCACTGAAGAACTAAGCAAACACAACATCCAGTGGCACTCATATGAGAACAAAAATAAAAAAGACCAATAAAAGAGCAACCAGAGGTCTACACTCATGTCATGCCAAAGAAGTAGTAGAAGACCTTGTTCAAAAAGACTTCCAAGCCCTTGATGCAGTCAATATATTTACGAATGAAACTACTAAGGACTCCTCTGGGGAATCAACGACAAAAAAGAGATCACTACCTTTATTCATGCTAAATTTCGACTGCAATTAAAGTCTTGAAAAATAAAATTAGATCGATCATGGGCATAATAGTTAAAATTGAACCACTGTGAAATCAAAAATTGTTCCGCAATGTAAACGTTGCCAAGCTTTTGACCACACTCAAAAATATTGCAACCGCGAGTTTGCTTGTGTAAAGTGCGAAGAAAACTTGCAACTAAAAACTGTCCACAGAGTAAAGAAGAGAAAGCTTAATTTGTGAACTGTCAAGGTAGTCTCCCGGCAAGCTATTGAGGCTATCCGGTTGCTAAAAAGTTCCAAGAATCCAAAAGCACATCTGCCGGAATCGGACATTGTAAGCTTACTAACACAAAAAAACAACTGTTGAAGTTGAAGATATAACTAAGAAATATCCGATTAAAGTTCAAAGCAAAAACGATGACAAAAAATCCTATTCACAGATTGTTAAAATCATGCGGAAGAATGAAGAAACTTCCATAAAAGAAATGCTACAACTTATTCCTAAAACAATCGACAAACAAGACTTGAACATCAAACAGCTAAGCTCTTAAAAAACAATGATGGACAGAACACCTAAAATCGTAACATGGAATGCAAACGGCCTTTTAGAACATATATTTAATTTAAAACTCTTTTTAGAATTTGAAACAAACATGTGTGTATAACAAAAGCATTTTTAAATTTTCCTGATGTGAATTCGGTAGGTACAGAATTTTTTTCCATATGGAAAATGTTGCGCACATCATGAAAATTAAAAAATGCTTGGGGAGAGTACGATAACTTGGGCGCCGAAATTTGATAGCGGATTTTTGTCGAAGGGTCAAATACAAGCATTTTTTACTATGGGAGTGGGGGGTCTATCTCGCCCCGTTTAGGAGGTAGGGGCGATTTTTTGGTAAAAACTACTTAAATGGAAAAACAAATATTAAAAAGCAACGACACAGCATTTTTAAATTTTCCTGATGTAAATTCGTTAGGTACAGAATTGTTTTCCATACGGAAAATGTTGCGTACATCATGAAAATTAAAAAAATGCTTGGGGATAGTACGATAACTTGGGCGCCGAAATTTGATAACGGATTTTTGTAGAAGGGTCAAATACAAGCATTTTTTACTATGGGAGCGGGGGGGTCTATCTCGCCCCGTTTAGGAGGTAGGGGCGATTTTTGATAAAAACTACTTAAATGGAAAAACAAATATTAAAAAGCAACGACAGTACTTAATCCTACATTTAAATTAAATTATTTGTGCCAATAGTTTTCAAAAATTTGCATTCAAACTCAAAATTTTGATAAAAAAACGCAAAAAGAAATGATTGGATCAATTTTGCTCAAAATTGTGAAATTGAAAACTAAATTTTCTTTTTGTGGTCAATGCTCATATCAATTTTGAATCGAACACGAAAAACCGAAAGCTTGTATGTCCTCTAGTTTTTGAGAAAATTGAAAATTACTAGAAGTACTACTGCGTTTCATACATTTACATTTATCATAAATGTAGCTGTTGACATTGGAAACAGAGAATACATTCAAAGTTCCTTAAATGCAAACGAAATTTGGCATACACCGAACCTCGCACATACCCCAAATCCTATATTGAGCCCAAGCAGGTTGCAGGAGGGCAGCATGCCCCCAAACATACCTTACTGTTTATACGCCGTAAGGCTGGGTGTTGGGAAAGTATGATAATTTAGAGTCAATTTGTGTAAGAATTAATCCGTATTCTATTTTTACTATCAAAATAAGACCACATAAAATACTCAAGAAAAAAAAAATTAATTGAATAAAAATAGTAGTTTTGGTAATTTTTAATATTCTCGAAAACTAGAAGGCATAAAATCATTTTGTTTTCGGTTTCTGATTAAGAATTAATATGAGCAACGGTTTCTAAGAAAAAAAAAAAATATAACATATAACATTGAACATTTTTGTTTATGTTTTTTTCCCCAAATTTTGAGTTTGAAGGTGGTTTTTTCAAAAACTATGGATAGATTTCACTTGATTTAATCTCTGGCTCATAAAACTGAGTGCCGATCCGCCGTCCATTGGCTGCACACACGTTTTGTAAAGTCTCTGTGGAAGTAAAAGTCCCCTCGCTTACGTCCATCCCTGTTTATATTTATTATTGTCTCGTGTTTAGTCTAAATAATAAAAAAAAAAAAAAAAAAAAAAACTGCTTTATACCGTCCTTTTCTTTAATAATAATAAAAAAAAAAAATCATTACACCCCCATTATAAATCATTAATCTGTGCTTGTGTTTAAAAAAAAAATAAATATCCCCAAATCTACGTCGCGCAAAAAAAAAAAACAATAAACCGGTTTTAGTGTCTGTGATAGTTAATGTGCAACCAACAGTCCAGTCCATTACCTAAGCACATCAGTGCATTGCAATCAACATAAACCTATATAAAAAAAAAGCTAAATGAGAAATTAAGAGCTAACAGCAGCAGCGAGTGGTATTCCTCCCAATTTCCTTCCCCCATCATCTCTCGCAGTCAAATTGGTTTGACTATTGAAAGCACTGTGTGATGTGCATGGTACTGCTCCATCACAGTGCTTGCATTGAACAAATTAATTATGACGTCAGATAGATAGTTGTTTGTTTTATCTAGATAACCAGGGGCGGTTCAATTTCAGATTGTCACTTAGGCATAACACTAGTGGCAAATTGTTATTGAAAAGCTCAAATTGGGATCTAGATTAAACGTTCTTCTTAGGTAATTGTCTCACTTGTGTTTTAACAAGTTAGGAATATTTGAAATGGGTGGTAGATTTAGGGTGGATTTTAGCAACATTCGTGGGCTTAGACAGAATTTCTATTCTGCATACGTTCATACTGTGCAATACAGGCCAGCTGTTTTGGCACTGAGTGAAACACAAATAGGTGAAAATTCTGATCATTCAGAATTTAACCTATATGGGTATAGCTTAGTGCCTCTATTCTTTACTTACTTACTTAGATCCTTGACCCCTCTAAGGGGCACAGGGCGTCAACTACCGCTACACGCCATCTCGTTCGGTTTCTGGAAATGTATTTTAGCTCTCCCCAACTTTTACCGAGCTTTTGTGATTCCTTGTCGACTGTTCTGCGCCAAGATTTTCTCTGGCCTCCAGGTCTTCTGCCATCTTGGATGAGTGGATCCCACTCCATTGCATGTCTTGCAATAAAGTCTGCACCACGACGTAGGGTGTGACCAATCCACTGCCACTTTCTTTTCCTAATAACGATGTCAATAGGACTTTGGCCCGTTCTCCGAAGGAGTTCTTGGTTGGAGATGGTGTTCGGCCAAAAAATCCTTAGGATGTTTCGGAGACATCTATTTTCGAAAGTTTGTAGCTTCCTTGTGACAGAGGCGGTCACTTTCCATGTACTACACCCATATAGTAGCACTGACTCTACGTTCGACCGGAACAGTCGCAGCTTGGTCTTCGTACTGTAGACGTTGCTCCTCCAAACTTTAGACAGCATGCCGAAAGCAGCTTTAGCTTTGCCGATTCGGCAGTTAACATCTTCATCCGTACCACCGCCGTCTTTTGAGACAACACTACCGAGGTACAGGAAGTTGTCCACCGCTTCAACCTGCTGTCCCGCAACGACAACTTGAGAAGAAGATTCAGAAATGTTGAGGATTTTTGTTTTCCCGGTGTTGATCCTCAAACCGACTTTGTTTGCCTCGCATTCCAGATTAGTCACCATATGGTGAAGATCCATAATGTTGTGCGAGAGCAAACAAATATCGTCAGCGTAATCAAGATGTTGCAGGAACGAAAACATCGTCCATCGAATTCCACGCGCTTGCTCGGCTAGAGCTGCATGAAGGACATCCCCTATAACCACCAGGAAAAGTAGTGGAGATATCAAACATCCTTGACGAACTCCGCTATGGATATCGAAGTCCTCTGATACCTTTCCGTTGTGTAAGACTTGACACGATGCACCCTCGTAGGTAGCCTTTATAACGGCGATAATCTTCTCGGGTACTCCTCTCCTACGTAAAGCTGACCAAATGAAATCTCGATTCAAACTATCGAAAGCCTTTTCGAAGTCGATGAAGAGCCTCTATTCTTTGCTCACCATGGACTCGCCATTTATATAAGAAATGATGTTGCGTACCAACTTCAACCACAATATGGTTTGTGCTCAAACACATATTTTAACTTTATGTGGTTCAAATTTTCGGTCAATAAGCACATCATTCATTCATGTTTTATTTATCGGAGCCCGAACCTGGACAGAAATTTAACTTTAAACGAATTTGATGCTCTGTCCGACTCCATCCAAAGAATTTTTTGTAGGTATGTTGAGCTCTTCGCTGAGTTAAACCAACTAACTCAGCTTGTTGACGAGCCCACTCGAATACCGGACATTGCAGGTCAATCCGCCAACACCCTAGACTTATTTCTCACCTCTGATCCTAATAAATACTCAATTAGTGTATTATCGCCTCTAGGCACATCAGACCATTGTGTCATATCTGCGAATTTCTCGTGCCAACAAAACACAGTTATAGAGAAAGCACCAACGAGAACCGTTTGGCAGTACGAGAAAGCCAACTGGGACGGTCTCAACGGTTTCTTCAGTAACTATAACCGGTCAATATGCTTCCTCGATAGTGCCGTAAACGCAGATATGATCACAAACTTAATTCTTTGTGGAATGAGTAATTTTATCCCGAATAGGGTAAAATCTATCAAACCCAAAGAAAACTCATGGTTTGATTCGAGCTGTAAAGAGGTTATTAGAGTTAGAGAAGTAAGTTTCCGATGTTATAAGGCCAACCCTACTGAGGAAAACCGGAATAAATTAAAACAAGCTAGAAAGACCTGTAACGTTCATATTCGACGAACCAAATTTTTGCATGATCAAAAATTAAGGCAAAAAATACTACAATGTCCCACAGGTAGTAAAAATTTTTGGTCATTTGCAAAAAATATACGAAATTCTACTTCGTCGTCGGTTCCAACGCTCGTCTTCAATGGCACCCCTTTTGTCAGCTCGATAGATAAAGCCAATTTGCTTGCAGCACAGTTTGCTGTTAATTCGACGCTGCCAGAAAGTGTTATGACTCCTCCTGTACTTGAGAGCTTAAATGATTTTATGGGACAAATCTTCTTTCGCACTCGTGCAGTTGCCAGAGTCCTGAAGGATCTTGATATACACAAATCCGCTGGCCCGGATAGTATCCCTCCCATTGTTCTGAAGAGGTGTTCTATAACGCTGGCAAAACCACTGCGTAAGCTTCTCTATCTGTCCTACTCTACTGGTCTCTTTCCGAGTGGATGGAAAACAGCATTTCTCCAGCCTGTCCCTAAAAAAGGCGTATCTTCTTCACCCTCCAACTATCGACCGATTGCACTTACGTCCCTTCTTTCCAAGGTCATGGAAACGCTGATTAATTTTCAGCCCAAGAAATATCTCGAAGATCGAAAGCTTCTTAATGACCGGCAGTACGGCTTTCGCAGCAATAGGTCCACTGGTGATCTGATGGTTTATCTCACCGAACAGTGGCACAAATCTTTACATCGTTTTGGAAAAAGTAAGACTATTGCACTTGATATTTCAAAAGCATTTGATAGAGTTTGGCACCAAGCTCTCTTATCGAAAATGCGTGCATTTGGTATCGACGAATCTCTACTTCTCTGGATTAGAAACTACCTTTCGGACCGTTCAATTCAAGTTGTATTGGATGGTTTCAAGTCTGAAATCCATAAAATAAATGCTGGTGTACCCCAGGGCTCCGTTTTGTCTCCGACTCTCTTCCTTATATTCATAAACGATCTTTTATCTGAAACTTCTAATCCATTAAACTGTTTCGCTGACGACAGTACCCTCAGCTTCTCATATTCGTTTACAGATTCACACCCATGTCCGTCGGATGTGGAACTTGAACGGGAGCGTATGATAAGCTCATTAAATTCTGATCTAAACAGCATTGTCCAATGGGGAAACAAAAGCCGCGTAGAATTTAATGCTTCAAAAACTCAATGCTGCCTCCTGTCATTAAAGCGAAACCCACCTCCAATGCCGCTTTCCATGGACGGCACTTGCATCGAGGAAACCGAACAGCTCTCGGTATGTGTGTCACAGACCACCTAATGTGGAATGACCACATATTTGACGTCGCCAAAAACGCTGCTAAGTGCTTAAGTTTTCTCCGAAGATGCAAGAAATTCTTTACCCCTTCTGATCTGGCTGTGATCTACAAAGCATTTATTCGTCCAAAGCTTGAGTATAATTCACATATATGGGCAGGTGCTCCTATAACTCATCTAAGCTTGTCGGACCGAGTACAAAAAAGGGCCCTAAAAATGATAGGTGATCGAACAATAACTTCAACAATAGCACCCCTCGAACATCGCCGCAATGTCACCTGTCTCTCACTGTTCTATCGCTATTTTTATAAACAGTGTTCAAGTGAAATAGCCAGTTGCATTCCTCCCCTTAAACTATTCAACCGTAATACTCGCGCTTTTAGGAATGCTCATCAGTTTACCCTTGAGTCCAATTTCGGACGTACCGTTAAGTATAGGGATTCTATCTTTAGTCGCACAACAAGAATGTGGAATGCTTTACCTGACCCTATTTTTCCCCCCCATTTTGATATTCAGAACTTCAAAACCAATGTGCATCGGTATCTCCTTTTAAATCCTTCCTTATTTTCCTAAGGCTCGCAGTGTGCTAGTCATAATTAAGGGTAGAAAGAACCCCTTTAGTGCGCGGCATGTTAAAAAAAAAAAAATTGGCTTTCAAAAAAGATATAACACTTAATTGTAGGTTTTACCGTTATTTTTAAATGATTTTTTTTACATTTTTAGTACTTTTTTCATAAAATTGCCCCTCCCAGCCAAACGGGTGATATAGACACCCCCCCACCCATAGTAAAAAATGTTTGTATTTGACCCCTCTGCAAAAATCCGTTATCAATTGTCGGAGCCCAAGTTATCGTACTCGTGCCAAATGCTTTCCTTAGACACAAATATTTGTTTCAAATGGTTTTTTTATGAATAAATTATTTCAGGTAATTGTTTATTGATTTGTAACCTTTTTATATTCCAAATCGCATCTAAACAAATAAAATTATCAAAAATACTTTTTTTTCTGATGTGTTTTCCTGATCACTATAACCGGCCGGCCCCTTATACATAATATTTCCTAATGATTTGTTGGTCGTCCTCAAAGGTCGGATTGTAAATCGTCAGGTTGATCTAATTGTGAGCAAATTGCTTGAAGAACATTACTTTGTCGGTAATTGTTCGGTTTTAGTAATCTGCTGACATTTTAGGGTTTTCTTCATGGCCTTGGTAGCAGCTGGCTCTTCTCCTCTACGTAGCTTTTCCACTGCCAACTTAGCTTTGATTGTTCGTGTTGCACGACGAAGCTTAAATTTTGCTAGCCAATGCTGTTTTCTACTTAAATTATCATATTCATGCAATAAAAAAAAACTGCAAATTTTTGTTTTTTTTTTTTTTTTCTTGGTGAAAAAAGTAATCAAAGTAAAATTACTTTTGAAAAAGTAACGAAAGTAACGATTACCTGAAAGTTACGACTTTTTACATCACTATCACTGGATGATTTTTTAGTTTTTAAATATAATCTAAATTTAAACACAATTGTAACAAAATAAAACAAACCATTCCCTTATTGGACAAAAAAAACATAAATAGATCACATAAACAACTCTTAACTTTCTTAAATTAGAAAAGTTATTTAGATGCATAGGAAATACGTAAAAATAAATAAAGTTTACTATTTTAATTTAGGTCTTCGCATCCTGACCCTTAAAATCAGACATGAATTTTTGAAATATAGATACATATGTGGGTTTCTTGTAATTGAAACTCGTAGCAATTACGATTTTTGAAAAGCGTCTTTGCGTGAATAATTCCACTCGATATATATCTGTTTTTAATTTGTTTCTGATCTTCGTCTTGTTTCTTAATCAATGCACGAAAAAATTCTTTCAACTGTATCCAAGGAATGCAGCAGGCAAAGTGTATAGTAAACTAATGTCTGAAGAAAAGGAAATGTTTTAGAACGTCTTTTTATAATACAGTTTTAATGCCTTTTTCCTACTTTTTTTTTAAATAATGTTTTAGAAAATTAAAAATAAATTTGTTTAGTAAAGATTAAATCTAGTATAGGGGAGATACGCTATGAAACGGACGTTTTACTTTGAAGTAATATTACATACTGTAGTTAAAAACTTAGGAACTCGCGAACTGTCATTAATGAATTCGGAGATAATATTGTACAATTATTCATACACCATATTTTATGAAAATTAATTTTGTATAAGAAATATTATGTTTCCTTATACCTTACTTATATCCTTTTCATAACAGCATAAGCATTGAATAGGACAATGGGTGTCTTGAAACGGACTAGTAGCCAATGGCATACTTTGAGCCATATTAATATCCAATGTTTCACAAATTCTTTGCTATTACGCAATAACTTTTATTAAAGTTGTCACATTTAAGTTGTCACATAGTACTAGACAAGGGTTTTCATCAGAGGGCTTTACATATTTGATGAAGTGTATCATGGCCTTGTGGAAACACTCTTCAGTTATCCAACCACTTGGGTTGGCTAGACCCAATGACCCTTTTGGACCACCTTGCAACATAAATTCCTTGAAATGGACTCTAGGAAACACAAATACAGGAGGAACGTAACCACCAGAAGCATTAATGAATCCAAGCATTGTGACTAACTGTCCTCTCTCTGCCGATGTCACCTGTCCAACTTGTTTACACCCTCGGGCTCCAACTACTTCTGGCGGGTTGGTCACTGTTGAACATCCAGTTTCGTCAAGGTTCCAAATCATATGAGGTTCAATTTTCTTTTTATTTAATATGTTTGCAAGATTTTCGTAAAACTTACTAACATTTTCTTGGTTAAAAGATGTCGCCCTGGATAGAGAAGTATTTTCAGGTTTGCGTACTGATAATGATGGATTTCTTTTCATGTACCCACGAAACAAATCCTTTGTGGCCTTTTGTTGCTCAATCCACTTTTCGGGTGCTACATGATTTGCAGCTGCAAATTGGTAAGCAAACACTTTTACCTGGGTTGTAGTTAGTCCGTAGCACATCTTCGAAGATCTTTTCAAATAATCTGCTAGTTGTTCCACTTGTTCATGGGTGAAAATTCTTCTATTTCAAATATTTGGATCATGAGTAAACCTAGTTGAAGACCCTTTAGATTTCTTAACAATATCCGCCAAATATGATTTAGATATTTTCTATGCTGATGCAACTGACCGAATTGACTGTCTTTTTTTAGTACTTCTTCCACAGCAGACTCTATTGCAGCTTTTTCTGGACGAATCCTCTTCTTTGGCGGCATCTGATGGTTAGGAATACATCAAACCAGTTTTAAGAAATAATAAGAAAAGGAAATAATAAGAAAATGCAGGAGTAATGAATCGGACAGCCACTGGCGCATTGAATCGGCCGTCCGTATCACCGCGACGGAACCTGTCCGATTCATTGCAAATCTAGCCTTAAAACAATTTGACAAAACTCCCAATAATTAAGTTTTGATACGACTATAACTCACCGCTCCGTATCTTTTTGACAAGTTTCCACAACAAATAAAACCACCACAATTGTAGCTTAATCTAATATTGAATTTTTAATCACTTTGCAAATATACGATTTTTTTTTACAAAACTACTGCGCGTCAAGCACGTGCGAAAAAGTAAACGAAATAATGACTGCCGGAGTCTGTCGTTATTGTGGGTTTATCTATGGTCATCAGTGCTGCCAACAACCAAGACGCATGAATATTTTCGTTCAGCAGTTTTTAAGATATATATGGTGTCCGTTTCATAACCCGTCCGTTTCATAGCGTATTCCCCCTACCTAGAAGAAATGAAAAAAAAAAAAACACTTTTTGGAAAAAAATAAGCCTCAAAGCCTCAGGCAATTAAAAAAGCTCTAAAAGGCATTAAAAATCCTCAGTTGGCATCGATCATTGGTAGCACTTTCTTATGTCTCCTTTGTGTCCCCCTTCTGGGAAACCGCCATTTTGTATACCAAATGACTTTCCTGACATCGAACTGAACACACGTGTTTCATTATCTCTTGCTAATTAACATTATATTTTACAGTGGACCTTCAAGATCCAACACAATACAAAACATTTTCGGATCACATGCACATTCTGGTTGAATTTACTGATGAAACTCCATCACTTCAGATAAATCCTAATCGTCTATGGATAACATTCTATGGGAGGTAATGATCAGATACATGAGTCTACGTCCCCTTTCACACAGGGAAACCAGTTGCTGGAGATTTTTTTGACGTTTTCCTTTAATTGCATAGTAGCTTTCACACAAGGAAAGTGAATTGCCGGAGATTTCTGTTTTTTCCATATAAAGTCTATTGGCTGAACGCACATTACGGACAGTGTGAGAAGGAATGTGATAAAAATCTCCTCAATCGTTGACCGGGGAGATTTTTTTCATTCTCCTTACTTCTTGCCCTTCTCGCCTACAAACTCCCAGTTTCCAGCAACTCAGTTTCCTTTCGTGAAAGCAGTCTTCAGAAGCCATTTCAAACCAAATCACATCTTGCATAAGAAGTGAAACTTTCACAATCTCAAACACGAACACACCATTTAAACAAAAATGGTTTAATAAGAAATGCTTAAATGCAAGGAACAAATCATATTCCTTTCTGCCAATTTGGAGAACGTCGAATGACCCTGGTGCGAAAATCTGTTATATTCAAGCAAATACCCACTACAAAAATGTATGTATGGTAAATAAAACTAACTTTGACAAGGAACAAGCCCACTTACTCAGTCGGACCAAAAGTTCGAAGATAGCAAGGGAGATCAACGGTTCGAAGTTTCAAATATGTAGGTGCAGGAGTGTCTGCTGACAAACTGTTGATTTATTTTAAAAATCTTTTACACGACAACTGAAATTTAATATTCTCGTATGCAGAACGGATAATTTTAGATGATTTCTTAGATGTGGAGGTAACAACTGCGGAAATAAATGCTGTTATTTTAAAAGCTAAAAATGGGAAAGCACCAGAAGATGAGATTCCATACGAATTTTTCAAAAATGCAAATCCCGCCCTAATCAATTATTTAAAAATATTGTATAGTCATGTTTTTTCAAATGCTGGTATTCCTTCATCATTAAAGAAGTCAGTAATATTTCCGTTCCATAAAAAAGGTGAATTACAGAGGAATATCATTCATGAATGTTTTAGCCAAGATATTCTGTGATATACTCGTGGAAAGACTGGAGAAATGGGTGGATGAAAAAAAAATTCTTACGGATCTAAAAAGCTGAATTTAGAAAAAACTTTTCAAGTATCGATCATGTATTTACACTACCCTCAATTGTAAGAGCTTTCCAGGCCAGAAACAAGAGAATTTATAGCTTTTACGTGGATTTCAAATCAGCCTTTGATCAGATCCGTCAAGCTGGAACCGCCACAACTGAAATTCGAAAATCTAATGATGCCATAATTTAGTTCCATTTTTGGGCTAATTTAGTACCCCAATCCCAATGGACTAAAATACCTTACCCCTCAAACTTGTGGTGGACCCAGCTTGATGTCAAGCTAGAACCATCACACCTTCAAACACAAAATTTCAATAAACTAATGATGAGGGAATTTAGTTCGATTTTTGGGCTGGCGATTTGGTGGAATTCCAAATTTAATACTCCTACCCTTACCCCTTAAATCTGTGGTGGACCCAGCTTGATGTCAAGCTAGAACCACCACACCTCGAAAACACAACATTTCAACAAAAACTAATGATGCCATATTTTAGTTCAATTTTTGGGCTCATGACTTGGCGGAACTCCAAATTAAATACTCCATGGTTTGACCTTGAAATTTAGGTTCAAACACACAAAATTGTGGAGACTTTCTACACTCGTCTACTAAAAATATACGGATCAGATGCAAAATGAGTTAGATTGGAAAAATTACAAATTTAGCCTTTCAACTCCCACTGATTTGGTTTTTAGTTCTACTTTAATAACCCCTCCTACTTGTGGTGGTTCCAGCTTGGCGTCAAGCTAGAACCACCACACCTTTAAACACGAAATTTCAAAAAACTAATGATGAGGGAATTTAGTTCCATTTTTGGACTCACCAATTGACGGAATTCCAAGTTAAGTACTGCATGGTTTGACCTCTAAATTTAGTGCCAAACATATCAAAAAGTCTCCACCTTCTGTGTACTCGACATTTAAAAAACCTACTGATTAATAAAAATAAAACCTACTTGGTAATTGGAAAATAACAATATTTATAAGAAGGTATCTTTCTAAAAAGGAGATATAGAAACAAAGCACACTTATTAAATCCCTAATAAGATGTATTTCAACTATTTCCACCCGCTGTGTCAGTTCATGCAATAACTTTTTTCAGGAAATTATAGCTATAGCCATTTTGCTATATAATGTAAGTCCTAAAAGTATGCAATGCATAATTTAATTACAAATTAATTTTAATTATAATTAAGCTCCACCTGCGATGTCATTGTAGGCATTCTTTTGGGCCGTACATTAAAAAGCAAAATGGCTATAGCTATAATTTCTTTAAAAAAGTTATTGTATGAACTGAAACAGCGGGTGGAAATAGTTGAAATACATCTTATTAGGGATTTAATAAGTGTGCTTTGTTTCTATATCTCTTTTTTAGAAAGATACCTTCTTATAAATATTGTTTTTTTTTCCAATTACCAAGTTCTATATGTATATAATTAATCAGTATGTAATAGTATAGTAATAGTATATATAGTATTAAATAAATCACCAGCCCAAAAATCGAACTTAATTCTCTCATCATTAGTTTTTTGAAATTTTGTGTTTGAAGGTGTGGTGGTTCTGGCTTGACGTCAAGCTGGGTCCACCACAAGTTTGAGGGGCAAGGTATTTTAGTTCTCCATCGGGATTGAGGTACTAAATTAGCCCAAAAATGGAACTAAATTATGGCATTATTAGATTTTCGAATTTCAGTTGTGGAGGTTCCAGCTTGACGGACCTCCTTTGATTTAGTTAACAGAAATTCGCTCTTATACAAACTATCGCAGATGGGTCTGTCTACAAAATTAGCAAATGTAATTAAAAAAAATGTACGATGGATCAAAAGCAGCAGTATGGGATGGAAACGTTTTAATGGTTTATAACGGAAACTGGTGTAAAACAGGGGTGCCCCTTAACTGCCTTGTTATTTTCGTTGTTTATAAACGATATTGAAAAAGATCTCCCAGGTGGAATATGAATTGCCAATACGGTTGTAAATGTCCTGTTGTATGCTGACGATCACCTCAAAATCGACTAGCCAACGACTAAATCCAAAATAATGATCTTCTCACGATCACTTCGAGCGGAAACATGAAACAGATGGTTTTACTACGGAAATCGTTTAGAAATTGAAAAGGATCTGAAATATCTGGGAGTAAAATTGAATCAATCATTAGATTTTAGTAAACATCTAGAGGACAAGGCTTATGCCTCGCAAAGTTTAGTAAACAGATCTGGCTTTCAACAAAATATAGCATTTTTGATTCAGTTGTCAAATCGACTCTCTTTTACGCCTCTCAGGTTTGGGAATCTGAAGAGTATGAAGTAATCGACAAGTTTTACAGGAACTTTTTGAACAAATTATTCAATTAACCGATAAAATCCCCTTCCTACGCAATTACTTGGAGACGGGTCTTCCAATGCTTTTTACAAACATTCTTATATCACAAGTGGATAACATTATAAAATCATGCTCATGTCCAGACACCCGAATATTGAAAAAAATGCTCTTTTATTAATTGAGAAACAAATACTGGTGGGTGGCATGATGGCAAAGTATTGGAAGCACGTGTGGCGAAACTCTGATATTCGATCTAAACAACCTCAATAACTTAAAGGATCAACTTTACCGTATAATCCAAAAAAATGAAGATTCTGTCCGTGAATTATCTATTAGGAAAGCTCGTGAGTTCGAGAGTAGACTATAAAGGAATTACTTAAACGATTCTCTCAATTACATATAAATAAATATCTCTGAATTTCACAGCAAGGTGCGAATTTCGAACGACTGCCCATATAAAGGAGCCTTCAACCAGTTTTGTACTATATACAATTTAAAGGAAAAAGAATGCTTCCACATAATTAGTGTCTGTCCAAATTTTAAGCCACAAAGACTAGTATGCTTCCATTCTGGTTGAATTTACTGATGAAACTCCATCACTTCAGATAAATCCTAATCGTCTATGGATAACATTCTATGGGAGGTAATGATCAGATACATGAGTCTACGTCCCCTTTCACACAGGGAAACCAGTTGCTGGAGATTTTTTTGACGTTTTCCTTTAATTGCATAGTAGCTTTCACACAAGGAAAGTGAATTGCCGGAGATTTCTGTTTTTTCCATATAAAGTCTATTGGCTGAACGCACATTACGGACAGTGTGAGAAGGAATGTGATAAAAATCTCCTCAATCGTTGACCGGGGAGATTTTTTTCATTCCCCTTACTTCTTGCCCTTCTCGCCTACAAACTCCCAGTTTCCAGCAACTCAGTTTCCTTTCGTGAAAGCAGTCTTCAGAAGCCATTTCAAACCAAATCACATCTTGCATAAGAAGTGAAACTTTCACAATCTCAAACACGAACACACCATTTAAACAAAAATGGTTTAATAAGAAATGCTTAAATGCAAGGAACAAATCATATTCCTTTCTGCCAATTTGGAGAACGTCGAATGACCCTGGTGCGAAAATCTGTTATATTCAAGCGAATACCCACTACAAAAATGTATGTATGGTAAAGAAAACTAACTTTGACAAGGAACAAGCCCACTTACTCAGTCGGACCAAAAGTTCGAAGATAGCAAGGGAGATCAACGGTTCGAAGTTTCAAATATGTAGGTGCAGGAGTGTCTGCTGACAAACTGTTGATTTATTTTAAAAATCTTTTACACGACAACTGAAATTTAATATTCTCGTATGCAGAACGGATAATTTTAGATGATTTCTTAGATGTGGAGGTAACAACTGCGGAAATAAATGCTGTTATTTAAAAGCTAAAAATGGGAAAGCACCAGAAGATGAGATTCCATACGAATTTTTCAAAAATGCAAATCCCGCCCTAATCAATTATTTAAAAATATTGTATAGTCATGTTTTTTCAAATGCTGGTATTCCTTCATCATTAAAGAAGTCAGTAATATTTCCGTTCCATAAAAAAGGTGAATTACAGAGGAATATCATTCATGAATGTTTTAGCCAAGATATTCTGTGATATACTCGTGGAAAGACTGGAGAAATGGGTGGATGAAAAAAAAATTCTTACGGATCTAAAAAGCTGAATTTAGAAAAAACTTTTCAAGTATCGATCATGTATTTACACTAACCTCAATTGTAAGAGCTTTCCAGGCCAGAAACAAGAGAATTTATAGCTTTTACGTGGATTTCAAATCAGCCTTTGATCAGATCCGTCAAGCTGGAACCGCCACAACTGAAATTCGAAAATCTAATGATGCCATAATTTAGTTCCATTTTTGGGCTAATTTAGTACCCCAATCCCAATGGACTAAAATACCTTACCCCTCAAACTTGTGGTGGACCCAGCTTGATGTCAAGCTAGAACCATCACACCTTCAAACACAAAATTTCAATAAACTAATGATGAGGGAATTTAGTTCGATTTTTGGGCTGGCGATTTGGTGGAATTCCAAATTTAATACTCCTACCCTTACCCCTTAAATCTGTGGTGGACCCAGCTTGATGTCAAGCTAGAACCACCACACCTCGAAAACACAACATTTCAACAAAAACTAATGATGCCATATTTTAGTTCAATTTTTGGGCTCATGACTTGGCGGAACTCCAAATTAAATACTCCATGGTTTGACCTTGAAATTTAGGTTCAAACACACAAAATTGTGGAGACTTTCTACACTCGTCTACTAAAAATATACGGATCAGATGCAAAATGAGTTAGATTGGAAAAATTACAAATTTAGCCTTTCAACTCCCACTGATTTGGTTTTTAGTTCTACTTTAATAACCCCTCCTACTTGTGGTGGTTCCAGCTTGGCGTCAAGCTAGAACCACCACACCTTTAAACACGAAATTTCAAAAAACTAATGATGAGGGAATTTAGTTCCATTTTTGGACTCACCAATTGACGGAATTCCAAGTTAAGTACTGCATGGTTTGACCTCTAAATTTAGTGCCAAACATATCAAAAAGTCTCCACCTTCTGTGTACTCGACATTTAAAAAACCTACTGATTAATAAAAATAAAACCTACTTGGTAATTGGAAAATAACAATATTTATAAGAAGGTATCTTTCTAAAAAGGAGATATAGAAACAAAGCACACTTATTAAATCCCTAATAAGATGTATTTCAACTATTTCCACCCGCTGTGTCAGTTCATGCAATAACTTTTTTCAGGAAATTATAGCTATAGCCATTTTGCTATATAATGTAAGTCCTAAAAGTATGCAATGCATAATTTAATTACAAATTAATTTTAATTATAATTAAGCTCCACCTGCGATGTCATTGTAGGCATTCTTTTGGGCCGTACATTAAAAAGCAAAATGGCTATAGCTATAATTTCTTTAAAAAAGTTATTGTATGAACTGAAACAGCGGGTGGAAATAGTTGAAATACATCTTATTAGGGATTTAATAAGTGTGCTTTGTTTCTATATCTCTTTTTTAGAAAGATACCTTCTTATAAATATTGTTTTTTTTTCCAATTACCAAGTTCTATATGTATATAATTAATCAGTATGTAATAGTATAGTAATAGTATATATAGTATTAAATAAATCACCAGCCCAAAAATCGAACTTAATTCTCTCATCATTAGTTTTTTGAAATTTTGTGTTTGAAGGTGTGGTGGTTCTGGCTTGACGTCAAGCTGGGTCCACCACAAGTTTGAGGGGCAAGGTATTTTAGTTCTCCATCGGGATTGAGGTACTAAATTAGCCCAAAAATGGAACTAAATTATGGCATTATTAGATTTTCGAATTTCAGTTGTGGAGGTTCCAGCTTGACGGACCTCCTTTGATTTAGTTAACAGAAATTCGCTCTTATACAAACTATCGCAGATGGGTCTGTCTACAAAATTAGCAAATGTAATTAAAAAAAATGTACGATGGATCAAAAGCAGCAGTATGGGATGGAAACGTTTTAATGGTTTATAACGGAAACTGGTGTAAAACAGGGGTGCCCCTTAACTGCCTTGTTATTTTCGTTGTTTATAAACGATATTGAAAAAGATCTCCCAGGTGGAATATGAATTGCCAATACGGTTGTAAATGTCCTGTTGTATGCTGACGATCACCTCAAAATCGACTAGCCAACGACTAAATCCAAAATAATGATCTTCTCACGATCACTTCGAGCGGAAACATGAAACAGATGGTTTTACTACGGAAATCGTTTAGAAATTGAAAAGGATCTGAAATATCTGGGAGTAAAATTGAATCAATCATTAGATTTTAGTAAACATCTAGAGGACAAGGCTTATGCCTCGCAAAGTTTAGTAAACAGATCTGGCTTTCAACAAAATATAGCATTTTTGATTCAGTTGTCAAATCGACTCTCTTTTACGCCTCTCAGGTTTGGGAATCTGAAGAGTATGAAGTAATCGACAAGTTTTACAGGAACTTTTTGAACAAATTATTCAATTAACCGATAAAATCCCCTTCCTACGCAATTACTTGGAGACGGGTCTTCCAATGCTTTTTACAAACATTCTTATATCACAAGTGGATAACATTATAAAATCATGCTCATGTCCAGACACCCGAATATTGAAAAAAATGCTCTTTTATTAATTGAGAAACAAATACTGGTGGGTGGCATGATGGCAAAGTATTGGAAGCACGTGTGGCGAAACTCTGATATTCGATCTAAACAACCTCAATAACTTAAAGGATCAACTTTACCGTATAATCCAAAAAAATGAAGATTCTGTCCGTGAATTATCTATTAGGAAAGCTCGTGAGTTCGAGAGTAGACTATAAAGGAATTACTTAAACGATTCTCTCAATTACATATAATGAAATATCTCTGAATTTCACAGCAAGGTGCGAATTTCGAACGACTGCCCATATAAAGGAGCCTTCAACCAGTTTTGTACTATATACAATTTAAAGGAAAAAGAATGCTTCCACATAATTAGTGTCTGTCCAAATTTTAAGCCACAAAGACTAGTTTGCTTCCATTCTGGTTGAATTTACTGATGAAACTCCATCACTTCAGATAAATCCTAATCGTCTATGGATAACATTCTATGGGAGGTAATGATCAGATACATGAGTCTACGTCCCCTTTCACACAGGGAAACCAGTTGCTGGAGATTTTTTTGACGTTTTCCTTTAATTGCATAGTAGCTTTCACACAAGGAAAGTGAATTGCCGGAGATTTCTGTTTTTTCCATATAAAGTCTATTGGCTGAACGCACATTACGGACAGTGTGAGAAGGAATGTGATAAAAATCTCCTCAATCGTTGACCGGGGAGATTTTTTTCATTCCCCTTACTTCTTGCCCTTCTCGCCTACAAACTCCCAGTTTCCAGCAACTCAGTTTCCTTTCGTGAAAGCAGTCTTCAGAAGCCATTTCAAACCAAATCACATCTTGCATAAGAAGTGAAACTTTCACAATCTCAAACACGAACACACCATTTAAACAAAAATGGTTTAATAAGAAATGCTTAAATGCAAGGAACAAATCATATTCCTTTCTGCCAATTTGGAGAACGTCGAATGACCCTGGTGCGAAAATCTGTTATATTCAAGCGAATACCCACTACAAAAATGTATGTATGGTAAAGAAAACTAACTTTGACAAGGAACAAGCCCACTTACTCAGTCGGACCAAAAGTTCGAAGATAGCAAGGGAGATCAACGGTTCGAAGTTTCAAATATGTAGGTGCAGGAGTGTCTGCTGACAAACTGTTGATTTATTTTAAAAATCTTTTACACGACAACTGAAATTTAATATTCTCGTATGCAGAACGGATAATTTTAGATGATTTCTTAGATGTGGAGGTAACAACTGCGGAAATAAATGCTGTTATTTTAAAAGCTAAAAATGGGAAAGCACCAGAAGATGAGATTCCATACGAATTTTTCAAAAATGCAAATCCCGCCCTAATCAATTATTTAAAAATATTGTATAGTCATGTTTTTTCAAATGCTGGTATTCCTTCATCATTAAAGAAGTCAGTAATATTTCCGTTCCATAAAAAAGGTGAATTACAGAGGAATATCATTCATGAATGTTTTAGCCAAGATATTCTGTGATATACTCGTGGAAAGACTGGAGAAATGGGTGGATGAAAAAAAAATTCTTACGGATCTAAAAAGCTGAATTTAGAAAAAACTTTTCAAGTATCGATCATGTATTTACACTAACCTCAATTGTAAGAGCTTTCCAGGCCAGAAACAAGAGAATTTATAGCTTTTACGTGGATTTCAAATCAGCCTTTGATCAGATCCGTCAAGCTGGAACCGCCACAACTGAAATTCGAAAATCTAATGATGCCATAATTTAGTTCCATTTTTGGGCTAATTTAGTACCCCAATCCCAATGGACTAAAATACCTTACCCCTCAAACTTGTGGTGGACCCAGCTTGATGTCAAGCTAGAACCATCACACCTTCAAACACAAAATTTCAATAAACTAATGATGAGGGAATTTAGTTCGATTTTTGGGCTGGTGATTTGGTGGAATTCCAAATTTAATACTCCTACCCTTACCCCTTAAATCTGTGGTGGACCCAGCTTGATGTCAAGCTAGAACCACCACACCTCGAAAACACAACATTTCAACAAAAACTAATGATGACATATTTTAGTTCAATTTTTGGGCTCATGACTTGGCGGAACTCCAAATTAAATACTCCATGGTTTGACCTTGAAATTTAGGTTCAAACACACAAAATTGTGGAGACTTTCTACACTCGTCCACTAAAAATATACGGATCAGATGCAAAATGAGTTAGATTGGAAAAATTACAAATTTAGCCTTTCAACTCCCACTGATTTGGTTTTTAGTTCTACTTTAATAACCCCTCCTACTTGTGGTGGTTCCAGCTTGGCGTCAAGCTAGAACCACCACACCTTTAAACACGAAATTTCAAAAAACTAATGATGAGGGAATTTAGTTCCATTTTTGGACTCACCAATTGACGGAATTCCAAGTTAAGTACTGCATGGTTTGACCCCTAAATTTAGTGCCAAACATATCAAAAAGTCTCCACCTTCTGTGTACTCGACATTTAAAAAACCTACTGATTAATAAAAATAAAACCTACTTGGTAATTGGAAAATAACAATATTTATAAGAAGGTATCTTTCTAAAAAGGAGATATAGAAACAAAGCACACTTATTAAATCCCTAATAAGATGTATTTCAACTATTTCCACCCGCTGTGTCAGTTCATGCAATAACTTTTTTCAGGAAATTAAAGCTATAGCCATTTTGCTATATAATGTAAGTCCTAAAAGTATGCAATGCATAATTTAATTACAAATTAATTTTAATTATAATTAAGCTTCACCTGCGATGTCATTGTAGGCATTCTTTTGGGCCGTACATTATAAAGCAAAATGGCTATAGCTATAATTTCTTTAAAAAAGTTATTGTATGAACTGAAACAGCGGGTGGAAATAGTTGAAATACATCTTATTAGGGATTTAATAAGTGTGCTTTGTTTCTATATCTCTTTTTTAGAAAGATACCTTCTTATAAATATTGTTTTTTTTCCAATTACCAAGTTCTATATGTATATAATTAATCAGTATGTAATAGTATAGTAATAGTATATATAGTATTAAATAAATCACCAGCCCAAAAATCGAACTTAATTCTCTCATCATTAGTTTTTTGAAATTTTGTGTTTGAAGGTGTGGTGGTTCTGGCTTGACGTCAAGCTGGGTCCACCACAAGTTTGAGGGGCAAGGTATTTTAGTTCTCCATCGGGATTGAGGTACTAAATTAGCCCAAAAATGGAACTAAATTATGGCATTATTAGATTTTCGAATTTCAGTTGTGGAGGTTCCAGCTTGACGGACCTCCTTTGATTTAGTTAACAGAAATTCGCTCTTATACAAACTATCGCAGATGGGTCTGTCTACAAAATTAGCAAATGTAATTAAAAAAAATGTACGATGGATCAAAAGCAGCAGTATGGGATGGAAACGTTTTAATGGTTTATAACGGAAACTGGTGTAAAACAGGGGTGCCCCTTAACTGCCTTGTTATTTTCGTTGTTTATAAACGATATTGAAAAAGATCTCCCAGGTGGAATATGAACTGCCAATACGGTTGTAAATGTCCTGTTGTATGCTGACGATCACCTCAAAATCGACTAGCCAACGACTAAATCCAAAATAATGATCTTCTCACGATCACTTCGAGCGGAAACATGAAACAGATGGTTTTACTACGGAAATCGTTTAGAAATTGAAAAGGATCTGAAATATCTGGGAGTAAAATTGAATCAATCATTAGATTTTAGTAAACATCTAGAGGACAAGGCTTATGTCTCGCAAAGTTTAGTAAACAGATCTGGCTTTCAACAAAATATAGCATTTTTGATTCAGTTGTCAAATCGACTCTCTTTTACGCCTCTCAGGTTTGGGAATCTGAAGAGTATGAAGTAATCGACAAGTTTTACAGGAACTTTTTGAACAAATTATTCAATTAACCGATAAAATCCCCTTCCTACGCAATTACTTGGAGACGGGTCTTCCAATGCTTTTTACAAACATTCTTATATCACAAGTGGATAACATTATAAAATCATGCTCATGTCCAGACACCCGAATATTGAAAAAAATGCTCTTTTATTAATTGAGAAACAAATACTGGTGGGTGGCATGATGGCAAAGTATTGGAAGCACGTGTGGCGAAACTCTGATATTCGATCTAAACAACCTCAATAACTTAAAGGATCAACTTTACCGTATAATCCAAAAAAATGAAGATTCTGTCCGTGAATTATCTATTAGGAAAGCTCGTGAGTTCGAGAGTAGACTATAAAGGAATTACTTAAACGATTCTCTCAATTACATATAATGAAATATCTCTGAATTTCACAGCAAGGTGCGAATTTCGAACGACTGCCCATATAAAGGAGCCTTCAACCAGTTTTGTACTATATACAATTTAAAGGAAAAAGAATGCTTCCACATAATTAGTGTCTGTCCAAATTTTAAGCCACAAAGACTAGTATGCTTCCAAAAATACAAAATACATACAAAATACAAATACAGGAATCTACTAGTAGCAGAATATTAAACAAAAAATTCATTATACGTATATAATTTATAAATGTGGTCTTGCTAACCGAGCTGACGGCTAAGCCATAGCTTTAAATTCATTAATATTTGAAACAGAAACATGTTAAATAAATGAATTTTTTCTTACTTACTAATGATCTTTTACTATGGTGAAGTTCAAATAATAAGCTATTATTAGCTAAAATTTCGTAAATAGATGTCTTCAAAACAACCTAAGGATTTTTTGGCCGAACACCATCTACACCCAAGAACTCCTTCGGAGAACGAGCCAAAGTCCTATTGACATCGTTATTAGAAAAAGAAAGTGGCAGTGGATTGGTCACACCCTACGTCGTGGTGCAGACTCTATTGCAAGACATGCAACGGAGTGGGATCCTCTCATCCAAGATGGCAGAAGACCTGGGGGCCAAAGAAAATCTTGGCGCAGAACAGTCGACAAGGAATCAGAAAAGCTCGGTAAAAGTTGGGGAGAGCTAAAATACATGTCCACAAACAGAACGTGATGGTGGTAGCGGTAGTTGACGCCCTGTGCCCCTTGGAGGGGTCAAGGATCTAAGTAAGTATTATTAGCAAACAAAATCGTTCGATTTTTAACAATATTAAACAAAATTAGGAATGTCTGAAGCTTAAGTAGTCCTTCTTGCCCCCCTCTACACTACAATTTGATTTAGGTACGGGTATTTGAGATGTTCAAGAGATGAAGCAATTCACATTGTGTAGTTTCTGTGCTGGACCACGCAAAATCTAAGCAATTCTGATTGATTTAGATATATGTATGTATGTACAGCCCAGTTTTTACGTGCGAGATCTAGTTTCGGGGTTAGATTTGGTTTCGGGGCTTACTCCTGAAACATACAAAGTTACAGTCAATTTAAAACTCGATTTAATTTGCAGTGTACATACATTTTTTGGGAAATGTAATTTTGACATAGGAAATAGTAATAATTGGTTGACTAGTTCAGGAGAATGAAAAATCTCGCTGTCAAAGTCATGTGTAGGGAAATCCAAAACTTTGTCGGCTCATGTATTTTGACAGTTAAACTCAGAGATCTCATTTTCTGAACTAGTTTGAAGTTTTTTTTTTAATAATTCAAATTCTGTATATCTTCCTAAAATAAATCAGCCAAGAAAAAAAGGGTTTTCATTATTTAAATGGACATATTAAATTATTAATTCAAATTTCAAAATAGCTTTGAACTGCCTATCAGTTGAACTTGGACTCATCAGTTAATTAATACACCTACTTATTTTCAGTATTTCAGTATTACCAAACTATGGTGAAGCTCACAGCTAAACACTGAAAAACTGTGAATAAGCTTAAAATTGATACATACAAACAAAATTTAAATTGCCATATACCATTGTGAGCTGTGCATCTGCTCCATCCATAAACAAAATTGTTTAATTTTATTAAAGTTTTCATTGTTCAATGTGTGAATGTAGTTCATTTTGGCGAATGAAAACGCATCACGCAAATCTCTCTCCTTATCCACTAAACGGCTGCTGTTGCAGACACCGTTGTTGGGTTATGCCAAAGCTGATGTGGGTGATGCGAAAGATGGTGGTGATGCGGATGTGAGTGATGATGATGATGATGTTGTGCAAAAGCTTGATGCCACGGGGATGTCACTGTTGAAATTAATGGCGAAAAGGCACTAGCTGAGCAGATTGTTTCATTTTTCGATTTTTTGATTTATATTTGTTATGTGTCGGTGCAGATGCAAACAATAAAATGCGAAATAAAACATGCAATAGAAAAATAACAGCAAAATAAAAAACATTTCAAAATAAAAATACAACCAAATTAATCCACTCACTGGATGTAGAATTGAACACACTCCCAGGTGATGATGACAATGCTCCCATGTTTGGTGCTGGTCCATAACCGTTGGTAGTTGCCCCGTAGGATCCACCTCCTGACGAGTGTGGCGTTGATGTACTGCTACAATAGCCTCCACGAGGACTCACACTACTGCTTTGGGCTCGTTGGTATTCATCTTCGGTCCATTGGCCAGTTCCATCCTGGACACTGACGGCTAACTGGCCTGCGTATGAATTGAATCCTGTTGTTCCTCCGGGAGATCTAAATCCAAGCATATTTAAGGTTATGTTTGAGTGAATGTTTTGTATACTTTAACTTACCTTGGCATTGAATAGAGGGCTTCAACTAAATCGGCAGCACGTTTTAGTATAATTTCTTTTTGAAGTTTTTCTGGATCACCGGGGTGGCGGGGAATGAGCTTCTGCAAACGCTGAAAGCCGTAGTCTATTGTTGGTTCATTGAGAGCTGCTTAAAACAAATAAATAGTTGTACGCGATCACATATTAAGTTTTTTTTGTATTATTAATACTTACAAACATACACAAATCTTCCTGGGGAGCCTTTGCAAAATTGCTTGCTCTTGTATGAAAGTGTTACTTCCACAACACCTGGTATGTGCCGCGGTGGAGTTTGAACTCGAATAGCATGTGATGTTATTAGCTCACTCCAAACTAACATTGTTCCGAAAACAACCTGAAGACCATCAAAGAAATTGTCACCAACAATGATGACGGTGGCACCGCCAGTTGTCCAACCTTCACTGGGTGATATGGCTTTTATACAAGGTGTTGCAACAGGTAGTGGTGGATAGAGTCCTACCAAAACAAAAGAAGCTTTTAATACTTGCAAAACTTTTTTTTCTTTGGTTGTTAGGAAGTTTGGAACTTAAGTCTAGGGATTCAAAAACAATTATGTACATATAAATCATAAGTTTGAATTTTCTCTTTTTTATTTGGGTTAGCTGACTCAAACATATGTTTTTGTTATGCACTTGTAACTTGTATTATGTTTGTAAATTTTCAAATTAAAAGTTCTGCAATTATCTACGCGATTTTATTTTCAAAAAGTATGAAATAGATTGGTGGATTGAATATTTCCCAATGTAAAAAGCGAAAGCAATCAGATTACAAGCCAAAGTCAAGGGCATAAATTAAATCTGTCAACCCCTAGGAGTATAAGTAGTAGCGTTGCCAGACGTCCCGGTTCACCCTGGACGTCCCGGATTTCAGGCATAAATTCTACTGTCCCGCGCGCCATGAATGTTTTTTTTACGGGTTATGACCACGGTTGTCAGATTGTGCGATTTATCGCCCAATATGTGATTTGAAATTTCATTTGGCGACACGAAAATCTGTTTGGCGATGTACCCCAAAAAATGCGATATTTTTAGTTTTTGGCGATTTTAATTTTTTTGAATCAAAATTCTAATACCTATTCTTCTCAAATGTTCACTTTAACCTAACATCTTTTTCATCGCTATTTGCGCTAAACGCACCCCAAAACTGAAATTCGATTTCACTTCCATCCCTAAAATAAATGATGTATGTACATATGGCAAAACAAATAACTTTGTTGGTTAACCAAATCGAAGAAAGATATGAATTAGCACATTGAAAAATTTGCGACTGCGATCTACGTTCGCTCAGAAACTGACTTAGAACAGCCATGTTTCAAAGGCTATGAAATGGATCCCATTGATAAATACTGGATGCATACATCGAATATATTGAAGAGGACTAAGTACAAGTGGCGATTCCGCTTTTTAAAACCTGACAACCCTGGTTATGACTCAAACTCCCACAAAAAAAAATAACCAACATAAATGTCTTTCATTAATACAGAAAAATTGCTACATTGTGATTAAACCTTAAGAAATTGATTTTAAAATTACAAGTTACAAACAAAACCTACGTTTTCATTGGATCAAAAATGAGGTAATTTCTGAATTTGGCAAAAAAGTATTTTCATTATCAAATTAGCTAACTTCGTTTGATATCTCATTTAATTTTGAATTTGGAATGGCAGTTAAACTTTTGTTTTTGTTGTTTCCTCTTTTTGTTTTGACATTTTCATGCAAGAGCTTTTTAAAGCTTTTGGAATCGACTGCTGATGGATGGATTTACCTCATTTTGTTCAAATTTGACTGCAATTAGCTCATTTGAGAACGAGAATTTGTATGGGAAATGAGGTAATTTCGGATCTGATTTGGAAATTTGCAACGAAATTAAGTCATTTGGCCCAGTGAAAACGTAGTAAAGAATATATTAATGGTTCTAAATTCTAAAATGGACGGATGTAAGAAATAATTGTTCCCCTGAATTGATTAGAGGTGAATTACTTACAACCTTTAACTTTGACTTTACCTGTTCAGAATGTGCCAAAAGTTCCTTAAAATATTCTAAGTAATTTTGTGTAAAATAAGGTTCTTATCTGTATAAATACTTCATGTTGTTACAAAAAAAGCTGATCGTTTATATAAAATTAAATTACATTATCATTTTTTTTGTTTAAACTATAATAATGTATTCATTTTGAAGTAGAAGTTTTTATTTTTAAGTTTCTTCATAAAGAATTTTATTTTATAATCAAAATTTTTTTTTTTTTTTTTTTTGTTTGAGCGCGCACTAAAGGGATTTGGCTGCCCTTAAAATGTTTAAACACAGTGCGAGCGTTGGGAAAATAGGGAAGGATTTAAGAGGAGATACCGATGCACATTGGTTTTGAACCTCTGAATATTAAAATGGTCGGGAAAGATAGAGCCGGGTAAAGCATTCCACATTCGGGTAGTGCGGCTAAAAAAAGAATCTCTATACTTGACAGTACGTCCGAAGTTGGACTCGAGGGTAAACTGATGTGCATTCCTAGAAGTACGAGTATTACGGTTGAATTGTCTTAGGGGAGGAATGCAGCTGGCTATTTCACTAGAACAGTGTTTATAAAAGTAACGGTAAAATAATGTTAGACATGAAACATCGCGGCGGTGTTCGAGGGATGCAAATGTTTCTGTTATATTTCTGTCACCTATCATTTTCAAAGCTCTTTTTTGAATCCTATCTAAGATACTCAAGTGGGTTATTGGGGCACCTGCCCAAATATGAGAATTGTACTCAAGTTTCGGACGGATAAATGCTTTATAGATTACAGCCAGATCAGAAGGGGAGAAAAATTTCTTGCATCGCCGAAGAAAGCCTAAGCATTTAGCTGCATTTTTGGCGACGTCGAATATGTGTTCGTTCCACAGAAGGTGGTCTGTGATACACATACCGAGGACTGAAAGCTTTTCGGTTTCTTCAATACAAGTGCCGCTCATGGATAGCGGCATGGGAGGTGTGTTTCGTTTCGATGACAGAAGACAGCATTGAGTTTTCGAAGCATTAAATTCTACGCGGTTTTTGATTCCCCATTGGACAATGCTGTCGAGATCAGAATTTAATGAGCTAATCATACGCTGCCGTTCTAGTTCCACATCCGAAGGACATGGATGTGAATCTGAAAACGAATATGAGAAGCTGAGGGTGCTGTCGTCAGCGAAACAGTTTAATGGATTAGAAGTTTCAGACAAAAGATCATTTATGAATATAAGGAAGAGAGTCGGAGACAAAACGGAGCCCTGGGGCACACCAGCGTTTATTTTGTGAATTTCAGACTTGAAACCGTCCAATACAACTTGTATTGATCGGTCCGAAAGGTAATTTCTAATCCAACGAAGAAGAGATTCATCGAAACCAAATGCGTGCATTTTCGATAAGAGAGCTTGGTGCCAAACTCTATCAATACTTATACCTATGCAACGTAATGTCCAAAAAATGTATTTATTTAGCTTTTAATGAATGAAATTATATATTTTTATATATACTAATTTTATGATTTTTTATTTTGGCAAACTGTTGAAATCCCGGGATTTCTCATTACTTAAGCCACTTGTCCCGCCTAGCTGTTCCAACCTCGCGGTCTGCTTTTTTTTTAATATACTTATATTTCTTTTTTATGTGTTTAACTTCTAAGAAATGTTCTCGGTATTTTTATTTTTCGAATTACCCCCTGCCGAGAACATTTGTTACAAGTTAAATACATAAAAAAATATTATAAGTAGATTAAAAAAATAAAACAAAAGTAGATCGCGAGGTTCGAACATGCGACCCCTGGCACCATACGCGTTAACACATCCATCAAGCCACGTACATTATTATATTTTCATGGCTGATTTATTACAATAATATTTGTATGTATGGTTAACTTTTCGGTTGGTAAAAATCTTAATTATTGATTTATTAACAAATTACGAGGTTTTGAAATCAAATTTTTGGATGAGCAGTTAAATCTCTATCTGCTCACTAAATAAAAGCCCTTTTGCATTTGTAATTCAATTTGGTTACCGAGTTATAGGCATTTAAAAGCTCCATACAAAGTGCAACTTGTTTATATTTAAAAAAAAAGTGTGGGCGTGAGCAATTATTTTTTTGCAGAAATGACATGAGCAATTAGAGGTACATCACCTGACATTTTTTTTTTTTTTCGAAAATCGAAAGTCGGTCGGCTAACTCCTTGGTGGTCATGTTAGGATCTGTTTGGAAATTCAAACAGCTTATTTATCATCTGTTTATTTTGATAATAATGTTAGGTATTCGGTTTTGGTCGTCCAAAAACATATAACATAAAGAAACTCAGATACAGATACTGAATCTATCTACCACCTGAACGCGGCTTCTACATGATATCACAAAATTAAAAAATGCACCGCTTGATCCTTGATGTCCGCTGAGCTATTTTAGATGCTTTAAACATAAAATTCGCTTAAATTCACCCATACATTTCTGAGAGAATGGTCGAAAGAATCGATTTTTATTTTTTTTTAACTAAAATGCAGCTAACTATTTTTATAAAAAGATGTACTAAAGACATTTCTAAATAAAAAAAATAAAGAAGTTAAGGCCTTTAATATGACGGAACAAAAACAAAATTCGTATTTCAGTTTTAAGTGGAAAGTTGTCACAACTAAATTTATTGGAATAAAATGATTTTTTATTTGCCATCAAAACTTTTTTCTGCGTGGACAATATTTTTGAGTTTATGTCTTTTTAATTCTTTTTTTTTTTTTTCTTTTCCGCATTTTTCTCATTTCCTAAGAAACTTATGTAAATTGTTCTTATGATACAAATTATAGAGCACAAAGTTTAATAAATTTTGATATATTTTTGACGATGATGCAATATCCCACTCCATAGTTAGAGCTTTTAGAAATTTGGTTGATAAATCAATATAGTAATATAGAAATAGTACATTGAAGGTGGACTTTTTCGTGGAACGAAATATTGGTAAGGTCCCAGTTATAGCTATCATTGAAAACTATCATTGAAAATATTAATTGTCAATTTTGAGAGATTTTGAAGAAAAAATAGGTGATTATTTTGATGCCAAAGTAAAGCTAATTTACTTTATATTTATTTCTAGGTAAGGTGCCAGTTATAGCTATCATTGAAAACCATCATTGAAAAAGTTAACTGTTGATTTTGAGACCCTTCGAAAGTTTAATCATTGAATATTTTAATGCAGAAATATAGCTTACGACTTCAAAATTATTTCTCCTTCAAAAAAAATTCATTTTGACCCATATCTTCCCCTTAACGTAACTTTTAATTTTTCAATGATTAAAATTAAAAGTTACGTTATGGGGAAGATATGGGTCAAAATGAATTTTTTTTGAAGGTAAAATAATTTAAAAGTCGTAAGCTATATTTCTGCATTAAGATATTCAATGAATAAACTTTCGAAAGGTCGCAAAATCAACAGTTAACATTTTCAATGATGGTTTTCAATGATAGCTACAACTGGCCCCTAAAACAAAATTCAATTTTGCACAACTTTTCTCATAAAATGACTTTTAGTTTTTCAATGATGAACTACCTTACCAATGATCATTAGAAAAATTAAAAGTAACGTAATGGGGAAGATATGGGTCAAAATGAATTTTTTATGGAGGAGAAATAATTTTGAAGTCGTAAGCTTTATTTCTGCGTTAAAATATTCAATGATTAAACTTTCCAAGGGTCTCAAAATCAACAGCTAACTTTTTCAATTATGGTTTTCAATGATAGCTATAACTGGCCCCTAAGCTGTTTTTTTATACATGAAAGAGAGCTGTTAGAAAAGCTTATTTCCGTGTTTTTGGGAAGCCATCGACATGACCCTGGCGAAATCCACCAATTTAGAAAATGCGAATTGACCTATATCTCGGAAAGTATTGATCTAAGAGGAAAAAGCTTTAGGCCAAGGTTGTAGGCAATTAAACCATCTTTTTTTTACACATACACTTTTTTTCGGTACGGGCAATATTTTCAAGGTTATATTGTTATAGTTTTAGATTTTTTTACATTTACATATTTTTGTCGTTTCCGAGGAAACTTACGTGAGTTACTTCCCAAATAAAAATTTTAGAACACTAATTTATCAAAAGTTACAGCCATTTTAGTATTTGTATTCATTTTAATTACAATTTAGTATTATTTTTACTTCGGAGTTTTCATTTTAACGGAACCAAAATGGCTGAACATTTTGACTGTGATATCGCATCATCTTTAAAAATACATACATAAAAATGTTGAAAATTTAATTTTCGAAAAATTCTTATTTGGAAAGTAATTCACGTAAGTTTCCTCGGGAATAACAAAACTGTGTAAATGTAAGGTAACAAATAAATAAACCGACATAACCTTGACAATATTGCCGGCGCCAAAAAAAATGTATGTAGGTATGAACAAATCATGGTTTATTTGCCTCAAGCTTGGCCTTATTTTTTCTCTAAGATCAATAATTTCGGATATATAGATCATGTTGAGTTTTCCAAAATGGTGGATTTCGCCAGGGGTATGGAGTCCCGAAAAAACAGCACTTAATCTTTTCTAAAAGTCATCTTTCAGGTATACAAAATTCAGCCGTCCTATATTTTGTTCCACGAACAAATCTATCATTCCTCCGCTAGTAAGCCTCTTTTGAACTTGCAATGCATTGATACTAAATGGCAAGTTTTCCATTCGTGAAATAATTCGAAGTCGAGATTTTGATCATATATGACATTTCGATGATAGAGAACTAGTAAACAGTGAGTCCTGCATTTTTTGTCCGTTTGTCTATTTGCATTCACACAGGCCTACAGACTGAACAGATGGTTCGATTTATCGTTTATTACGATATCTGGAAACCAATAATCCAGAAAGCAAAATTCCCGAAAGTAAAAAATCTTGAAAAAAAATTTAGGATTGAAAAAATCTCGAAATCAAAAATCTATAGAAACTATAATCTACAAAAATCTAAAAAAAATCTAGAATTAATATTAATTTTTGAGACAGTGGTTACAATTCGCGAGCGCGAATTGATAACAATCTTTATTTTACACAATTGGGAACAAAAAGTTTATAAAATTCCTTATAATTAATTTTACAAAATTAGAGAACGAGTTCAAAGTGTTTTTAAAAGATAATGCAGAAGAAATCGCAAAATGCAATAGTAGCCCTACAATGTGGCACCGCGCCGGCCGCCGCGTCAATTCAAAAGACACAGATCTAAGCAAAGGGTTCATTTAAACTTTGTCATTTACTTCCGACAGCTGATTGTCTAAGATTACAAATGTTCAGCGAACGTGTCTTCAGATCCAGCAATGGAAGGGAAATATGATGTTAAATTCCTTCCAATTGGGTTAGAAAATAACTAAAAACGGTTTGATGACGTTTCCTCTGCCTCCTGCACCGCAGGATTTCCTAAAACAAGTTAGCTGATGTGGATGTACAAATGGCTGCCATGGAAAGAAGGTCGATTCTCAAAACTTCTTCAATTTCAAGGGTGTTATAGGTAAAATTTAGGCTAAAACTGGGGTTACATTTTATGAACTCATTGCGAAAAAGCTCGATAAAAGAGAAATTTCTCAACATAATACAAACAATTTTTTTTTACAACATGATCAATAAAAATCTTTCTTTCATTCTGTAGGTAAGTACTTAAATGCTTTTTTCGAGATAAGCTAATGGTTTAAAAAATAGTGTAAAATTAAGAAAAAAACAAATGATTTGCTGTCCCTAATCAATCTCGGAGTGTTTGAGTGTGTAATGAGCTTTTTTTGGTATTACCTAGTGTTTCGGTCAGCGCTCTAGCACCAACAGAAACCGAGAAATTTCACTTTTCATTTTGACAAGTGTCGAAATGTCAAAATCTTAGTATACCAATCGATTTAGAAGGGTGGTATTACATCGTGTTTCGGCCAAAACTCTAGCACCATCAGAAACCGAGAAATTTCACTTTTCAATTTGACAAGTGTCAAAATCTGAGGCCGCCAATCGATTCATCTGGTGGATTTTACCTACTGTCAAAACCTACCGAAAAAATCCCACTCGACACTTGTTGACAGTACGGAATATGACATCTTTCACTTTGACAGTAGTTGATAATTGGGACATAAGATGTCAAAAATCCGAAAAAAAAACTCTTTTTTATTTGAAATTTTACAGGTGATGGCGAAAAGTCAAAAAACCGATGTTCCGGTCCGTGCTCTAACTCCAAAAGAAAATGTTAAAATTCGCACCAAAAGTCTTCACTATTTTTAATGTAGAAATTTATATGACAACTTGACATGCACAAAATTAAATTATAAAATTATTTCGTTTTCGTTTGGGAGTCCGTAGTTACTCCTTTCTTATTGTTTATATATCGAAAATCTGGAGAAGAAGAAGGAATTAATAAAAAATAATTTTTCTGGAACAAACATTTTATATAAATTTTTAATAATCCTAGCTACGCCTCTGTCTGTTGTTGTTTCTCGTTGTAAAGTTAGTTTGTTTACATTTTTCACCTACGAAGTAAAACATTTGCCCCCTTATTTATAAAGAAAAAATAGTTATTTCAGCTCCCGTGTTTAGAAAAACTACACCATCCATGGAATAAGAATTTTGAGGACTCAAATTAAAGGCAATTGCTTACTGCTCCATTTGAGTCCGGAACATTCTTATTCCATTGTGTAGTTTTCCTAAGCACGGAAGCTTAAATAACTATATTTTTAATTTATAAGGGGGTTTATTTATAAGTTTCGACATACATATTTTACGCTTGGTTTACAAACTAACATACTTAATTATTTCATTGCAATTGTAATATGAATACCCTTTCATATAAAAGTAATTAGAAAAAGTAATGCTATTGAGGACCCTTTTTCATTTTCTCTTAAGGGCAATACATTGAATGCGAAATTGAAAAAAAAAATATATCACCTACAGGGTTCATGCTTTGACTGCTAGTTGCCGTAGTACCAAGGGTCAATAGGCTGCAACGGAGTTAAAATGCGTTCGAATACAAACGAATCAAGCGCCTTGTTCACGATCAATATGATCAAACGTACTTGACTCATGAACATTGCATGGCGTAGATGTGTATTCAGGGTTGGTGGTCAATGGTGATGGGTAAACTATTTTGTGTGGATGGTGGTTGGTTTTTGGCGATGCCATTTGATTTTTTTTTTCACAATAATGACTGAGCAGTGAGCATCACTGAGATATTTTTTTTGCATGATGTGCCTGGACCATAATTGAAAATAAATAAAAGATGAAATGTAGTTTTTTAACAAAAAAAAAAAAAAGAAACAAAAAATAAATTAAGAAAATCTTAAAAATTATTATTCTCTACTGTTGTCAGTTGTCATGTAGAGATATGGGATTTATCTTCAAATTGGAATTCGCCACCATTAGATTATTGACCGTTTCTGGGTTCAATCTCGTTCTTTTTTCATTAATTATATATTTCCAGATTGCGAAAAAGCTCGTTCCGATGCTGCTAATGTTGCAGGAATATAGCTGATAATTAAATGCGCTTGATGAAGGTATTTGAAGTTGTTTTTATTTTCAAACCACCATTGGAGCATATTTACACTGTCGTTGGAATTATATTGAATATATCTTGCGATTTTAATTTATTTAAATTTATTTCTTTAAAAATCCCCCACATACGAACAAAAGGAGCCAGGTATCCTTTTTAAACCTAATGTCCAAAAACCTTAAACCTAATATCCCAAACCTTTCCTATGAGTACATATATGTTATGTACATAACTTACATAAAGGCACTTGTCGCGGATATTGATGATCATGTGTTACATAATTGTATTTTCTACCAATCTATTTCCTATCCATCCATTCATAAATCTTTTCTATACTACAGAAACAAAATTGGAAACCAGTTTTTTTCTCAAATCCAACCCATTTCTTAAAAAAAACAAATAGACAAAAATATATACATATATACCTGACCTAAATACGCCATACTAAATTTTTGATGAATTGAAATCCATCATTCATAGTACATAATAGTATATTTAACCTATTAGTCCGGGACCCGTGACAGATATTGGCGACCAATAGAACCAAAGCTAATCTTTTGGTAGATGGTTAATTTGACGTTATAATGGAACCTATTGAAAGTCAGCTGGCGGACCATGGGTGGGTGTGGCTACAGCAGCCTCCCAAACATGTAAAAAAAAAAGTTGGATTGCGACTCCACCAATGGTGAAATTTGGTTATATGATAGCTAACACCTTATATTATGCAACAACAAAAGTCAGCTGGCTGTATGCAGGTGGAAAGATCGTCAGCTGACGTAGTTAAGTATGTAGTTATGCACGCATGGCGCGTAACTTACGTATTTTGTATCCTAGACGAAAAAGTTGTACTACAAACTTGTATCAAATTTAATTATCTATAAAATATGTTAAGCAATTTTTTTCGCTAATCTTAATGGTTTAAAAGTTAAAGAGCTTTTAGTTCAAAAAAGTAGGTGTTGTTTCTTTTATTTTCACCATATCTTTTTTTTTTCACTAAAAAAAAATTGTTGTAACAAAAGTGGTAGAGATTTCAATTATATATATTTTTTACCTTAACAGTTTTTTAATTTGAATAAAAAAATAAAAACAAGATGGCGGCTAAATGATACTAGGTAAAGTTGTGCAAAATGTGGTTTTTGACTCGTGTACTAATACTCTTTCGAATGTGAAAGTCAAATTTGACCTCGGATTTATTTCCCAGCAAAAGTCTAAATGCCCTATACTAAAAGTCTAGATTACGATTTAAACTGCACGCATATAATGCACGTTTTACCGAATAACTTTAGAAAGGTAATACCGCCGAAGCTGAAATTTGGTTATATGATTGCTAACAACTTATATTAGGGAAAAACAAAAGTCAGCTGGCTGTATGTGGGTGGAAAGACCATCAGCTGACGTATTGAATTGTGATCATGGCTTCTTACCGTGGTTCTATGCGTTCATACTTAACTACGTCAGATGACGTCAGTGTTAACTATCATATTACCAAATTTCAGCTTTGGTGGAGTCGCAACCCAACTTTTTTGTGTACATGTTTGGGAGGCTGCTGTAGCGACACCCACCCATGCTCAGCCAGCTGACTTTCACTAGGCTTCATTATGACATCAAATTAGCCATATCCCATCAAAATTATCTTTGGTGGAGTAACTGACTAAAATATGTCACGGGCTCCCGGGCTAATCTATTTTTTTTTAATAAATGCCCGAACACCGCGTAGGTTCAAATTTCTTGCGAATTTCAACCACCGAGCACAGACACTAAAGCAATAAACAAATAAATATAAATAACTTAAATCTACCTACCCTCCCAGCGGGAAATATCGTCCCCAATGATTTTTGTAGCTGAATTCATCAATTAATTCACTACCCAAATAATAAAAGGAAACGATATGCAATGATTTAGCAAGTGAAGAGTCATGCGAGGTTTCCTCAGTTCATAGATTTGAACCCACTTTTAGCTTTGTGTGTAGAAATCAACCCTTTCTTTCGTTGAATTAAAAATTACTTTTGATAGGGAAAATTTTTAGATTAAATAAATTGTTGAAAAGTCATGAGGACTTGTGGATTTCCATTAAAATGAGACAATCTCAGATTGTCTCAAAGTATTTTAGGTGTAGAAATACTATGTAAGTGAAGTGATGATTAACCAACAACCTTCTTTACATTTTTCATATTGCATTAACCAAGTGCTGAATAAAAAACTACCACTTATCTTGTGTTTTCACAATTGTGTGCATTGACTTGTGAATATTTTTACTCGAGAACAAAATGAATTACGAGTATCGAGACAGAGCGATCGAGTATGAACGATCATATATACAAAACTGGAAATGTTCGAACTGATTCGAACATGCTCATTTAAATCATTTTAGGTATTACCTACCTAGTTAACACAAACACCTACACCCACCTCTTTGCCTTTCTTGCTACAATGGCAGCTTAACATTGCGGCGCTTTATTCTATTTTTGTACCCTTCTACAACTACACCATTGTGCTCAGCAGGCATGAATTCAGTTTGCGAAAGAAGTGATCAAAACAAAAATAACAAAAAAAAAACAGATGTGCAGCGTTTTTTATGCAGCGAAATTAAATTACACAGGTTCTTATGAGAGCAGATGTATGTGCTAAACAGATGTGCAGCGTTTTTCATGCAGCGAAAATAATTTGAGTTCCGATCTGCAATCCACTGTGAGTGGACGTGTGCGGGAGTGGTAAATTACCTAATTAAATATCCCCAGTTTTTTATAATTGACTACATTAATCATTACAATAGTGTTTATTTCTTCATCGCCCCTTATTATAAAAAAAAAAAAAAAAATACCGCGTATTCCAAATCTAAAATAAAAAAAAATTATAAAAATAATATAATTCTTCTGTTCGCTTCGCGAAAACAAAAAAAAAAAAAAAACAATAGCCCATATAAGTAACAAAAAAAAATCGCAAGTGCCACAGTACTACTGCAAAACAACAACAAAAAGTGCACCTTACAAGTAGTGCCGCGCGAAACAAAACAAAAATCAATAGCCCATATTCTTTAAAATACCCAAATCAAAATCAAGTGCCAGTGCCAGTGCATAACAGAAACAACAAAGAGTGCACCCTTGCATCAAAGATGATGATGCTCAACCACAACTATCCATAGCACAGCGGTAAATTTCTATCTCTCCTTCCCACATCACTCACAGTGCTTTGGTTTAGTCATTATATGCAGTGTGTGCATGTATCATACCATACAATGCTTATAATTGATTGAGCCAAAGCATATCAGATAAATTGTTGTTATTGATTTTGGGTATCCAGGGGCGGATCAGTGCAATTGCTTTTTAGGCATAACGCTAGTAGTATTTGTACTGTGAAGTTATTTTGGGGCCCAAAATTAATAACAGCATAGATAACTGTCTGATTTGGTTTCTTGTGTCTGTTTTTTCGTAATGGGGGGTGAATTTAGGGTTGAGTGCAGCAACATTCGGGGACAATATGGTTCTTGTTTGAATACAAACTTTAATTTCATGTGGTTTAAATTCACCGTCCAAAAGCGCATCATCCATACTAGTTTTATTTATCGTAGTCCTAGTTTGGATGGTAATTCGACTTCCAATGAACTCGATGCACCATCTGACTCCATCCAGAGAATTATTTCCCATTTTCCGCCCAGTGAAATCGTTGTTACGGGCGATTTCAATGTACATAATTCTTCGTGGCTACTCTATTCGGGTCAGACAACACCCGAAGGAAGGTACGCCGAGATTTTTGCAGAGTTAAACAACTTAACTCAGCTTGTTGACGAGCCTACTCGGATTCCTGACGTTGCAGGTCAATCCGCTTACACTCTAGACTTGTTCCTTACCCCTGATCCTGATAAATACACTATAAGTTTATTATCGCCTCTAGGCACATCAGACCATTGTGTCATATCTGCAAATTTCTAATGCCAACAAAAACCAAGTTAGAGAAAAAACTCCCAAGAGAACCGTTTGGCAACATGAGAAAGCCAACTGGGACGGTCTCAATGACTTTTTCAGGAGCTTTAACTGGTAACTATGCTTCCTCGATAGTGACGTAGATGCCAGTACAGATATGATCACAAATTTAATTCTTTGTGTAACGAGGAATTTTATCCCGAATAGGGTAAAATCTATCAAACCCAAAGAAAACTCATGGTTTGATTCGAGCTGTAAAGAGGTTATCAGGATCAGAGAAGTAAGCTTCCGTGGTTATAAAGCCAACCCGACTGAGGAAAACCGGAAAAAATTTCAACAAGCTAGAAAGACCTGTAACGTTCATATTCGACGAACCAAATTTTTACATGATCAAAAGTTACGGCAAAAAATACTACAATGTCCCAAAGGTAGTAAAAATGTTTGGGCATTTTTTAAAAAACATACGAAACACCACCTGGTCCTCGGTGCAGTTGCTAGAGTTCTAAAAGATCTCGACGTTCACAAATCCGCTGGCCTGGATAGTATCCCTCCCATTGTTCTGAAAAGGTATTCTTCAACACTGGCAAAACCACTGGTCTCTTTCCGAGTGGATAGAAAACAGCATTTGTCCAGCCTGTCCCTAAAAAAGGCGTGTCTTTTTCCCCCTCCAACTATTGACCAATTGCGCTTACGTCCCTTCTTTCCAAGGTCATGGAAACGCTGATTAATTTTCAGCTTAAGAAATATCTCGAAGAAGGAAAGCTTCTTAATGACCGGCAGTACGGCTTTCGTAGCAATAGGTCCACTGGTGATCTGATGGTATATCTCACCGAACAGTGGCACAAATCTTTACATCGTTTTGGAGAAAGTAAGCTTATTGCGCTTGATATTTCAAAAGCATTTGATAGAGTTTGGCATCAAGCTCTCTTATCGAAAATGCGTTCATTTGGTATCGATGAATCTCTTCTTCGTTGGACTAGAAATTACCTTTCGGACCGCTCAATACAAGTTGTATTGGACGGTTTCAAGTCTGAAATCCACAAAATAAATGCTGGTGTGCCCCAGGGCTCCGTGTTGTCTCCGACCCTCTTCCTAATATTCATAAACGATCTCTTATCTGAAACTTCTAATCAATTAAACTGTTTTGCTGACGACAGTACCCTCAGCTTTTCATATTCGTTTCTTGATTCACATCCATGTCCTTCGGATGTGCAACTTGAACGGCAGCGTATGATAAGCTCATTAAATTCTGATCTTGACAGTATTGTCCAGTGGGGAATAAAAAACCGTGTGGAATTTAATGCTTCTAAAACTCAATGCTGTCTCCTGTCGTTAAAACGGAACCCACCCCTAATGCTGCTATCCATGAGCGGCACTTGCATAGAGGAAACTGAACAGCTTTCAGTCCTCGGTATGTGTGTCACAGACCACCTTTTGTGGAACGACCACATATATGACATCGCCAAAAATGCTGCTAGGTGTTTAGGTTTTCTCCGTCGATGCAAGAAATTTGTCTCCCCCTCTGATCTGGCTGTGATACACAAAGCCTTTATTCGTCCAAAACTTGAGTACAACTCCCATATTTGGGTAGGTGCTCCAATAACCCAATTGAGTCTATTGGATAGAATTCAAAAGAGAGCTCTTAAAATGTGAGGTGAAAGAACTATAACGGAAAAGTTTACATCTCTGGAGCACCGTCGAAATGTTTCATGCCTTTCGTTATTTTTCCGTTATTTTAGCAAACATTGCTCAAGTGAAATAGCCAGTTGCATTCCTCCCCTTTAACAATTCAACCGTAATACTCGCGCTTCTAGGAATGCCCATCAGTTTACCCTTGAGCCCAACTTCGGACGTACTGTAAAGTACAGAGATTCTTTCTTTAGTCGCACTACACGAATGTGGAATGCTCTACCCAGCTCAATTTTCCCCTCCCATTGTGATCTACAGACATTCAAAACCAATGTATATCGGTTTCTCCTTTCAAATCCCCTCCAACCTACCTAATCGCTCGTGCTGTGTTTTTCACTTTAGGGGTATTCACAACCTCTTTAGCGCGCTTAATATATATAAAAAAAAAATGTACACAGGTTCTTATGGGAGCAGATTCGATCAAAGTCTGCAAGCAGCGTATCGATGCAGGATATCTCTATTTCTAAATTTGCTGCGCAGCATAATTGCAGCCACAACAGCAAAAAAAATCTTAAATAATTGGTATTTGGCATTACTCATATTGACATCACCTTTCATTCTTAAGCCTAGTACGCTGCTGGTGCGAAATCAAATTTTCCTGCGGTCTCCAAAAACACAACGAAATTCTTAGGAAAACACAGCGGAAAAATATTTATGGAGAGTTTAAATAAATTGCAAATAAATAAATAGAAATTTAACGAAAAAATCAAAAAAAAAAAACAGTGCTGTAATGAAAGAAACAACAAATAAAAACACGAACAAACCCAAATGTCATTTTTCCGCACACAATTAATGGTCCGGGCAATTAATTCATTGCGAAAAGAGAGTGGAGACTTATCAAAACAATCTGGTATAATCATCAATTTCGCTGATCGAACAGCGTACCACAGAACGAAAAGGACAACGAAATTTTTCGTTTATGATTTCGTCATGTCATTTTTGTATGGGATTTTTCGATTCGCATCAGCAGCGTACAAGGCTTTAAAAATAAATTATTTGTCTTGGTGATTTTTTTTTTAAGAATCCATGGGGCCAGCGTTGCCGCTCGCAAAAATATTTCGTCGCCACAATTAAATAAAATCGAAAATTTAATCTTCATGCCACGGGAAAAACAAGTTTTTCTACTATTTCTAAAAAAAAATCACTGTAAAAACGTGGTGTAGTTAAACCTACAACAAAATATATCACTTGAACCATTCGTGTCTTGTCCAGAATTAGAAGTCTCTACAAATTTGTAAGTTAGTTAGGCAAATGTTATATAATTTTGTCAAAGTTAACACTTATTTTGTTCAAAGGTAAAATATCCTTTAAGTGAAATAATGTAGATTATAAAATTGCTATGTTGAATTTCATGCCACCTTCCAAGGAAGAAAATCTCGTGCCAAAAAAGCACTGTCGTGTCATATAACTATGCCATATGAAAAGAACTCTTGCTAATTAAATTTTGCATAATTTAGTATACATCAACTTTTTCGTATAGTTTCGGATATATAGAAAAAAAGGAAATTATAACTCCTTTCTTAGCCTCACGACGTGATGAAATAACAGTGAATGAATGTGTATTTACATTTTTTTTGCAGGTAAATTGGTCAGAAAACATTCAATATCTGAGACAATAACAGGTTTTTCAGATTTGTTGAATTGTCCACCCCCCGCATCTCCGTTATTATTGAATATATCTGTTTATAGACAATTTAATTGTCTCAAATTAAGTAGTTTAGACTTTTCCGCTAACATGCTAGGTTGTGCCAATATTAACGAAAATCTAAAGAGGGGGGCTTAGGTACCCCCTGTTCAAATTAGCTCGTTGCCCTGGGGCTGGGGACTTTGGGTATGTTTTACCTGGGGGATACCCCCACCATATACAAAAATAATCCAGAGGGCCTTATTTTTTGCAAGCATAATTCATTCTTTGACTGTACTAAGGCCGTGTGCGAATTGCGTTAAAATGTTGGTTAAATTTTCTACCACGGTTAAATTTTGACGTTTGTTTAAAAAGGCATCAAATTTAATTTTTTGCTGTGCGAATTGGGTTAAAATGGGTTAAATGGGAATATTTTTTTGACACTACTTTGATTAAAATTCCATCAAGATAAAACAAAATTACCCTCAAAAATGGTTGTTCCTATGTTCAATTATTTATTTTTTTTTAACAAAATCCAGGTGAAAAAATATCAAGTTAAACATTCTATTATGAAAATGTAAGAAATTCTGAATTTCACATACTTTTTTTTTATTTTTATTGATAATTTCCCACTTCATTACGATAAAAAAAACGTTGCGACAGTTTATTAATTCCAGGGGCGTATACAGCTTTAGTTCTTGGGGGGGGGGGGGGGGTCATGCCAAAAAAAATAACACAAACTAATATTTGTTAAAAGTCAAGTGCCTCATATTATTTTTCTTCATATTTTACTGTGCGTAGCTATATAAAAGAAAAGGGGAACAATCTTAATTGACTATACTAAAGGGTTTTCCAATAGGGACGGGTTGATTTTTTACTTTCGGTCAAAATATCGTCTTTTAATCAGTTACTACAGACAAATCATCATGGTGAGTTACAGCATCGAGCAACACGTGCAAACGATGTTTTAGAACAGTTGGAAGTTTATCCCAATTTTGGTCGAAAAATCATCTTTAGCGATGGGGCCCTTCTTTGGATGATTTATGCGAATTTTGGTCGAAAAATCATCTTTAGCGATGGGGCTCTTCTTTGGATGATTTATGCGAATTCAGCCTGATTTATGCGCCAAAGTCATCGAAAACTGGACCTTTCGAATCCGCGCCACCCAGCGAAGACGGGGCGGCCATTTGAATGATGTTATATTACTATAATAGGGCTCTCAAATAAAGATAAAACCTTATTGATATCTTGTTTTATTCAATTTTAAAATCGACCCGCCCTTAATAGGAAACCCTATAATACATTACCTTTGTTAAAAATAAGTTAAAATAATTTAAAATCGTTCATATCCTGGAAAAATATATCGTACCTTAACTCATTTAATTTCAAGACAGTTAAGAATCAAAAGTCGGCGTGAAATAGTAGACTACGAATGAAATACTAAATTTTCACTACGCCAAGTTAGGCAATTTCGTTGAAAATATTTATTTCGAACTGCCAAAGCCAATTCAAAATGAAATGAGCTACCTATACAAAAAAATTAACAAATTTAAGACGAAAACACTTTTTTGGTATTTGCAAAGTTACCTCATTTTTCGTTCCAAAGAAAATTAAAATAAACAACTGAGTCGAACGAACCTTTATTAGCGCGCTCTTCGTTTTTATTCCTGACTGTTACATTTTTTATTTCTGAGGGCCTCAGCAACAGCATACAGCAATCTCCAGTTGCCTGACCAAAAAAATCAGTTTAGCTAGCTGTCAAAATACTGAGGACAAAAATTTTTGGATTCGTTGGATCATTTGTTTTGAATTTTATTCAGAATTTATTTTAATCCTATCAAAGTTTTTATTTCAGCGAATTGAAGTTGCAGAAAAAATTAGTAAAATATCAAAGGTACTGTGCACTGTTTTCTTTTTCTTAATTTTAGTAAATAGATATAAATATTCACTACTGAAAATGAAAACAATAGCTCTGATTTTCGAAAATGACCACTTGTGTAAATTGCTCTTTTTACAATAGTGGAAAAACTAAAGTACATTACATATTCGTATTATAATTGAATACAAAGATTCGTTTTCGTTGCGTTTCAAGAAAAGTGCGAACAATGTTCACGAGTGATTTTGATATGCCCCTGATTTGAAAAAAAATTTATGTCTCTAACGGCCAATTTCTTCACAAAGTTCTAACCCTTAAAACTCGGTTTATCGAGAAATTAGAACTCATTTCTTCACCAAGTTCTAAGGTAAAATAATTCCGATTTAAATCTTGGTTTGAGTTAGAACTTTGTTATATTTGGACCCTCAAATTTCAGGGTTTAGCAACTTAGAAATCGGTTTAAAAATATTTTCATTTCTTCAAAACACTTGATATTGTTCGAAATTTAAGCTTGTAACATTAAAAAGGAATGCAATTTAAATCAATTAGGGACAAATTGGCAACTACCTACACAAGTACCATTATCGTGCAATGTTCAATGTTAAATTCCAAGAAAATTAATCGCGTGAATTTAAGGTGAATACATTCATTAGTTTGGGTTGTACAGTTCGAAGGTGATAAAATAGATGTAATTTTGAAACATATCCAAAGATTGCGCAGCAGTGTATGGTTTATGCAAAACTCATTGCAAAACCAGCACGTGTGCAATGCAATTACATATTATGTTTATTTATGCGAGCTCGCAGAATATCAGTGCTGCTGGTATCCTACTGAAGGTGGCGAAGCATATTTGACATCGCACCTACTATAAGTTGCATACACAAGAAGTGCATCTACTAGGTATATTTTAAAAATCTAATTTGTTTTTTAATGCGTTGACAAACTTTTGTTTTTCAGCGCTTGATAAGATCTTGCAAATGGTTGCATCTCGCGACACACTAAACTTGCACCTGAGACACGCACACGATTTGTTGAAGGACGCTTCATCTAACGAAACATTGTTTATTTAATTGAAATAAAAAGTTGTCAAATTTTGTTGCATCTTATTGGTGTTATGTTTTTTATTTGAGTGGTGGTTTTAAATTTTCATTTGGTGGTTTTTGCATGTTTTGATTTTTGAGCTTATTTTTTTACTTAAAAGGAAAGGAAGCCGAAACATAAAGGTTGCATGTGCAAACTGCATCAAAATGAAAGGTACTATTTTTAATTATATCCATGGTCCAAAAAGATTTCCGCAAAATCATGCATTACCCATCACACACTTATTTTTGTCCCAAAAATGTTAACTTTGATGCACTTTGCATATGTTCACTTAATATATGGAGCTCCCGGCCCTTATAAAATTTTTGTACACCATACTCAAAAATCATAACAAGAATAGTAACGCAGAATCACACAAATCCAATTTTAAAATACCGAAAATAAAAAAAATGTCACAAAATTCAAAAATGTGGTACTTATTTCAAATGAATAGACAGCAACAGAAATATAAAATGCCAAAAGACGTTACCGCCAAAGCAAAACTGATAGATATTGTTAAATTTGTCAATAGAATGTCAGAAATTTGTGTCAAAACAATCTACCGGGTGCTACGAAAAATTTAAAAAACACGTTAGAACTCAGTTTCACTAAACCGAGATCTATAGTTCTAAAACTCAATAATGATTTTAGACCGAGTTTTAGGGAAATGATTTGAAGTGAAGAAATGCTCGAGTTCTAAATAATTTAAAAACTGAGTTTCAAAAATAAACCGAGAATTACTAGATCGAGTTTTAAATTGATTTTAGAACTTTGTCAAGAAATTGGCCGTAAGACTGCCACCGATAAAAAAGTGAAAGGCAAATATACCTAATCTTTTTATCTTTCTTACCAGTAAGCCTTTCAAAAAAAAATAATGGACAAAGTTGTCGCTTTTCGTCAATAATTCCATCCAACTGGTCAAACGGTTCACCGCAAGGAGTTCCAAAAAATCTCCCTTACCATAGCTATTGGCTTTTGCATTATGGGATTCATAGGTTACTTTGTAAAAGTAATCCACATCGAAATCAAAAACAATATTGTTCGATCGTAAATGTTGAATAAGTGCAAACAAAATCCTTTCATAAGAGGTTTTCATCATAGTTTTATATATTTATGTCTTTTATCGTTAATATGTGTTCTATAATGTGTTTAGAGATTTAATTTTCAGAAAAAAAAAAATGTTCTTTTTTAGAAAATCCTATTAGTTTTTACTTTACTGAGTGAAAATTTGGTAACAACTCCGCACTTTGATTTATGTTTGGTTTAACAGGTTTTGGCTGTCATCTCAAAACGGAAACTAGCCTATGCATATATTTTAAGATTTGAATGTATTATCATATGAGAAGTTTGTTGTTATGTCAAATTTGAAGTACGAGGAAGAAAATCGAAGTATCATCGATTGACTACAAAATAACGTAGGTATTCCATTGCCATGAAAATTAAATTTCTTATTGAATTGAAGTCACCAACATTCAAATTCTCTATTGAATTCTAAATTAACAATCGAAAATCCTACTAGCTTTCTAAGTAACCAACTTTCTTTTGTTTTTCTATGTGGTTACTAAATAATTATTTCAGATCAACAGAATAATCTTGAGTTCTCGGGGGGGGGGGGGGGGGACATGACCCCGTGACCCCCCCTGTATACGCCGTTGGTTAATTCAGTCTTCAAACTCTAATTCATAGTTCACAGTTGTCAACAAAATAGAAATAAAAACAAACAGTCAATTCTTACATATTCCATATTACAAGATGAAGAATAAATTGAGGAAGTACTTTGTATTAATACTTTTACATTTCTGGCCGGTCCATTACGCTTTCAAAAATAATTTCAAATGTAAACTTCTCTCTTGAGAAACATCAAAATTTTAACCACTAGTGTCATATTGTAGCCAGCTTCGCAGCTAGTTAAATTTAAACACATTTTATTCACCACGTTATTGTCAAAATTTAACCAAACGTCAAGTTTTAATACACATTCGAATACGGCCTAATATTTATAATTTACTTTTACATTCTTTTTCAAAATCTTCACTATTCACACTCTTTATTTTTAGTACATTTGCAAAAGACTACATGATAGATTTGCAATCGCGCATTTACAGGGCACATTCTGTCTGTAGAACAGTTACAACATTTCATTTCTTTTGATGCTACAACTGCTCCTAGTACGCTGCTGATGCGAAACGAAATTTTCCTGCGGTCTCCAAAAAGACAACGAAATGCTAACGAAAACACAGCGAAAAAATATTCATGGAGAGAGAGTCACGGGGTCATGTCCCCCCCCGAGAACTCAAGATTATTTTGTTGATCTGAAATAATTATTTAGTAACCACATAGAAAAAAAAATGAAAGTTGGTTACTTAGAAAGCTAGTAGGATTTTCGATTGTTAATTTAGAATTCAATAGAGAATGTAAATGTTGGTAACTTCAATTCAATAAGAAATTTAACACAACAACAAACTTATCATATGATAAAACATTCAAATCTTAAAATATATGCATATGCTAGTTTCCGTTTTGAGGTGACAGCCAAAACCTGTTAAACCAAACAGAAATCAAAGTGCGGAGTTGTTACCAAATTTTCACTCGGTAAAGTACAAACTAATAGGATTTTCAAAAAAAGAACATTTTTTTTTCTGAAAATAAAATCTTTAAACACATTATAGAACACATACAGAAATTGTTTTGTTTGATTTCTGTATGACAGATTATTTCTAAAAGCAAATAGAGTGATAATTTTCGATTTACAGTTATTCTAACCAAAAAATATTAATGTTAACGATAAAAGACATAAATATATAAAACTATGATGAAAACCTATTATGAAAGGATTTTGTTTGCACTTATTCAACAATTACGATCGAACAATATTGTTATTGATTTGGATGTGGATTACGTTTACAAAGTAACCTATGAATCCCATAATGCAAAAGCCAATAGGCATGGTAAAGGAGATTTTTTGGAACTCCTTGCGGTGAACCGTTTGACCAGTCGGATGGAATTGTGGAGGAAAATCGACTATGCTCGTAGAATTTAACAATTTTGTCCATTATTTTTATCAGAAAGGCTTACTGGTAAGAAAGATAAGGTATATTTGATGTACATATTTATTTTGGAAGGTCCCTTTCACTTTTCCATCGGTGGCAGTCTTAGAGACATATATTTTTTTCAAATCAGAAGCATGTCAAAATCACTCGTGAACTTTGTTCACACTTTTCTTGAAACGCAACGAAAAGGGATCTTTGTATTAAATTATAATACGAATTTGTAATGTAGTTTAGTTTGTCCACTATTGTAAAAAGAGCAATTTACACAAGTGGTCATTTTTGAAAATCAGAGCTATTGTTTTCATTTTCAGTAGTGAATATTTATGTCTATTTACTAAAATTAAGAAACAGAAAACTGTACACAGTCCCTTTGATATTTTACTAATTTTTCCTGCAACTTCAATTCGCTGAAATAAAAACTTTGATAGGATTAAAATAAATTCTGAATAAAATTCAAAACAAATGATCAAGCGAATCCAAAATTTTTTTCCTCAGTATTTTGACAGCTAGCTAAACTGATTTTTTTTTTGGTCAGGCAACTGGAGATTGCTGTATGCTTTTGCTGAGGCCCTCCGAAATAAAAAATGTAACAAGTGGTTGTTGAAAAAACATTCAATAATATAAATTACGGAGCGAAAGCTATGCAGCCTAACTGCGAGTGTGTTATCACACAAAAAACCCAATTTAATTAAATCAATTCTTGACCAGTGTCAAATCTTTCATACAATCTCCCACCTTACAATTGTCCAACGAAATGTTGGTTTGTAAACAGTGTACGGAGAAAAGAGAAAGAACCCGAATGATCAACAACCAACTTGTGTGCGGCTAGTAAAAATGCTGGTTGTCTCAATATGCAATTTATAAAGACAAAACCTTACATTGAATGGGCATGATCAGGTGACCTCGGTGGCGCAATGCGTAGTGCATAGGCCTCAGAGGTAGCTGGTCTAGGTTCGATTCCAATTGACGGCACTAATTTATAAATTAAAATTGAACTAAGCACCACTGAAAGGAATCTGATGATTGGTGTGGCAGCCATGAAATTGAAATAATTCCAGCCAAATACAATGGTTGTAGCCCACTCAAGTAGTTGTTGAAAATTCAAACATTCAATAATATAAATTACGGAGCGAAAGCTCTCCAGCCTAACTGCGAGTGTATTATCACACAAAAAACCCAATTTAAAAAATGTAACAGTCAGGAATAAAAACGAAGAGCGCGTTCACTGATCCAGCTCATAAAGGTTCGTTCCACTCAGTTGTTTGTTTTATTTTTCTTTGGAACCAAAAATGAGGTAACTTTGCAAATACCAAAAAAGTGATTTCGTCTTAAATTTGTTAATTTTTTTTGTATAGGTAGCTCATTTCATTTTGAATTGGCTTTGGCAGTTCGAAATATATATTTTCAACGAAATTGCCTAATTTGGCGTAGTGAAAATGTAGTATTACATTCGTAGTCTTTTATTTCAAGCCGACTTTTGATTCTTAACTGTCTTAAAATTAAATGAGTTAAGGAACGATAAATTTTTCCAGGATATGAACTATTTTAAATTATTTTTACTTGTTTTTTTAAGGGCGGGTCGATTTTAAAATTGAATAAAACAAGATATCAATAAAGTTTTATCTTTATTTGAGAGCCCTATTATAGTAATATAACATCGTTCAAATGGCCGCCCCGGCTTCGCTGGGTGGTGCGGATTCGAAAGGTCCAGTTTTCGATGATTTTTGCGCATAAATCAGGCTGAATTTGACCGATGGCACCGATTATGTTCTCTTTGAGGGTCGAGGTGGTTTGCAACTTATTCGCATAGACCTGCGACTTAAGAAAGCCCCACAAGAAAAAATCCAAAGGGGTCAAATCACACGATCTTGGTGGCCAATTCACGTCGCCTCGGCGCGAGATAACCATGCCATGAAACCGCTCGTGCAGAATATCGATTGTGTCTTAATCTGTGTGGCACGTAAAGCCATCCTGTCGAAACCATATATCTTCAGTGTCCATATCATCCAATTTAGGCCACAAGCAGTTGGTGATCATCGCCCTATAGCGATCGCCGTTGACGGTGATGGCCTGGCCAGCATCATTTTCGAAGAAGTACGGACCGATGACGCTTCCAGGCATCCAGCCCAAAATCCACAGAAAACAGTAACTTTATTTGGATGCATTGGCACCTCGTGAATCACGCGTGGATTAGTGTCGTCCCAAATCCGGCAATTTTGCTTATTCACGTACCCATTCATCCAAAGATAGGCCTCATCGCTAAAGATGATTTTTCGACCAAAATTGGGATAAACTTCTAACTGCTCTAAAACATCATTTACACGTGTTGCTCGAAGTTGTAACTCACCATGATGATTTGTCTGTAGTAACTGATTAAAAGACGATATTTTGACCGAAAGTAAAAGAAACAATATGGCTGCCACGAGCTGTCAAAATCAACCCGTCCCTATTGGAAAACCCTTAAGTATAGTTAATTAAGATCTTTTCCCTTTTCTTTTACATATATAGCTACGCACAGTAAAATATGAAAAAAAAAATATAAGGCACTTGACTTTTAACAAATATTGGTTTGTGTTATTTTTTTTTGGCATGACCCCCCCCCAAGAACTAAAGCTGTATACGCCCCTGGTTGATTGTCCATATATAACTGCACAACCATCAATAAAAATGACGCGATTAATACATATATATTTCGCTTTCAATAGTCCGTTAGAGAATTCTACTTGAAGAGCGTTTTGCATTGTAGATTTTGTTTGCGTAATTCGAGTGTAACCAAGTTCATCAAAGAGAGATTGCGGTGTTGTTGCCAATTCAAACTTCAAGATGCCTTCGTTATTCAAGTCCCTCGACATTCTGAAAACCATAGCACGTGAGTAAATTAGTTCAATATCTATTACTTTTGTATGATCAGACTTGATATTCTTTACATTTTCCTTCATATCGTACAGTCTTTGGTGATCTACCGCCAAAACTAGAAGGTCAATTAGCTAGATTTTCTCTTATTGATTGTGACCCCGTCTGAAGTGAAGAATCAAAGCTAGCAGTAGGTAACGCTGTTCTTTCTGGCACAATAGTGACAAGAGTATGTGTTTAATTTTCTGTACTGTGAGGGTCGATGCACATTTCGTGTTTTTCTCTTATCTTCAGTCTATCAAGTCAGTCACGGAAAACTCTTAATACCTTTTATTCTTTAAGCAACTAGCGAAAACTTTTTGCAAACAATGGTGTATTAATGAAATTTGCGGGAAATGTTTCATTTTGCATGTTAACCAAGAATAAAAATAGTCGCCATAAATTACTTTGGCAAAGGGTGTTTTTTTTGGGGGTGGAGAAACGAAACAAGAACCTGATTATTACCTTAACATCCACAAATTAATCTTTGACACTCACGAAATTTGCAAAAAATATAAAAATGAAAACAAAAAATTAAAATAACTATAGATAATCCTTATAAATACCCGTATTTTTGTGGAAAAAATTGAGTCGTCTTGCCATTGTTTTCGGTCGATTCAGCATAAATACTTGTAAACGATACCCCGCTCGACGTACTTCACAAAATGTTTGTTTTCACTTTAAACAACACCTTCCCCCTGACCAATTTTGATTTATCTACCCTTTGTCAATGAAAGACACTGATATGACAGCTATAAAGTTTAAACTGAAGTGACAGAAAAAACAGAAGTTTTATTCAAATTGAAGTTAGCCCCCAAACCCCCCCCCCCTGCGTTCGCGCCTGGTAATTGTCAAAACAATGTCGTTCTTTTCATAAAAAATACTATTTTCTCTTTTCCTCTTTGCTGACAATAAGTCATGATTTAATGAATTAAAAATGAGAACAAAATGTAGTATCATACGGGCTTTAAAATGAGTGACAAGAATATAAGTTATCCCAATTCAGATGATGATAAAATTTTGTAAAAGCTAAAAAAAAAAGAATTAGGAAGTCTACTGACTCCTGGAGTGGATAACGGAGATGACCCGATCGTTAATGTAAAAAGTGCTGCAGTTTCATAAATGAGGAGAGTGCGCTAGAAATGGTTGGAAATCAGAAAACACTAGTTTTTGATTTTGCATCGATTTTCAGTTCAGGAATTTTTTTAAATAGAATACAATTGAAAAGTTTTTTTTACTACATATTTTTTTTTTTTTTTTAATTAAAGATAGTAAACATTGCAAAACTGCAAATAACTTTGTTTCTTTATGTATCTTTCTGTTTTATAAAAAAAACTTGTCATTGAACTGACAAAGTCATCTGTAAAAAATTCTTTGTCTTTGAAAAGGCAAACTAATTTGTGCCAATTAAAGACACAAGTGGAAATGAACTGGCATTCGTGTCGTTCAAAGACCAAATTGACATCAGTCAAACTGTGTCAATTCAACGACAAGTGCCAGTTATAGCTTTCATTGAAAATTTTAATATAAATATAATAATATATAATATAATAATATAATAATAAAAAAACATTTTGTTCCCAAAAGTGAAACACATTCGTTCTAATTCTTCCTGTTCTCATCTGTCAGTTTTTTGTTCAATGTGATCAACTCTAAGCTCAAAGTTGGTTTTTGTATGGGGAACGGAATTTTCAATGAAAGAAAATTTCATTGCGGCTATAACCGAGTTGTCCGAAAATATTCCACCATTTCACTGATTTGTGTTTCAATGATGGATTTCAACGAAAGCTATAACCCCGATTGAAAAGTATGGCCAAAACATTCTGAAAAATACACTCATTTGACTTTTATTTAAAAAAATTGTTACATTGAGTATTCATGCAAACGCATAAAACCCATAGAAAGCTTATAAACCATTTTTTTATATAAACTTTTGTATACAATTCTATAATTTCTAAGCTTTATCTGGGTTTTACGCGTTTGCATGAATACCCCTGTTATGTACCTATGTAAGGCTCTAGTTATAGCCTTCATTAAAATCCATCATTGAAACACAAATCAGTGAAATGGTGGAATATTTTCTGACAAGTCCGTTATAGCCATAATGAAAACCAAACCAACTTTGAGTTTAGAGTCGATCATTGAACGAAAAACTGACAGACGAGAACAGGAAGAGAAAGGAACACATATCATTGGAACGAATGTGTTCCACTACATCAGCTGTTCATTAAACACGATTTTTATCATTGAAAAGCAAACTAACTATACATATATAACTAACAACCAAAACGCCATTAGTTTTATTTGTTTAAGTGCATCAAAAGCTATACTGGAGCCTAAGTACACTCGCACTGTGTTTTACATGTTAAGGGTATTAACAACCCCTTGAGTGCGCGTCAATTATAAAAAAAAACATACATAAGTAAGGTATTATACTGCGCAGAGTTTTCAGAAATTTAAAAATGTCTGCCTTTCTCATTTTGAACTAAACAAAAACAAGTTTGTGGTGGTTGTTTGAATTATGGAAATTAATTTTACCATTGATTTTGACAACATGGGCATGTAATATACTATAGCCGTGTTTTTTGAGAGAGTGACTAGCAACTCAGCAAAATGTTTACACACAAAACAATAACAAAACAAATTATTATAGTGAATTTTGTTTGTTTTTTCGGTGTAAAACTTTTACTGAGTTGCTAGTCAATCTCTCAAAAAACACGGCTTATGTATCTTGAGTCAAAACGACATAACTTTCATTATTTCAATTTAAATTAGTACAATTTGTTAAAAAAAAATAATAAAACAGAAACTATCTACAGACCATCGTAGGTACTGTCAGGTGCAAGGGGGTGACCCGAAATGGACAGGGAGGGATTTCCTGTACCTTCCGTGGCGTCCATCCGCTTTGCTCGACGACCGTGCTTAGAATTGTTGTGCACAAACATGTTATCCGAAATGGCTAAAAGTGGTCCATCAACTGTCACTTGTGTTGAGATAACAACCTGAAATAAAAAAATATTGTACAGATTTTAACAAAGCGTTTGTAATATCCTGAGATCTTAACTTATGAAAATTGAATGTTTACTTTAGATCTTGTTTGAAATGTGCTTATACTAGATAAAATGTACCTATCTTGATTTAAGCTACCTTAAAAACTCATAAAAAGGACATAAATAAGCGGTTTGTAAAACAATGCCAACTAACAGAAAATAAATAAATAAACAAAGTTAAACAATAAAAAATTTATTAAACTAATATAATATCACTGGTTTAAAACTATTTCTATTTAATCCGCATATTAAAATAAACAGAGGAAGTGTTCACGTTGGGATTTAAATTAAGGTTTTTAATTTTATATCATTCACAATAGGGGTAGGGGGTTCCACCATTGTATATAAAAACTATAGTAGGTACTATTTTCGATAAGAATTTTTTGCATGCCAAATGAAACATTTATACCAAATTTCATTAATAAACCATTATTTTAAAATGGTTTTGGGTAATGTTTTACTTGTTGTACTAAAAAAAAGTCATCATTTCATAAAAAGGGCTTTAACTTTCTATGTGATACATGCATCTTTTCAGTTTTGGTCTCTTTAGAATCAGCGTTGAAAAGCACCCTAAAAACATGTATCATATGATTAGATTATATTCAAAGGTGTTTTCTCGTGACAACACTTGCAGTTAGGCTGCACAGCTTTCGCTCCGTCATATTTAACATTGAAGGTTTTGAATGAACAACAACCACTTGTGTTGGCTACCACCGAGTATGACATTTGGCTGGAATTATTGCAATTTCATGGCTGCCACACCAATCATCAGATTCCTTTTTAGTGGTCCTTAGTTCATAGTTCCAATTTTAATTTATAAATTGTTTTGCCGTCAACTGGATTCGAACCTAGACCAAGCTAACTCAAATGCCGTTGCACTTTTTTTTTTTTTTTTTTTTTTTTAATTCATTTTTATTTTATATTCAACTTAAAACTATCTTAATGCTTGACAAAATTTCATAAAAACTAGCCTACTTATCAAAATCGTACAACTAACTTACTGGCCCTAGGCGGGCGCTCTAAGTTAAACAATGTCTTAATACTAATGCCTTTCGGCCTAAGAACTAATTATATACTAAAATATAACTGGTTTTATTTTTCACCTAGAGATTGAGAAAAAACTTGCTTTCTATATCATTTTTTTTTTTTTTTTATTTTTTATATAAAACTTACAACTACCTAAAAATATCTTAACACTAATTAAAACTACTTAGACTACTTAAAACTACTACAAAACTACTTATAACTACCTTAAACTAGAACAGCCACAGCAGGCTTTTTTAATTTTGCTTTTTTTTTTTTCTTCTTTGATTTTGTTGTTTTTATAATTTTTTTGTTTGATTTTGCTGTTTTATAATTTTTTTTTTTGTTTTTAATTTTTTTTTTTTTTTTTTTTTGTGCCACCCTGACTGTCCTTACTTAAATCTTATAAACCTTAAACTATGTAAGTCGACCAAGATCAGAACTATAGAGCTAAGTCAACTTTAAAAGTTATTATTTTTAACCTTAAGCCACCAAAACCGGTTCTCCTGCTTCCCTCTATCTCTTCGGTCCCTATCAGACACAGTCCTACTGAACCGAAGTCGCTCAGCTCCGCCTTGTGCGATGACGTCTCGACCATAAAGAAGTCGCCTATCCACAGTTCTACGGCAGACGTGGTAGATTAGCGGAACCGCCTCTCTATCCTGTATCAGCCCCCGACTGTCTAAATAGAAGAATGCGTTAGGTGGAATATAACCGCTCAAACGCACACTCTCAAAGTTTTCGTTGTTGGGGTAGTAAGCCCCAAAAATTAAGCTATTAGCCGAGGACATCGCTCTTGCAATGTGACTCCGAATCAGCTTGAGTATAAAATTATCGATTCTGTTAATGTTGGCTCCATTGTATAGAACCTCGTTGGAATAATAATGTTTGTACTCCGACTCTGGTGTTCTGTGTAATCCAAGGCAGCGTCGCGTCGCAGACACTGCCTCTCAAACACTCGAATCTTTTCCATTTGAGATGGGGTAACGTTAAACCACACCGGGCATAAGCAATCATTGGCCGGATGAGGGCCATGTAGCAAATCACCTTAACCCTGCTATCAAGACGGCTGCTAAAAAACAAGTTTGTTGTCAAAAGTGGCAATGTAACAAGGCTGCGGTAGAAGTTACATTGCCACTTTTGACAACAAACTTTCTACCATTGAGCATATCCTAAAACATATATATAAGGGGTTTACTTATGCCAAGTCTGGAAAGCTTTAGACATAGACCTTCTAACCATACGGTGTCGAAGGCTTTCTCCAACTCAAACAGACAAGCACCCGTACACTGTCTTTTAGATTTGTTCCATTGGACATCAGAAACGAGCTTAGACGCGGCATGAATGATGTCATGTCCCGCCTTAAAGCCGAACTGATTGTCCGGTATGATAATGTTATCCTCCGCTCACTTGGAGAGAGCTCTATTTATAACTTTCTCAAATACCTTACTGATACTCGGAAGAAGACTTATCGACCGGAGATTCGCCGGATTGGAGTTGTCCTTTCCCTTTTTCAGGAGAGGATGAACCACAGCTGTCTTCATTATTCAGAGCGTTGTTAAATAGTGTGGCATAGATGTCTACTGCTTCCTGAGGTAGATGTCGCAGTACAACGTTAGATATACAATCGATTCCTGCTGACTTCTTTTTCTTTAATGAAGCGAAGATGAGCTGGAGCTCAACTTTCGAAATTAACAGGGAATTAGCCCCGTTTCGCTCGGCGATGGTGGCGTTTGCCAAGTGTTCTTCATTGAACCCGGTGAAACCGAGATTCTCTGATAGCCATTGCGTCATTTCATTTCGAAGGTAGAAGTGGTGAAGCAAGGCTCTGTTTTCCAGGTCATGGTTCGGACGAATGCTAGCATTCACCTTGTACACTTGCTGGAAAGCAGCCCCCATAGCCTCCACTTTCTCACGAGGATCTTCGATTATAAAGAGGTCATCGTCCAAGACGGCTTCCTCTGGATCTATGCCTGCTGTCAGAAGTACGTCTCTGTTCTCTGTCGTTCTCTGAAGCTTAAGACACGGAAGTTCGTTTTGATCATTCCGTCTAAAAATATTTTATTAATTTGAGGAAACATACTCGGGTCGCTAGAATTAACGGCCCGACTTTTGTTGTCCCAATACAAATTAATAGACAACCGGTAATTTTCCTTGATCAATTGGTTGATGTTTTTGATAGACGACTTCAGTGTCCAAATCTCCAGATCGTGTATGTCAGTAAATCGTCTGTACAAGAGTTTCAGTCTTGTCAAAAGTCCACTTTTTTGTCTGTGTAGTGCGTCGATGGTCGCGTTACGGTACATGTCTGTGGCTTCCCGTTCTTTGTATTTTGGTATTGTTTTTTCCATTGTTCGTTGGATTGTATTGTCCATTTTCTCTAAGTATTCGTCAATTTCAGTATTTGTCAAATTCCTAGTTGTAAGAATGTACTGGCACATACTCTTCCAACTCCACGAGCTCGTTCGGAAGTTGAATTACGGCAGCAAGTCCGCAGTGGTCACTGTCGTACTCTATCGTTCGTAAACAGTTTCTTGGTCGTTGACCCACAGTGTCAGTAATTGTCAGTCTTGAGTCCTTTAGCAATAGATCCAGATAGGAACCGCTTCTTGGAAACGACGGCCTGTTAGTAGCCAGAAGGTCGACCATATACTCAACGTCGTATTGACCCATCCAATTGAATAGATGGCTACCTCTCGGATTTTGTATTTGATTTCCCCAGTCTACATGTTTGGCATTCAAATCACCGGCCACGAGATAGTAGTTCTCTTCCGAGTTCAGTTGTAAGCAATGTAAAAGTTTTTCGAGCTCTGTTAAAAAGTCAGTTGGCTTGGGTGATTCCGGTGCATAAGCCGCAATCGCATACATCTGTTTCCCATGTTTGAGAGGAATGCATACGATACACGCCTCAAGCAACCGAAATCTGCGTACTTCACTATTATATATAACCTTAGAATTTATGCCTTTTCGTACAAAAGATTGCGACTCCTCCCCCAAAAGTGGAGTTGCGCCGATCTATTCGTACGATATTGTAATTATTGTGAGTCAATTTATTTTTCTGGTTCAGCTTAGTTTCGCTGGCCATAAACACATCTGGACTTTGATCTTTTAACAGTTGGAATAAATTCGCTCTACGTTCGGTCCTAACCAGTGAATTTACATTCACAGCAAGAATCCTAAAGGGCCTCTCCGGCAGCGCGCCCTTAACCTATAAAATGCGTTAAGCTTGGAAAATAAGAGTAGAGATGGCCTACCCGCTTTGCCTGCTCCCCGATCTGTTTTTGAAGACCTGTTAATTTGCCCTGAATGGCCACCAACAAAGTCATAATATCCGCCTGTGCCGCCGGAGCCTAATGCACGGGGGCTTGTGGGGCTGACTTCGGCGTAGGCTGTACCGTTGTTCCCCTCCCTGAAGCCATTTGGGCGTAAGAGATTTGGGGGTTAACGGGCATTGTTGTGGGAGCACGCGTTAATGGGCGTTTCTCTACCTCCATTTGCTTTGCTTTTTTATTTTTTTAAATCCTGAAAGGTCGGACATCCCCGATAGCTATCAGGGTGTCCGTCTTTCCGGCAGAGTGCGCACTTGAACAGGACGGAGATACTCCTCAAACTATCCAGTTTGCTATCCGTCTTGCTTTGACCGTGGTAAACGGCTTGACCTCGATAAAGTCGAGATCGCCGCTCGCCTTTTGACGGAGCTCATTTAAGAGGTCCTTCGGTTCCGTGCAGCAATCTATGCCCTTCAGGAGGACCGTTTGTAATTTTTCAACTTTCGGTGTGAAGCTAAAGAACTCAATTGTGGAGACTTTTAGTAAATTTTTAACTATTTTGTGCTGTTCCACAGTCATGCAGTAGATAGCATGCCCATCTACACTTAAACGTTTAGTATAAAAACTATGTCCCATGGCTGACTTACACAGTTTTATGGACTCTTTAAGGTCCATCTTATAAACATTGATGGGCGACACTTTCTCTTTTTTGTTTATATGCGGCTGTGGCTGCTGCTGTTGACTCTGCTGCTGTTGATTCTGCTTTTGCTGGTTCGGCTGCTGTTGGTTCTGCTGCTGCGGGTTCTGCTGCTGTTGGTCTTGCTGCTGCTGCTTATTTCGTGGTTGTTTTGCCTGCTGCATTGGCTTGTTTGCTTGCAGCGTCTGTTTTTTCTCCTGTTGTGCTGTTGGTCTAGGTTCGAATCCAGTTGACGGCAAAATAATTTATAAATAAAAATTGGAACTATAGACTAAGCACCACTAAAAGGAATCTGATGATTGGTGTGGCAGCCATGAAATTGCAATAATTCCAGCCAAATGTGATACTCGGTGGTAGCCAACACAAGTGGTTGTTGTTCATTCAAAACCTTCAATGATTATATTATATTTTAACTAAATTTTCCCCTTGATAAACTTCCGCCTCCTCCCCCACTCCACTTCTTTAAATGCGTCTATACAAAAAGACATTGCAGGGATTTTGGGGGACTTTGGATGTTGTTCAGGATAAAATTCTGCGCTGATACCAGCAATAAAATTTTATGAATTAATTTGTTCCCACTTGCCCATATTAAATTTTCTAGACTTCATGGGGAAATGACAACGGTATCGTATTCTGTTTGAATCTGAATTTGCGATAATTTTTGTTGTTGTTTTCTTTAAAAGAGTATGATAGTTTACAATATTGGTATATACAGGGTGCCCCGTAAGAAATGGATAACCATGAAATGTCACATAGTAGACTTTATGACCGTCCTGAAAAACTGATAAACAAATTTCTATCCCAACCACAAGAAAAGATATATTAATTTTTTTGTTCAGTGCATTATTTTTTGTCTTACTTTACATTTTTGAATACCACGACTACAAGTGAATGAATTCCAACGTCTTTTTTTGTAGCAAAATTTAACATTATTTGTGCAAAAACATTGGTAGAAGAAAATTATAATAACTGTTAGACTTCTTAGAGAAAAAAATTATTTCACTTTGATTTTCACTGCCGAATGTGAAAGAAAATAATTTTTGAAAAGGTTAAATCATCTCTGGTATATAAGTGGCAAACTGTTTTAAAAAAATGCGCGTTAAATGCGGATTTTAAATTGGTATAACTTGTAATTGTATCTAGAGTCAATAGGAAGTTATTGGTAAAAGTCTGCAATACTAGAGTCAATTTAACAACAAAAAGTTTTCAAAATTAGCACAGTAGACGTGAAAATAATGCCATGCGTTGATCATGGTAGGGTTTTTAGCGATTGCCTGTTTTTATGATGTTGTCTAATGATAAATCCAAGTTTTTAACTTCCAGGGCCGAGTGCAGCATTACTAAAAATGTCAACAAAACGCAAAAAACGGTTAAATTTTTGAAGGTGTTTTGAGTTATAACTCTGCGATTGGGCTTTAACAAAACCATCAAATATTTTGTTGGTTGCAATTATTTTATTTGTTATTATTTCCTAAAAAATAATTTCAGTCATTTCAATTGTCCTTGGCTACTGAGTTAAAAATAATCATCATTTTTTATTTAATATAGACCACTTAATGCAGAATGGCGGATGCTCCCCCGAATAAATGATTGTCTTAATATTCGTGTAAGGTTTTGCTATGATATTGTAAGGCTGCCTGCACAAGATTCCACAATCCACATCCCCTTTAAAAAGCTGCTTGGCTTGCTGTATTCGATTTATTTAATGCACTTCTAATAAGAACATATGGTGTTAGGTCTTGTGAACGTGGAGGTCATAAAATGATGGTCTCAGACGTCCTATCCATCTGCCTCGATACCTAGTATTCAGATTTGCCAGCACAGTATAGTGCATTTTTTTTTTTTTGTAAATTAAGTAGGCACAGTTGAAAATTGGCTGAAATTATTTTTTAGGAAATAATAACAAATAAACTTATTGCAACCAACTAAATATTTAATGGTTTTGTTAAAGCCCAATTGAAGAGGTATAACTCTAAACAACCTCCAAAATTCAACCGTTTTTTGCAATTGGCTGACATTTTTAGTAACGTTACACTCGGCCCTAGAAGTTAAAAGCTTAGATTTATCATTAGGATAACATCATAAAAACAGGCAATCAATCAAAAATGTACCATGTGTAACTCATAGCATTATTTTAACGTTTACTGTGCTAATTTTGAAAACTTTTGTTTTTGTTAAATTGACTCTAGTATTGCAGACTTTTACCAATAACTTGCTATTGACTCTAGATACAATTACAAGTTATACCAATTTAAAATCCGCATTAAACGCACATATTTTTAAAATAGTTTCCCACTTTGGTATTCATGCATTTTTTTATACCAGAGATGATTTAACTTTTTCAAAAATTATTTTCTTTCACATTTTGCATTGAAAATCAAAGTTAAATAATTTTTTTCTCTAAGAAGTCCAACAGTTATTATAATTTTCTTCTACCAATGTTTTGGCACAAATAATGTTAAATATTGCCACAAAAAAAAAATCGGTTGAATTCCTTCACTTGTAGTCGTGGTATTCAAAAATGTAAAGTAATGCAAAAAATAATGCACTGAACACAAAAAATGCATATACATATCCTTTCTTGTGGTTGGGAAAGAAATTTTGTTTATCAGTTTTCAGGACGGTCATAAAGTCTACTATGACGCATTTCAGGGTTGTCCAATTCTTACGGGGCACCCTGTATAGGTTTATTATGAATATTTTTGCTTCGAATTTCTTTAAAAATTTTCAATTCCAGCTGAAATCATTCTTTCAAGGCTACGTTGCTAAATTTCACAATTCCTAGGCGAAAATAGTCTTGCAACGATGCCATATTTACAAACATTTTTTGAGATTTAGTTTTGTTTTTGAAAAACATTATAAAAAAACAACCGTTTAATTTATCAAATGTTGTTTGCTTACTTAAAATGTAAAAAAAATTAATAGAAAGAAATTATTTTAACTACCTTTAAAAAAATACTTTTAAAAGTTAAAGAATTTCGATAAATTAAAAAAAAAAAACATATAGGTAGGTATTTCCTTTTAACAAAATAGGTATTTTTGCAGGTAAATAAATTTTAATAAAATTGAAAAAAAAAAACTAAAGGGAATAAAATTTGATAAAATTTGAAAAAGAAAACCATTTTACCTTGAAGAAAGCAAAGCTTATCTGCAAGCGGTTATAAACAATAAAAAAAAAACAAATTTTGATTAAATAATAAAAAATATTTGAAATTAAAAAAAACTCTTACCTTAAAAAAAAATACTTTTAATTTTATTAGGTAACCTAGATATTTAAAAGATTTTTTTTTAATTTTATTAATTTTTTTTTTAATTCACTTGAAAAATTCAACTTTTCTATTAAAATTCCCGTGACATTTAGACATTTCTTCCACAACAAAAGATTAATATTGTTTTTTATCAAGTATTTTTTTTTAAATTCCCGCAAAAAGTAGTGTGGAATTTTAAGTAATTGAACAAGCCAGTTTACATTTAATTAAAATCAAATTTTGTTTGCAATTTGCTATAATTTAGAGAATGTTTGAAAATTACTTATTTTATAATGATTTTGAAAATTCGTTCATTTCGTTCTTCGCCCAAATAAATGCATTCAATTTTATCATATTTTTCGCGCTCCCCAACAAATATGTCATTTTTGTCTAAATTGTATAAATTATTTGTTATTAAATTTTATTTTTTTTACTATTTACTATAAGATATAGATAATATAAAATAATAATAAATTCACCTTTTGGTTTTAGTTGCTAAAAGAGGGATCTATTGTGATTGAATAGAAACAGTGTGCGTTTTGTCTCTATATATTATGGCAAGAAGAAAAGATATTGTTCTAATAATAGAAGTGTAGATAAAAAATAATAATTGTTTTATCAAAGAAAAGATGGGCCGCGAAAAAACTATTAAACCCTGCAGAAAAAAAAAACAAAATAGAAGTACCCGCGGAAAACAAGCTTTCCCTATGCACAATTGCCAATGAAATAAGTAGAAGTGTTAAAATTGTTTGGTCGTACCTTAGAAATAAAGAAAACTAATAAATGTGTAAGGTAGGCAGTCAAGAGCCACAACAGAAGCAGACCGAAGAAAGATAATTAAACTAGCTTCAAATTCAAGCGAATCTGCTGTTAAAATCAAGGCGAATCGTGGTTTTACAGCGAGTCTTTACACTTAAGACATGTTATTCGTGGGTCACAACATTTAAAGCGCGAAAAACCACCGTTAAATCCAATACGAAGACACAATATAATAGATTTTTCCAGGAAGAATATGACTTGGAAGGAAGAGTGGACAAAAGTGGTATTTTCTGACCAACAAAATTCAATTTAGATGGCCCGGACGTATGTATATAATTACTATTGTCATGTTTTGAGGAAGGAACCCAGGTTTCTGGAGCGCCACCAAAGGAAAGAAGTTTGTGTAATGGCGATTTTCTGGTTTGGAACAATTGATCTGGATTTTCACACATTGAAAATGACGGCAAACTCCTACAAAGAAATATTGCCAGAAGCTTTCCCTGAGTTTACCGATGTTTTTGGACCAATACCATGGACATTTCAACAAGACAACGCGCCAATCCTCAACGCAAGGATCATTAACAGTTAGATATCCGAAAAAAATGTTACCTTACCTTCAATGACCATCGTATTCTCTTGACCTAAATAATATTGAAAACGTATGGGGATGGAAGGTTCGTAGTGTTAACGATTCTGACCGACAATATAAGGACAAAGAATCACTTACTGCTGCAATCAAAGAAGCATTAAGTGCAATTACTTTAAATTATATAAAACAACGGCATGATTCAGTATCCAACAGGGTTTTTCATGTTATTTCAAATAAAGGTGGGAGCGCAAAATATAATTACAAATTAAAAACTACCCTCTTTTACTGCATTTTTTCAATTTGTTTCCTTATTGAAGAGAATGTGGCGCAAAAAAAAAAAAACAATAATTAGAAAAGTGGTTAAAAATAACCTAATGATATTTTGCTGAATTATTCTGTATCTGCAGTTTTATACGTAATTTCGTGAATTTATAAATTTACCAAAGCGCTACACGCTCTGATAGTAAAAAAAAAGTTTGTTTCTAATCTAAAGGATCCGAGCGTATTAATCGCATCTTCTTTAAATATGAATGCAAATATCAATCTATGTACAAAATTAAAACAATTTCTTCCTATCCCTACTTGAAATAACAAATTCTTGTATTTAAAGGAAAATCTTATAATTTTTAGTGGCAATATTGGCTACACCCTTTTATTTGCGCATACAGTCATATGTCATATCTAATGAATTTGCTACAGCAAATCTCACACACAGCAAAAGAAAAAATATAATCATTATTTCCTTTTAAAATTATTATATTTTTTTATCCTACTTCCTCCTTAAATATAACAACAAAAGCGTTAAACTTCCCCTTGCGTAGACAAAATTGGTGGAAGAAAATAACAAAAAAGAGTTTAGTGTTGTCTCCCTTGAACTAGCTTTTCAGTTTTTGGAAAAAGTAGGCGAAGGTAGGTTAGCCTTAATGCCCCATTTACACTATTGGAAAATTGTCAGTATTTCTGCAATATACTGGCCGAACAATGGCAATCTGCCATTCGTGTAAATGCAGCATAATATTGACAAAGTTTATTCGTGTGTGTGGCACCTAAAATTAATTCGTGTAAGTGCAGCGTAATATTGACAATATGGGTATTCATGCAAACGCATAAAACCCATAAAAACCTTATAAACCATTTTTTATATATAAACTTTTATATACAATTCTATGGTTTCAGAGCCTTATCTGGGTTTTACGCAATTGCATGAATTATACCCCTAATGTTATATTCGTGTGTATAACTATTTTTCTTTTATTTTTCTATTATTATAATAAAATTCACAGTATCTTTTTGCTGTGATTTTTATAAGAGTCGGTAAACATCGACCAAAATGTGTGTCTTAGTAGGGTATAACAGACTGACTGAAGAGCCCACTGTTATACCTTGGGCGAAACACAATTATTTCTGGAGTTGAGGTCACTTGTACTTTTTAATTCAATATTTTTTTATCGCTAAATTTTGAAATGCTGTATTTTGGAAACCATTCGGTCCTTAGAGATGGTTTTGGTCTCAAATTGGAGCAAAGTAGGTTAAGCCCAGTTGAATTAAACAAAAATAAGTGCTGAAATACATACAAAAAATAAATAGCGGATTTTGTTTTTTTTTTTTTGTTAATCGTTAGAGGGGTTTATAAAGAGTGTTTTGGTCGGTTTTCGAACACCTGGATTGAAAATCGTTTTTTGTTAAATAACTCGTTTATTTTCAACTTTTTACTAAAAATGGCCTTAACAGAAGTTGTTAAGAATTTAATTGTCTACAACTTTGGTAAAAAAACAATTTTTGTCTAAGATTGATAGTTATCGATATATTCCGGAAATTTCAATTGTGATCGGTAATTTATAGGATATCCGCAATAAAGGTTATTTTTGTATAAAAACAAAATGATAAAGTGTATTTTCTTTTTAATCATTAAGGGGGGCGTAATGAGTCTAAATAAACAAATTCGACCTCCTTTCTCTTCAACTTTGGCCGCCATCTTGAATTTAAAGCAAGTTGGTTTTTGTTAAACAAAAAATTCACGAACAAGTTTCTGTGACTATATGCGTAATTACTTTTGATTAAAATTGCTAATTTTCGACTTCAGTCTGAAAATCAAATTATCCGAACTAACATTATGAACTGTGTTTTATTTTCCCCAAGATCCGATTCGGTTGGGATTTACATTCAAAAATACATGTGTTACAAAAACAAATCAAGATCCAGCTTTGTTTTAGTATTTGGATTTCCAAATACATTTTCATCACACACCCTTCGCTTTTCCTTTTTACTCTGGCCAATAGATGTCTATTTGAAGTATAGCCTAGGAATTTTGTGCAAAAATCCTAAATTTTGGTAATAGGTTTAGGATTTTGATGAGTTGTAGAGCTACTTAAAAGGAGTATTTGAGGAATTATCCTGGCCTCTAGCTGTTGAGCAATCTCCGTAATCAGCTTTTGAAAAAAAAAACTTTCCACAAACTTCTAAAATATCTCAAAAATACATAATAAATTTTTTTATCATGGTACATTTTTTTTCTTTTATATCTAAAATTTAAAAAATAGTAAAAATTTTATTCAAAGTTGAAAAATTGAAATTTTCTAAACTCTTTTTGTGGTTTTTTCCGTTAAAATGCAATTTTTTTACAAATATAAATAAAACTAAAAATTTTGTTAACCAATCAATTCTACGTCGATTGATATATCTAACAAGCTTGTGTTATGTACCCTTCTGTTGAATAAAAAGATTTTATTTAAAGACAAATTACGAAAAAAAATTAAGGTATATATTAAAAAAGAAAAAACGGTTCATTTAAGAAAATTTTATAATACCTCAAACGATGCAGAATTGAATTTAGAACAAGATAGTAAACATTTGATTTTTATATGTACCGTTAAGTCTGTCAATTTTTTATAAAAAACCTTAAAAAGTGAACTTTTTAAACAATTTTTTTACAATATTTACTGTTAAAACGGAATTGTAAACAAAATCAAAAAACACACTTTTTTTCACTGTTAAATTCAACATTGTTTGAGATATTTTTGAGATTTTTCTTGTTGATATATCTTGAATAATTTAAAAAAAAATGGATAAGGAACCATGAACAAAAACTTAAAAGTTTCAAATGATAAAAAAATATAACGGTACATTTCAGAAAGCTGAAAAAAAACTCAAATGATGCAAAATGTACTAAAGCATAAAACTGTGTACACTTTTTTTTGTATATTACGACCTTAAATTTAAAAAAAAAATTAGTAAGCGTTGAAAAAGTGAAAATCTTAACTGAATTTTTGCAGTTCTTACAAAAAAAAAATCGGCGCATCCAAAAACTTGAAAAATACATCAAACTACGCAAAATTATATTTAAAATAAGATAAAAGATTTTTTTTTTAAGTGTCTTAAACTTGGTAAAAATTTTATTAAACGTTGAAGAAGTAAAAATTTTCCAATTTTTTTTTAAAGTTCTTATCGTTCAAATTTAACAGTCAAAGGATTTTTATAAAAAAAAGTAATTATTCGATTATTATTCGATTTCGCATTGTTTAAATATGTGGTTATAGATAAAATGTTTACCGTTCTCAAAATATTTTGAATTTGTTCAAGAGACAACCATGAACAAAAATGATTTTTCTTCTTTTTTAAAGTGTTTTTTGTTAAAATAGAGTATTTAACCGGACACAGTTAAACTAAATGCAGTATTAGTTTGTTTTTTTTTATTATATTTTCCGTCATATTTGGTATTACAAAACTTTGTATTACGAACTATTTGAAAAATTTCTAATTTAATCCATCAGGAAACGTGGTACAAAATATTTGAGTTCTAACTAAAAAAAAAAGAAAAATATACAACGGTACATATCACAAAGATTCAAAATATCTCAAATGATGACCAATTTAACTCAGTTTAAGAAAATGTAATACTTCTTTTTATAAAGAACCGGAAAGTTGCCTTTGAAAGTTGAAAAAAAGAAAATGTTCATTTTTCTTACAATATTTAGTATCGAAATTGAATAGCCAACGGTACTGAATAACACCAAAAAATATTTTATTTTGTTAATAATTTTATTTTGCATCTTTTATGATATTTTGCAGGTTCCTTCTGCGGATATTACTGACAAAAAAAAATCGAAGAAAACAATGAAAAAGAACATACTGCAGTTATACATAGATTTTTATTAATATTTTATTTGCTTAAATGTAAGTTTTTTGTTTCTAGGTACATTATAGTTTATGTATATATAAAGTTATTTTACTTACAAATTTATTAGTAATACAAAAATTTGAATTAAAACTTATTGGCATCTACTTCGGTCAAATGGTCTTCTTCGCTTATGGTATTATCTGGAGATGTTCTGGAGCTGGTGGCAGATCTGTTGTAACAGGAATTAATCCGGTTTTGACGAATTTCCACCCCCAATCAGTTGGTTCCAAAGCAATTCTCAACCAAGCTTGTACTTGATGATATACGCGATATGAATGCTGATCTGCAGCAGCTTTAGTTGGAGGAAGACAAGCTAAATCAAATTTAGAATGTAACTGCAGATTAGCAATCACCCTGTTGTAACCACGGTACCTTACTTTATCAAGTGGTGGCTTTCGTGGAATATTGAACAGTCCACGGTTCCTTAAAAGGGTGCCATTTTTTTTTTTTTTTTTTTTTTTTTTTTTTTTTTTTTTTTGTACTAACCTGGATAATGACTTTTTTTTTACAAAAAATTGAAATTTTGTGTATTTTAAAAAAGTTTTACGCATGAATTTAGTTTGTTTTATGTTTTATAATTTAATATCTAACAATTTATAAACATTTCATGTATCAAACTTATTCCTAAGTCAATAATACCCAAAGATATAGCCATTTTAATTAATCGAAAAATTCCCAAAAATTAAAAAAAAAAATAACAATTAAATACCGTTATTATTTTTTCCTCAACACCCACAGGTGGGTTTATGTCTGAAAAGTCATATAATGGTTTGAGGTACAATATAAGTAAGTATCGAACCTATTACCGAAATTTAGAATTTTGTATGGAGGCATGTCTCTATAGGAATTTTGTGAAAAAAGGGTGCGATTAAAATCTTCTCAAACACAGTTAAACAAATTTTGTATGTAATTCTAAAAATGAGGTTTTCTGCACAATTGAATGCTTAAAACTGGACAATTTTTTTTTTTTTTTTTTATTATGTTACGATTAAACAAAACTAAACCAACCTCCATTTCCAAAAATTTGACTTTTAGTGTATTTAAAAAAAAATAAAGGTATATATCTTTCGTTTTTACAAAAAAAAAATCGGCGGATCCAAAAACTTGAAAAAATAAAGGTATATATCTTTCGTATTATATTTTTTTATTTAAGAAAAAACAATTACCAATCATTTGACGCACTAAACTTGGTTTTAAACCAATTATATCAAAAGATATAGTCAATTTAATGAAACAAAGAATTCCCAAAAATTAAAAAAAAAAGGATATTTCTGAAAAGTTGTATAATAGTATAAGGTACAATATATGTAAGTATCAAAACTATTACCAAAATTTAGAAACTTGTATGGAGCCATGTTTTTGTTTCCTGGGCTAGTAAGAAATTCAGTTTGTTTTATTATCATGATCAAATCCAAACCAGACTGCAGCTAATGTAAAAATGGCGATGTAAATCCTCTACATTTCAATAAAAATAAATCCAATTTGTATATGACATAAAGGACGTAGGGACATATCGCCCAATAACTTATCGCCCAAAGCGCAAAATGACAGAACGCCCAAATATTTGGGTGTTATGTCATAGTGACACAATGCCCAAATTATTGTGTCATACTGCCCAAATTAGTGCGAAATAGCGCCCAAAAATGTGACATAACCCCCAAACCATTTTTTCCTGATTTTCGTTCAAAATGACATAACACCCAAATTTAAATTTTATTTCATGTGAATGTAATTACAAATAAACTTGCATGACATCCAAAATATTTTGTCTACAATATGGACAGGACATTGACAATCTTACTTACCATCAGCTTATGAATATCGTAATCACAGTATATTGATTAAATTGAATAAATATAAACTTATAGGACTCTTAAAAGGTTGGTGAGTGAGCGCGCCGGCCGGGCCGGCGGTGCGTGCGGCCGGTCGTGGTTGCGCGTGCAGCCGGTCACGTGGCGCGCGCCATGTAACCGGCTGCACGCGCCGACACACGCGCTACCGCGACTGCGCCGCCACCGGCCGGCGCCTTACCCCCCCCCCTCCCCACTCCTTTTAAGAGTCCTATAAGTTTATATTTATTCAATTTAATCAATATACTGTCATATCATATCATATCATTTTTATAATTTACTAATCAAACCAGCTTCAAGGAACTTTGTGTACTCTCTACTCTACGCTGGGTCGCAGTGGGAAAACCAACTCAGTGATTCTAGCTGTAAATTGTTCATATTTATAAATTTTCAGTTTTCATATTAACATGAATTTAAGATAATGACACAATGCACAAAAAAATAAATATTTTTGGGTAATAGTTTTATGCCAGAACGCCTAAATTTAATGACATAAGACCCAAATTTAAAATAAAATTTTACAACAACAATTTATTCGATAGGTTTTTGAGCGTTCTGTCAGTTTTCAATTTGGGCGATATGTCATTGGGCGATATGTCCCTACGCCGACATAAAGTATATGGCACTCGCGTTATGCCATGACTTTGTTCTGTCTCTGTCAGAGTCGAATGTGGACGAATGGCGGAGACCAGTTTGCAGACTTGATTGCCAAAAATGACAGCAAAATGTTCACTAAAAAACTTGCCAGAGCAACTTCTTCTACATCTAGAATAGGGCTGGCCACGAGCAGTAGCGGATCCAGGGGGGGGGGGGCTATCCACACCCAATTTGTAAAATTCAATTCATAATAGCCTGAAAGGTTTTACATTCTGGACTAAGCAATTAATATTTGTGCAGTGTTTTAGCTAGATAATTTTCAAGACAACTGGTATTTTTCCAAGCCAAAGACAATTTGGTGAAAAATACTATGTTGAGGCTGAATAATTTAAATCCCTAGCCATAGGTTTCCGGCTAAGCCTCAAGAGAAAATAGAATATTATAGAAAAAAAACGAACTAGGGGCTAGACAATTTACACTTCATTTTCATTATACGAATTTGGGGATCGATTTTTTCTACGAAAGCTGTTATTTTTTCAAGCCCCAAGACTATTTTCTGAAAAAAAAAACTTAATTGGGGCTAAATAATAAGCCCCAAGAAAATTTATAAAAATAAACGAACTGGGGGCTAGACAATTTACAAATTATTTTCATTATACGAATTTGGGGCTCAATAATTTCCACGAAAGCTGATATATTTTGCAAGCTGTTGTTTTGCGTGTTTGTGGTAATTTGTTGTGCTTGATTGTACCTGATGCTGAGTCCATTATTTTTTTATCGTGTTCATTAGATAGTTTTCGTTTCGATTGTGTGAAAATGGACGTTTATGGCTGATAAATTAATGTTCTGATAGTTGTTTGTCCTGGAGTATCAGATGGTTATATTTTATTTTGATTTTTGCACTTATATCTATGTTCCTAATAGGTTCAGCTTTTTTTAACAATTTCTTTTTTTCGACATTTTCCCTCAGTATATGGAAATTTGTTCATTATTTTTGTTACTATATTGGATTCAAACATTTCTGTTATCAGCGATTTTACACTATGTATATTATAAAGTCCAAATCTTTTAACGACATACTTTAGTTGAAAATAATACTAAGGCATTGTTAAATGGTGTTTTCCGACAGCCAACTTAATTTTTCCTCCATTCAAAAAAACAAATATATTTTTCCTTCTTATTTGGCATTCTAGAACATTTAATTTTTCTTTCGTGTCTATCAAGCCTTATGTTCAAAATATTGAATTTAGAACTTATTTTTATTTAAAACTGTAAATATGGAAATATGTAAATAACAAAAACACTTAATTTATATTCTATTGCTAAAACTTTACTTATTTACAAATGTAAATACATACAGTGGCGGATCCAGGGGGGTGGCTATAGGGGCTAAAGCCCCCCCCACAGGCGGTTTTAAAAATTGATTGCAATAAGGAAATCAGAATCAGGAGTCAGAAAAAATGACGAGGCTGGTACGTATTCTTTTTCTAAGCCCCAAATTAATTAGGTTGGGGCTGAATTCTGAAGGGAATTGTACAAAAAAAAACAAGTTCGGGGCTACGGATAATTGACAGAAAATTGGGACGAAAAAAAAAACAGCTCGCCAATAGGGCTTGACAAGAATTGGACAAAAAAAACGTGATCGGGGCTAAGCAAATAATTCCTTTAAAACTTACCTTATTCCAGAAAATGTTTGCGCTTGACTCAAGGGACTGTCAAGTCCAAGTTGGGGCTAAAGCTTAAAGAGATAATTGAAAAAACGGGGTCGTGGCTTAACAATTAACATGCCAAACGAAAAAATAATTCACCCTAAGAACTTGCAAAAAAACGAAATTGGGGCTAAGACCCGTGAAGAATTTGGGAACAACAAATTAAAATCTGAGTTTTCTCTGGGCACTCAGAAAATCATGCGTGTGAATATTTGCAGTCCCTTTAGACTGACAAATTTACTGAGATTTTTTCTTCTGGTAGTTCAAAGCTTGACGTGGCTGAAAATTGAAGGTATATACATTTTTTTTTCTATCTCCACTTAAAAATATTTTAAATGTTAACTACTACAGATGTTATTGTATGTAATATTGAATTCATTTTAAACCGGGGATAGAAGCTGATATAAATGCACAAAAAACAAGGCTATTCTAAAAGGAAAAGTGGGAATGCCAAAATTAAATTATTTATATAACTGTAGATTTTCACAAAAAAAAAACCTTTAACCTAAACTAAAATTTTTTTATATTAGTTATGTATAAATTCTAAAAATATATAAACTATAAAATAAAATCAACATCGTCACAATAGTTAAAATAATTTGTTCTTCAAGGGAAGCGTTTTTCTCTTTTCACTCTCACAACGAATTATCTCGTCACTCGAAAACGAAAAAAAAAAAAATAATTTCAAATAGAAAGAAATATAATAATTTATTATTATTATAAAATGGCAGTAATCAATAAGATTTTAGAATGATTATAACGATCAAGTGTTCTGAACGCCGCACTGATAAATCAAGAGCCTACAGCAAATTTTGGGAGTGGATTGCTAACCAAAATATGAGTATGATGGTTTGTAGGTGCAAATATCGCGGTATCAAAAACAACCGTCTGGCAGGCTTCTTTTTCAGCCTTTAGTGGGGGTGGCAGTTTGAAAATAGCGATTTTCCAGTTTATATTGTCAGAGGTATTACCACTTCAATAAATTTTAAAAATATATAATGTGATGCTCTGTCATTTTCTTTTAGTCAAAACGTCAAAATCTTGGCAATCCGACCAATAGAACTCAAGATATTTTAAGCGAAACTTAATCGATTTTTTTGGAGACTTTGTTTTGTTGATTTTTTGTGTTTTATAATTCTCCAAGAAAAAGATGATAAGGTCCTCTTAAAAAGCTTATATTTTGAGTTCTATTGGTCGAATTGCCAAGATTATAACGTTTTGACTTAATGACAACATCACATAATATGTTTTTTAAATTTATTGAAGTGGTAATACCTCTGATAATATAAACTGGAAAATCTCTGACAAATAAACTGGAACCCCCACCCCCGCAAAAGGTTGAAAAAGAAACCTGAGAGACGGTGGTTTTTGATACCGCGATATATGCACCTACAAACCATCATACTCATATTTTGGTTATCAATACACTCCCAAAATTTGCTGCCGGCTCTTAGGCTATGAAGTTTAAATGGCAGAATACATTCGTTTAACTAGAACCACAGAATTATCTAAGTTCAATGTTTACTTTGAAACCGAATCAGGTGCTGAACTTAAGTTTAAACATAAATTGTAGTTTAACTTGTGAAACTGGCCATTAATGTCTCAAACTGGATCTACCAAGCCCCCCACAGCCTAATCTTAGATCCGCTACTGAATACATATGCATAAAATAACAACACAACATAATTTTTCAGTACATATTTTTTTTCTTCCACTAATGAAACTTCACTTATCTTTGTTTCTTCTACTTAGAATAATTGATAAAAATTTATTTATTTCAAAAACTCAATATATGTATTTTTAAAATAATAAAAAACACATAATTTTCGAGTGCATTTGTTTCCTAAACTAAACTTAACTTATTTAAAAAATGTAAAATGTAATATAAATGTAATTTTAAAAATGTAAATATGTATATAAAGCGAATACATGTAACGAGTCGATGTTATTGTTTCTTCTACCTAGAAAAGAGTAGAATAATTGATAAAGATTAACTTATTTCAAAAAATCAATATGTATTTATAAAATAACAAACTTATTTAAAAAAATGTAAATATGTTTCTTCTCTAAAAGAAAAAATTGATAAATGTTAACTTATTAACAAATATGCAAAGCCATATTATTTTTTTTCTAAACGGTTGGCCAATTAATAATTGTTATTAAATTCATTAAAAACGTCGGTTTTCCTCTGTGGCTTAAAAAGCTTATTTTCAACTTTTGAGACTGATAATTTTTAAGTGTATATATTCCAAGAAAAGCCTTAAAAATATATATTTATGTTGTATACAAAATAGATGTTTACAACTTTATTTCTTTCTAGTATTTTGAGAACAAAAAATAGCATAGGACAATATGAGACATACCATTCCATTGAAAGTATTTATGAATAATGAAAGCATTTGCATTTTTTGAAAAAGACTCAAAGGAAAGTAAAAATAAAAGAATGTAGGTATTTGTGCTTCGAAATTAGTCAAACGGCAGCATTGATTAATGCAACTAATAATTTTTGATTGATTTGTATAAGCAAAAAAATATTCCGTTTTGGAACAATGATATTAAATTTTTTTTTAAAGTTCATATGTACGTCTAAAACTGGAGACCCAAGCCCTCCCCCCCCCACAGCCAAATCTTAGATCCGCTACTGGCCACGAGACGAGACTCTGCGAGACTTTTGTAAGTCTCCTCTCGGTCTCCTTAAAATCGAAAATTTTCAGTCTCGTCTCGGTTTCGTATAATTAAGTCTCGTCTCGGTCTCGTCTCCGAAAAATACGATTTCCGGACATCCTCTTGGTTATTGGAACGAAATATTTTCCATTATAGTTTGAATACGTGCAGAAGAAAATAAATAATTGGATTTTTTTTTTTAATTTATTCGACTCTCTGTACATTTTGGTCCAAATATACAGTCACGTCTCGGTCTCTTCTCGGTTGCTTAGAGGCCAGTCTCGTCTCGTCTCGATCTCGTCTCGTGGCCAACCCCAATTTAGAAATATATACAATAAAATCACTGACTTGTATCAGATGAAAACTATTTTCGCTGTGAATTTTCGGCAGAAATTATTAGTATCATTTTTAGAACCAGATTTGAAATCCTAAACTTAAACTTTATTCCGCACCGTAACGATCTGTCACAACCTTGTAATAGACGAGACATAGAAGATTCTAATCTCTTCTTGGAAATCCGACGGTTGTATTTCCAAGCAAGTTTTCTATCGCTACCAAAACTATACGAAATTTTAAATGGTGCAGCCGGGTGTCTTAGACTTTTTAAATATTGCCAACATGCGCTAACCTACCGAAACAGTTTCTTTCTTTTTTTATATAGTTATAAATGGTCGTTTAAACTTACGTTTGATGTTGCAAAGCATTCATAATTGCTCTTTTGTGTTTTAGATTACTTAAAATTGGTATGTTTCAAATCATTTAAAGTTGTAATTTTATTCTATGATTTTAGATTATCGAAATTGTAAAATATTAAATCTTATATGTAGTAAAACATGCAAAATTTCTTTTTTTATTAATTATTACCTATATTTCAAATCATTTAAAATTGTAATTTCATTCTATATTTTAGATTATCAAAATTGTTTATTTTGTGTTTCAAATCACTTCAAATTGGTATGTTTCAGATCACTTACAATTGAAATTTCATTTAATTTTCTTATATTAAAAAAAAATTAAAATCGACTTAAAATAAAACTAGAACACTTTCTCTTATTAAATTTATTTATATAATTCATATGAAATATCACATCAGGTAGACGGCCGGATTGCCATGTCCTTATTCTTAAGAAAACTTCGCAAAACTTGTTGATGAAATAAAGAATTTATCTATCTCTCTCTATCTATCTAGTTGACGTATTTGTGTGCTTGAATGTTTTGATGAAATTCACCACGTTTATATATGTTTTGAATCAGTGTATGAAAATGAATGAATTCAGGTATAATTTTTTTTGTTTATAGTTAGATAAATTGTCTTTTTTACTAACGATATCCGTAGTATAGGGAAAGTTTAGGATTCGTGCAGAAAAAAAAATCGAGATAATAATTTTCCCTAACATTACGATTACAGAGAACAATTCTGTCTGTCTGTCTATCTATCTGTCCGTCTGTCTGTATGTACCTCGGGTCTCGCAATTCTGTCTGTCTGTCCGTCTGTCTGTATGTACCTCAACCTGCAGCCTGAACGGCTGAAGCGTTTTCTTCAAACTTTGGACTTAAGGTTCTTATGGGATTCCCTAGAGGGGAAATTGATAACTTTTTTTTATTTCAATAAAAAACGGTACCTGCCATACAACCAATAGACAAAAATTGATTTATTTCAAAACCGGCTGTAACGATTTTGAAAAAAAATACGAGCTACTATAATTACGACACTTAATATTTTGGTAGAAAAAAAAATTTATAACGGTTTGTAACGGTACCTGTCATAGAACCTGTTTTTTGGTTTTCAAATTTCTCGTTAACGATTTGAACCAAATTTTTTTGTGTACGAGGTCCTTTACAATTTTAACAATTTTGCATATAAAATTTTTGAAAAAAATAATGTTTGGATTTTTAAAAAAATATTGATTTTTTTTTGAAAATTCAATATCTTAAAAATGGGTTGATGATTTTTTTTTTCAAATTTTGTAAAAAATTCTATTTTATTAAATACTAAGAGTTGGCATACCAAATTTAATTTTTTTTAAATTTTCAAGAATTTTTATATATAAAAAATTATTTAAAAAAAAACCGCTCTAACGATTTTTGATTTTTTTTTTTCCTTTAATAAGCATTCCGACCCTGTGTGAATGCATTTGTGTATGTGTAACTCACACTATTCTGAAAAAAGCCTCCCTTTTTCCTCGATATGCCCGTTCCTCTATTTCTTCTTCTAAGATTTTAAATTAATGAATAAATGCAATCTAGTGATACCTTATAAATGCATTCGGTTTTTAAAATTAGAAAAATGATTACAAACAACAGAATTGACATTTATTTCACTTTTTTATTTAGTTAAATAAGCTTTTTTACTATTAAACTTAAATCTCAAAAATACATCTCTCAAACAGACAGATAAAAATTCTTTTGGGGGCCCCAGCATTTAGCTAACTCACTGCATTCCGACCCTGTGTGAATGCATTTGCATTTGTGTAACTCACACTATTTTGAAAAAATCCTCACTTTTTCCTCGATATGCCCGTCCCTCTAATTCTTCTTTTAAGATTACAAACAGAAGTATGTAACAAATATGTTTCTCCACCACTCACTCAATGTACAGGCGAAAAGAGAGGATTAAGCTATGATTAGACGGTCAACGAAAATGGTCAACGCATTGACTCTCTGACGTCAGAATGACGTCAAATCCTGTCCCACGGCTTTCAAGTCGTGTGATTGTCATTGCAAAACGTTGTCAACGCACTGACATCAGCGTGGACACTTGCGAAAACATGGTTTGAAAAGTCAACGCGTTGACTGTTTTCATTTACCGTGTAATCAACCCATCAGAATTTTTCGGACACATTGACAGATATTTCCTGACTGTCCATCAACGCGTTGTCCAGGTTCCAACGTTGACACGCTATAATTTTCTGCTGTGTCAAAGTAGCTGGCGTTGACATTCTTTTCATTTAGAAACAGCAACAAAAAAAAAACAGCAACATAAAGGAAAACAAAACATTTCCAAACAAAATTATTTAAAGTTAAATTAGTTTGAGTTAAAAAAAAATGAGCCAAAGCACCAGTGAGTTGGATAAGTAAATGCGCGTCCTGCTGATGAATCGAAGGAAAAGTTGTCGGAGAAACGTAAAAGAAAATTAGTTAACGCGTGATTGCGGCAGTAGAGAAACGACCAGCGCTTTGGGATGGAGGATGCAGCGACTATAAACTAGTTAGAACAGGCAACGGGGAGTCAAATAAGGGCAATCTGAAAAAAGTTTTGACGTCTGAAAAGTTTGAACGCAGTTTTGAAGAGGGGTTGCTTCTTAGCATAAATCTCGATTTGCGGGATTTTTGGTCTTGTGGGGCGTCCGCCATCTTGGAAAGAAGAAAGAATTTTGAGTTTGAAAATTATTTTCTCAAAAACTGTTTGCTCAAACAACTTGGTTTAAAAAGTTAATTTAAGAATAGGTTTTTGGCTTTCAAAAACGCTATAACATGATATTTTGAGTGTTGCCGTTGATTTTTAATAATTTTGTTTATATTTTAAGTTATTTTTTTAGAAAATTGCCCCTTCTGCCGAAACCTAATTGTCATTTCCATTTCGTTTGCTTTTAACATTTTTCCTTGCATTAAAAAAATTTAAACCGAAATAAATAAATTTATTTGACTGTGTCACAGCGCGCCACTACTATGTGTAGGCGTCAACTCGAAAAATTACAGATTTGTACTATTGTCAACGCTCAAAGCGCGTGGACATGGTCAAGCCGTGTGATCGTCAACGATTACTTGTCAGCGCATTGACACCGATTTGGATAAATCTCGTTGACACATATTACCTGTCAACGCATTTTGGGACAACATTGACGGACTTGTGTCATTTGTGTGATCGTCAATATTTCAGGTGTTGACACGGTGAGCGTTGACGTTGCCATGTCAGTGCTTTGACCGTTTTTTTGGTGACGTCAGAGAGTCAACGCATTGACCATTTGCGTTGACCGTCTAATTGTAGCTTTATACATTACAAAAGTAATAAATGTGTTTCTTTCATTCATGCATGGGGTAACTAAAGAATGTTTCTCCCCCACTCACTCAAGGTGCAGCGAAAAAAAAGAGAATTTTAAATTACTGAAGTTATACATAATTTTCTCTTTCACTCATTCAATGGATTAAAAGTGAGGTATTCTTTATGTCAAATTTTTCATTTATTGAATTATTTGAAATTTCCGATATTTATAGAAAATAGTGTGGTATAACATAAAGTTTTTGTGCAATGTCATGAGTATGTGTAAATTCCTATTCAGTGATACCTATTTTAGGGGATTTGACTATTTTTTAAATGAGAAAAAAGGAGTTTGACAACAGAAATAATATATATGATAAATGATGATAGTAATAATTTATATTTTAAATTGTTTTTAAAACTTTTTTCAATGATATCATAATGTTATAGAACCACTATTTATGCACATTGTCAATTATAAGCTACATTCAAGTTGTTAGCTACGAGAGCAAGTTTGTCCGATCCAGTCGTGCCCATTTTTTATAAAACGAGTAATGGGTTTTTCAGCATTACGTAAAATCCCTTTTTTTTTGCACTATGGGTTTCGAAAAATTCCTTAATCCCTTTTAGCTTATTTTAGACGAGAAAAATCCCACAAAAAGGAATAAATCCCATGATCTGATGGCATCGCTGCTTCAGTCTCAGTCTGAAAATAAAATTATCCGGAATAAAAATAGAATTCTTTTCCGCAGCACCGCTCGGGTAGAAGGCGCGTTTTTTTAAAGGTTGTGTCCGAAAATCATACTGAACTCTTTATGAACCCCTCTAACGATTAAAGTAAAAAAAATCCACTATCTAATTTTTTGAATTTCAGCACTTATTTTTGTTGAATTCGACTGGGCTAAATCGTCTAATCTTAGTTTAAGGTACCTATAGTTAATTTTTGTTTAATATATTATGTATGTACATATGTACAATGTACATACATATTCGTTTTAGTTTATACTCTTACCTGAAATCTTCGCATATCCCTAGGATTTCCAGCGTTCTTCAAACAATTTTGGTTGCACTTCAAAAAAAATTTCAAGAAAAATCTGTAAAATAAATTAAAAACTTAAGGTTAAATTATGTACATATTTAAGTGATTTTACAAATAATTTCGATATTTTAAGCAAGTCATTTTTTTTTGTTTTGAAATTTGTGCTTGCATGTAGTTGGCCCACCAACTATTGAGTTGAGCAAAACTGTTAATTGCAATCGTTTGTACATCGTTTGTCTACGTTTGTACAAGTTTTAGATTCGTTTGTACACTCATCGTTTTTTTTATATAGCCACTTCAAAAAAATTTACGGAGTTTGGCCCACCAACTATAACGCTCGAAAAATCTGGAAATGCAGTTCGATAGATAATCGTTTGTCTATGTTTGTCTTTTTTTTTCGTTTGTATACGTCCCAAATTTTTTTGACAACAAATTTTTTTTTAACCAAATTTTATTAAAATTTTAAAACATATGCATTCGTTTGTCTCTTTTTTATAATGATTTTTCATCGTGTTAATTTTTTAAATTTGTATTTATTTCTATTTTTAATTAATTATTACTGTTTTTGGGACATGTAGTTGGCCCACCAACTATAACGCTCGAAAAATCTGAAAACGCAGTTCGATAGAAAATCGTTTGTCTATGTTTGTCTTTTTTTTTTCGTTTGTATACGTCCCAAATTTTTTGACAAAAATTTTTTTTTAACCAAATATTATTAAAATTTTAAAACATATGCATTCGTTTGTCTCTTTTTTATAATGATTTTTCATCGTGTTATTTTTTTAATTTGTATTTATTTCTATTTTTATTTAGTTATTACCTTTTTTGGGACATGTAGTTAGGCCCACCAACTATAACGCTCGAAAAATCTAAAAACGCAGTTCGATAGAAAATCGTTTGTCTATGTTTGTCTTTTTTTTTCGTTTGTATACGTCCCAAATTTTTTTGACAAAAAATTTTTTTTAACCAAATTTTATTAAAATTTTAAAACATATGCATTCGTTTGTCTCTTTTTTATAATGATTTTTCATCGTGTTATTTTTTTAATTTGTATTTATTTCTATTTTTATTTAATTATTACTTTTTTTGGGACATGTAGTTGGCCCACCAACTATAACGCTTGAAAAATCTGAAAACGCAGTTCGATAGAAAATCGTTTGTCTATTTTTGTCTTTTTTTTCGTTTGTATACGTCCCAAATTTTTTTGACAAAATTTTTTTTTGTAACCAAATTTTATTAAAATTTTAAAACATATGCATTCGTTTGTCTCTTTTTTATAATGATTTTTCATCGTGTTATTTTTTTAATTTGTATTTATTTCTATTTTTAATTAATTATTACGTTTTTGGGACATTTAGTTGGCCCACCAACTATAACGCTCGAAAAATCTAAAAACGCAGTTCGATAGAAAATCGTTTGTCTATGTTTGTCTTTTTTTTTCGTTTGTATACGTCCCAAATTTTTTTTTAACCAAATTTTATTAAAATTTTTAAATATATGCATTCGTTTGTCTCTCTTTCATAATGACTTTCCATCGTGTTAGTTTTTTTAATTTGTATTTATTTCTATTTTTAATTAATTATTACTTTTTTTGGGACATGCAGTTAGGCCCACAAACTATAACGCTCGAAAAATCTAAAAACGCAGTTCGATAGAAAATCGTTTGTCTATGTTTGTCTTTTTTTTTCGTTTGTATACGTCCCAAATTTTTTTTGACAACAATTTTTTTTTACCAAATTTTATTAAAATTTTTAAACATATGCATTCGTTTGTTTCTTTTTTATAATGATTTTTGGCCGTATTAATTTTTTTAATTTGTATTTATTTCTATTTTTATTAATTATTACTTTTTTTGGGACATGTAGTTGGCCCACCAACTGCATTCTCTTTTATTTGGGTATCCACAGTTTCAACTTGTATTCGAAATTGCGATAATTAAGACTTTATTCTTTTTTTCTATTCTTTTTAAGGAGTGCCCTGCATTTAGGCTGCATTTAAAAAGATTTAAGTTACACCTTGAGTATACTATTTTTTCAGTTAAAATAATTAAAAAAAAAGCAAACAAAAATAATTCTAATTCTATAGGTACTTGTTCATTAACTTGAACTTTGCCGTCGGCTTAAGGCTTTTAATGAGTTTTTTTTTCTGTATGAAATAGAAAGTAATTATGGGTACAAATACCTATACATGCCTAATATAGATATTAATAGGTAGTAACCAAATTTTTGAGTACCTACCTAACTACCTACGAGTTTTGGCTGTTTTTTCAGCGAATGGCTTAGGGGGGGTTTACTTAAAATAAATCAAAATTATTTTAACTCGAACATAATCATGAAATGTGTATTTCCTGTAGTTCCAAAAACCCATTTTTAATAAAAATTCAGCATGCCTGAATAAAAAAAATACCTGCATGTGTTTTACTCGTGTCAGAAGCAAATACATTTTTGTCTCAAAAACCTACTTTTACAAAGAAAAAACCTATACGCCTTTTAAAAAAATACCTCAGCCGAATATTAAATAGCTACTCAGCTCATTTCAAAAATTGTTTATAGGTACCTAGTTTTAGAAAACTAAACTTCACTCATCGTCATCCTCATCTCAGCGCAGATCGCACTCAGTGTTGTCACTTCAAAATTTAAAAACTTGGTAGATTGAGCTACGAAAAAGTGGTAGATTCAGATCTTAGGAGGTAGATTGTAAAATTTAAATTTCTGCAGCTTTTATTTTGTTGGTATTATAAACCAAGGTATTTAAAAAATCGAAATTAGCGGCAACTAAACTACATACAATTGTATACGAATACGATGTGAACTTATAGTTCCTTTTTCAACATCAGCCACAAACCTTAATCAGTCTTTTTTTAGCATTTTTTTAAAGATTAGATCAAAAAAAGAATTTGTTAACTGAGGACTTAAAATTCAATATAATGATTATTGTCTACTAAGAACATAGAGCAATGTGCGCAAATAACTCTGCAACCTTTTTGACCTTAAACATCGTAGGCTGAAATTGCTCGGTGTAAACGCATTAAGCAATCTACCTACTTACTTTTCCTTTATGCCGCCTCCACTAGCCATGAACGATGGCAGGACTATGTACATGCCTAGAAAAAATCCAAATCAGATTGTGGATTAGATTGTAGTTTGCAGTAGCGGATCTAGGATTTTGCTGTGGGGGGCTTGAAGTTTGGAGATCCAGTTTGAGACCTTAAGTAATAAAATTTAATTATTAATTAATTGACCTAATATCAATTTTATAATTTATAACAAAAAATAGAGATCAGCTTAGGTTTAAAGCAACACCGTACTCAACTTCAGCGGAACTACACTTCACGACGACCGACGCGGCAAAGCACTATTTTTTATGAAATTTTAGAGGCTATATCGCAGTAAGTGGCAACTGAACCTCATACAAATTCATACGAATTCGTGTGGAGTGTAGTTCCGCTGCAGGGCAGTTACGTCAAGTGAGGTCTAACCCATGAGGTTCAAGTTTTTTTTTCAAAAGATATATGGAGATACATATGCAGTTAAGAGATCACGAATTTTGACATTCCCACTTTAATGATATCAGTTTTTTTGGTGCGTAAATGAATGTTCGTGTATACGGTGCATACACTTTATATTCGCGCTCAAAAAATATGTCGAAAAATTTGCGAGTCTCTCTAGAGTCTATAGAAAGATTGGAAATGTTCATTTGCTTTTGCATGATTTTCTGAGTGTGCACAGAAAAAACTTACGCTTGTGGAATTTGGCTCCTTGACTAGAGAATTTGTTTGTAATTGCTTAGTCCAAAAATGTTTTGTAAGTAAAATTTTTTTGGCCCTCCGAAATTTTGAAAACTAAGCCCGAAAATTCTTTAAGTTCAGCCGAAGCCGTAAGAAACAATTCCTGTTGTATTAAACACTTACACTAAACTTGGCACTTCTTTGTTCTCCAATTGTTTTAGTCTCAACTGCGTTTCATTCGTTAAATTATCTTTGTTTTTAGTATGTAAACAGTTGTTGCATTTGACACGTTAATGTTTAGCCCCGACCACTTTTATTTATCTCTTTTTACTTATCTCTTCAAGCCTGACAGTCCCTAGACTTAAGCCCCCAAAACTCTCTGGAATAAGTCTAGTTTTTAGGGAGTAAGTTGCTTAACCCTGGCTATGATGGTTTTTTCGTCCAAATTTTCTGGGTTTTGTTTTTAGGGAAACATTAGGGGGGTTCACACTCATCAACAAGTCGATCAACCTGAGTCGTGTTGCTAGCGTTCACATTCAACGACCGCCTCATCAACTTCATTTGTAAATAAATTTTCAAAAAGCAAACACGGCGTAGATTTAACTTTTTGCACTAGTTTCAGTGATGGAAATTCATATTTTCTCCCTTCCTTTTGTGGGTTTACTTCTGTTTCAACCCATTCTCTATAAATCTCACATAAAAAATTGAAAAGAAACACTAAAATTCAAATTTTCAGACATATCAGTTGTTCAACTCGTGTTCACATTAGCTACAGCAGTCGCTCGAACGAGAAAAATATCAAAAAACTTGAAAAACTTCCAACAGTCGTTCAACTTGTGTTCACATTACAAATTATGTGACGATTCGACACGAGTTGATGAACTTGTCGATGAGTGTGAACCCCCCCATTGTCGTTGCATGAAACATGTTTATTATTCATAGCCCCCAACTTGGGTTTTGTCCAATTCGGTTCAGGCTTTAGCCCCAATCTTAGGGCTTAGAAAAAAAGTTACATATCATGCATGCAAATAGTTCAGCTCCAACCACGTAATTTGGCCATCGAATTTCATATCTTAACAATATTTTAGACGGAATATACGATTACACGTTGTAATGTATTGCTTTCTTTCTAATTATTTTAGGAATCGGCTGTGGGGGGGGGGCTTTAGCCCCTAAAGCCACCCCCCTGGATCCGTCACTGGTATTTTGGATTGTGGACATTGTTCAAAGGCACCTACATTGACCTCGTTCACTAACCAATTCCGAGTGCCCTGAAGATGAAACGCATCAATTTCTATTAATAATTAAATAAAACTACTTATAAAATTTGAAAAAGGAAAAGTATTTATTCAAAAAATAAAAAAAATTAAATTTGTAAAAATGCTTATAACAGAAATATCAGATAATTTACACACACACACTTTATATATTGCAAATATCCAAGATACCATATCTCAAGATACCATATCTCAGGGTAACTGAACGTGGTTTTGAACCTTTGAATATCGAAATCGAAGGGAAAAATAGGGCCGGGTAAAGCATTGCACATTCTTGTAGTGCGACTTAAGAAATAATCTCTATACTTAACAGTAGTTCTGAAGTTGGGCTCAAGGGTAAACTGATGTGCATTCCTAGAAGTACGAGTGTTAAGGTTATATATTTTTAGGGGAGAAATGTAACTGGCTATTTCAGTAGAACACTGTTTATAAAAATAACGGTAAAATAACGAAAGACATGAAACATTGCGGCGGTGTTCGAGGGTGGCAAATGCTTCCGTTATATTTCTAAGTTTTTCTTTACTAAAACAATTTATCAGCTATATTCTTCTTTTCACTCTTAAATGATAGGTATGAACTGAGGTATAAATTATAAAAATGTTTTAATTATGCTTTATTTCAAGGTCATGTGCGAATTGGAAATCGTGTTAAATTTTATCTGATGATACACTAACCAGGTGCATTATACGTGGAATCTTCAAAATTATGTTTCGGTTGGGATTTGTTCGTAATTTAAATCCAATTCCCATAAGGTCATAGTATTAAAGAACACTTTAATACTACCCTCCAAATTTTTAAAACGGCAGCCCTGATTGTGTCATCTTATTGATGTTTTTGCAAAAAGCTGAGGAGAATAAAGCTCCATTCATAATGCGACGAGTAATAACGCGACGAGAGCTTGACGTGATTCGCTGTCATTTTTTTTTCTAGTTATAAAATCGTTCCCAAAATTCACAATGCGACGAGTTTCTTGATGACGATTTTTTTGACAGCGTTAAGTTATATATTATTTTTGTTCTTGTTGTGCAGTGTGCGTTCAAAATAATGACAAAAATCAAACTGAAATTACGCTTATTATTTAAATATTATATTTGTGTTTGTCCATAGCTGGGCTGGTGAAATGATTTTCGGCTAAAAATGCAAAGAAATTAAAACAATACAACATTATAATATTGTCAACACAAAGTTTCAAAAAAAAGTTTCATTTTACATAAATCCATATTTTTAATTTTTTTTGTGTGATACAATTTAATTAAATTAAACAAAAAATAAAACTATAATCAAAAATTTAAATTCTTTAAGATCTTATATTTACATTAATATGCTTTGTTAAATTACTCAGTTGTGTATTTGTATTGTGTTAAAGGCCTTCTACACTAGCGCACTGTGTATTAATACATGTGAAAAAAGTGGGACGTAGAATAGTGTAGAATCAAAATATGAAAGCCCAGCCTACACAACCCGACATTTTATCCCACACGATTTGACATGTGTTACTACATTAATAATTTTAGGAATGCAAGCAAGGGTGGAAGAAAAATATGAAAAGTCATTTCTTTCATACAAATTTGGCAGTCGCTTGGAATTCTTTCCCACTTTCAATTTGACATGTATTAATATACAGTGGGCTAGTGTGGAAGGGGCTATTACAAGTTAACTTTTGTAATGCCAGATCTACACGAATTTAAAAGTTGCCAATATTTATGCCAAAAAAAATGGTAAAATAATGGCAGAAATAATTTTTGTATGACATGCATTTACACGAGTTCAAGTAATGGCATATTTCAAAATACTGGCAAATATGTCATAAAAGAATGAGCAAGTTCATACTTTTTCTAGAATAGCATAATTTCAGTAAAGTATTAACACATGGCCATATTATTGGCAGCATTTTATGCCAAGTTCTCTCTTCCATTATTTTTTTTTTTGGCAAAAATATTGCCAGTATTTAGAGCGTTTACACGATGCAAAGAAAAATGGCCATAATTTGACAGATAAAATGGCATTTTGCCTTTCGTGTAAATGCAGCATAAATCCCTACTAGAGTGAAGAGAGAACAAAGAATTAGATTTGACCTTTTTTTTAAGGTTGAAGTAGGATGAAGCAATGATTTTAAAAAAGAAGTGGATTTTAATATATTGGCGATAGTGCAAAGTAGGAAGTATTTTTAAAAATAAATTGAAAAAAAAAAGAAGTAGATCTACTTCAATTGAAGTAAAGTGGCAACACTGCCTCTGGCTAGTGCGATCTGCGATGAGATGAGGATGACGATGAGTGAAGTTTAGTTTTCTTAAACTAGGTACCTATAAACAATTTTTGAAATGAGCTGGGTAGCTATTTAATATTCGGTTGAGGTATTTTTTTTAAAAGGCGTATAGGTTTTTTCTTTGTAAAAGTAGGTTTTTGAGACAAAAATGTATTTGCTTCTGACACGAGTAAAACACATGCAGGTAATGTTTTTATTCATGCAAGCTGAATTTTGATTATAAATGGGTTTTTGGAACTACAGGAAATACACATTTCATGATTATGTTCGCGTTAAAATAATTTTGATTTAATTTAAGTAAACCCCCCCTAAGCCATTCGCTGAAAAAAAACAGCCAAAACTCCTAGGTAGTTAGGTAGGTACTCAAAAATTTGGTTACTACCTATTAATATCTATAATAGGCATGTATAGGTATTTGTATCCATAATTACTTTCTATTTCATACAGAAAAAAAAACTCATTAAAAGCCTTAAGCCGACGGCAAAGTTCAAGTTAATGAACAAGTACCTATAGAATTAGAATTATTTTTGTTTGCTTTTTTTTCAATTATTTTAACTTAATAAATAATATACTCAAGGTCAAACGAATGCATATGTTTTAAAATTTTAATAAAATTTGGTTAAAAAAAAATTTTGTTGTCAAAAAAATTTGGTACGTATACAAACGAAAAAAAAGACAAACATAGACAAACGATTTTCTATCGAACTGCGTTTTTAGATTTTTCGAGCGTTATAGTTGGTGGGCCTAACTACATGTCCCAAAAAAGGTAATAATTAAATAAAAATAGAAATAAATACAAATTAAAAAAATAACACGATGAAAAATCATTATAAAAAAGAGACAAACGAATGCATATGTTTTAAAATTTTAATAAAATTTGGTTAAAAAAAAATATTTGTCAAAAAAATTTGGGACGTATACAAACGAAAAAAAAAGACAAACATAGACAAACGATTTTCTATCGAACTGCGTTTTTAGATTTTTCGAGCGTTATAGTTGGTGGGCCTAACTACATGTCCCAAAAAAGGTAATAATTAAATAAAAATAGAAATAAATACAAATTAAAAAAATAACACGATGAAAAATCATTATAAAAAAGAGACAAACGAATGCATGTTTTAAAATTTTAATTAAATTTGGTTAAAAAAAAATTTGTGTCAACAAAATTTGGGACGTATACAAACGAAAAAAAAAGACAAACGATTTTCTATCGAACTGCTTTTTTAGATTTTTCGAGCGTTATAGTTGGTGGGCCAACTACATGTCCCAAAAAAAGTAATAATTAATTAAAAATAGAAATAAATACAAATTTAAAAAATTAACCCGATTAAAAATCATTATAAAAAAGAGACAAACGAATGCATATGTTTTAAAATTTTAATAAAATTTGGTTAAAAATAAATTTTTTGTCAAAAAAATTTGGGACGTATACAAACCAAAAAAAAAGACAAACATAGACAAACGATTATCTATCGAACTGCATTTCCAGATTTTTCGAGCGTTATAGTTGGTGAACCAAACTCTGTAAATTTTTTTGAAGTGGCTGTATAAAAAAAACGGTGAGTGTACAAACGAATCTAAAACTTGTACAAACGTAGACAAACGATGTACAAATGATTGCAATTAACAGTTTTGCTCAACTCAATAGTTGGTGGGCCAACTGCATGCAAGCGAAATTTGTAATATTTATTTATTTATTTTATTTATTTTTTTATTTATACAAGTGTAGTAATTAGCTATAAAAGTTTTATGTACAATTTATGTGATTGAAAAAAAGTTGATTTAAATTTTTTTAGAAAAATTTACATTTTGATTAAACAAGTTTATATAGGTACATATATATTAGGCGTGTTTTGTTTCAACTTAAAGCATACACTATACAGTCTTAAAAAAATATTTTAATAGAAACAACAAAACAACAACAGTTTAGTGTGAATACAAAATATTTTATTGAAAAATAAAATAAAATTCTATAGCAACGAGGCTATCGTAAGACTGGATATTCAACCAGGCTTACGATCACAGTACACATATGTAAGATATTATCAGGCGCAGCTTATCAAATATCAAGATGGCTGCACTTTGTAAGTACACAGTGAACAAAAACAAATTTTTGGTCATTGTTTGAAATTCAATTTTTTTACTATTGATTTTGACAACATGCGCAGAACTGAACAAAAATGAACACGCTAGTGATATTACCTGTAATATATATGTATCTTAGCTTACGATAGCCTCGTTGCTATAGGATTTTGTTTTATTTTTCATTAGACTCAATGGAATATTTTTTATTCGGAATAAGGTTTTGTTGTTTTGTAGGTAATCATCATATATATTATTTCTGCTGTCAAACTCCTTTTTTCTCATTTAAAAAATAGTCAAATCCACTAAAATAGATATCACTGAACAGGAATTTACACATACTCGTGACATTGCACAAAAACTTTATTCTATTTTACACTATTTTCTATAAATTTCGGAAATTTCAAATAATTCAATAAATGCAAAATTTGACATAAAGAATACCTCACTTTTAACTCATTGAATGAGTGAAAGAGAAAAATATGTATTACTTCTGTAATTTAAAATTCTCTTTTTTTTGCTGCACGTTGAGTGAATGGGGGAGAAACATTCTTTAGTAGCACCATGCATGAATGAAAGAAACATATTTATTACTTCTGTAATGTATAATCCTCTTTTTTCGCTTGCATATTGAGTGAGTGGTGGAGATACATATTTGTTACCTACTTCTGTTGTTTGTAATCTCTTTTCTCATTATAAAAAGCCGATTGCATTTATTAGGTATCACTAGATTGTATGAATGAAAGAAATATATTTATTAATTCTTTAATTAAAAATCTTAGAAGAAGAAATAGAGGAACGGGCATATCGAGGAAAAAGTGAGGTTTTTTTTTCAAAATAGTGTGAGTTACACAAACACAAATGCATTCACACAGGGTCGGAATGCAGTGAGGTAGCTAAATGCTGGGGCCCCCAAAAAAATTTTTAGCTGTGTTTTTGAGAGATGTTTTTTTGAGATTTAAGTTGAATAGTAAAAAAGCTTATTAAACTAAATAAAAAAGTGAAAAAAATTTAAAATGTCATTGTTAAAAGTGTTACTCCGTGTAACATTTCGTTTAGGAACCATCACGATCACTTTAATGCATATCTATAATATTTAAATTAAATTCTTCTAATATGTTCATATCAATAATAAAAAGAATTTATTTATTTTGTGCGAACATTCTATTTGAAAATTTAAAGCCTTATTGAATGTGCGAAATTTTCGCACGGGTCTTCTGGTATTAAAATATTTTTTAGGACTGTATAGTCTGGACTTCAGGACAAACAAAACACACCTATTATTGATTTCATTAAATAAATAAAACATTTTGTTTAAAGGAGAAAAACGTTCATAATTGGTCCGATAGTATACATTCGGACAAACTCCTTAAGTTTCTTTGGGGAAATTCGAAATTGCGATATACGTAGTATATGTATGAATTTAACTTACTCGCCATACAAGTTCACTCTTTCACTCTTAATTTTTCAGATTAAAACCCCCCCCCCCGAAATTTTTTCCTGCGTTCGCGCCTGAACGGTACCTTTCATAAAACCAATATACAAAAATTGATTTATTTCAAAAACGGCTCTAACGATTTTCAAAAAAAAATTACGAGGTACTAAAATTACTGAAGTAAATATTTTGAGAGAAAAAAAAATGTTTATAACGGTTATTAACGGTACCTGTCATACAACAGGTTTTCAAATTTCTCGTTAACTACTTCACCGATTTCAACCAAAATTTTTATACAAAAGGCCGCTTATAATTTTAACAATTTTGCATATTAAAAATTTCAAAAAAATAATTTTTGGATATTTAAAAAAATATTGATATTTTTTTTTTTGAAAAATCAATATCTTGAAAACGGGTTAATAAATTTTTTTTTTAATTTTGTGAAAAATTGTATTTTATTAGGTACTAAAAGTTGGCATACCAAACTTTATTTTAAAATATGTTCAAGATTTTTTATATATAAAAAATTAATTAAAAAAAAACCGCTCTAACGATTTTTGAATTTTTTTTTCATAAATTCATATTTATTAAAAAAATCAGATGGCATAATTTTTTTTGAGCTCTATCTATTTTGGCTATTAAAATAAATAATTTATAATAATTCATAGTAATTATTTATATTTTAAATTGTTTTTAAAACTTTTTTTGTTAATGATATCATAATGTAATGGAACCAATAAATATGTACATGTCTATTTCAAGCTACGTTAAAGTTGTTAGCTACGAGAGCAAGTTTTGTGCGATTCAGTCGTGCCCATTTTTTTATTTACGCTTGATTTCGACGGTTGGCAGCGCATGTGTGCACCGCGTTATCTGATTTTGAGAGCGTAGACATAAATGTTAGAAAGATCAAGTCAAGTTATATTGTAACATCTAGTCCCGCAGCCATCATTTTGTTTCGGGGGGAGGGGTTACTCTAAAGACTAACGTGCAATTCTATAAACAAATAACATATACCTATGAACATAATAATTTTTTGTATTATTCATTTTTTACACGTTTCTTAAATGAACTAAGATAGAAACATGGATTGTATTCAATTAATTCAAAGTTTTTTTAAAATATTTTATTATTTTCAGGCATGTGTCATGCCAATGTGAATGCCAATTGCCGTGGTGACAATGTTATAATTTTAGTTCGTTTTCTTTTTATATTAAAGTTTTAACTTTTTGTTACTTCGTATTTTTTATTCAATTACAATTATTTTTAAACAAAATGTATTTTAATCGTTACACTTGACGCGTTAAGGGCATCAATCTTGGACTTCATCCTGTCGGGATGAGCTTTGGTACAATAATTAACGCACATCCTCTAAATTAACTTTTACGAAGTGACTCTACGTTGGCAACACTGGCAGACCGAACCAGACTTCGGACGATGAAAATGAACATTGTTTAGGGAATATGGTGTTCTAGATTTGGATAGGGTGTTTTTTTATATGCTGGAATGCAGGTACATAGTAATTATAAGTCTCCACGGCGTTGAGATCTTTGAGCTCAAATCCTATATCTTTTGGAGATCGAGTTGTTTTCATCTTCTTTCGGTTGAAAAAAAAAAAAAAATAGAATGACTAGGATGAGACCAACGAAAAGTGACAGATACCCAATAGAATATTGATGGATATCGTGATGAGAGATTTTGTTTGGTAATGACAGTTGTTTTTTTTTTGATATGAGATCTGCTTCCTCAGTTGTGTTAAGTCGTCTTCCCCTCGAATGATGATTTCCTTCTTGAGTTTCGTCTTGGAGTGGTTCCAAATGAAATTTATCCAAGAATAGACTTAAGTTAAGTGTAGGTAAGAATGGCACTGTTAACTTTGATTCGTAGAAATTGTGAGCATTAATGGTCATGGTTGGTTGCTTAATAACACAGTTGGTTGCCAGTTTCATGAGTCCTACGCCTTGTAGTTAAAATATCCGATCCATTATTTCTTCGTGATAAAAGGCAAAAATCCAGTGATTAGGATTTTGAAGTTGGATCTACATCTTGTCAGTGGTTGTTGACTTTTGTTCTCAATGTGATTAAAGTTGCTTATTATGATTAAGCATGTGAATTTCGCATTGGTTTTCGATTGAATGTGTATTGAAGATAGGATGTTGCTGTTTACACAGCTTTTTTTTTGTCATCAATGTGTATACAGCTCTAATACAGATTGTGACAAGGCGAAATGCTGATCCCTGAATGGAGTTACCGCTTAGAATCTTGTTGATGGTTGTATGAATACGAAGGATGTGTTATGCTGAACTGGTAATGGTATTAGTTTGAACATCTGGAACATCTGCGTATTTATTAAAGGCAATTTTACAAGGAATGAGATTGCTGATGATGTTACCCGTGCCTTGACTCGAAGAAGCACGTATAGTTTTGGAAGATTGTGTTCGTCATATCCAGGTAGTGTTAATGAGCTTGGTATCATCTAACGGATTTTATCCAGCTCAGTCAAAAGTAAGCGTTTATTCTTCCTTGATGGGCATCGGAAATAGCTTCCAGAATTGCTATTTGAATCCGTTGAAAACTGTTCATTATTTGAGTTACATAGATTGTAACATAGTTGAGGATTTCTGTTCTCTGTACAGTTTTATTGAGGTTGTCAATGGAGTCATAAGTGATGGTCAGCTGCTGTTTAACTTCACTAAATTGTTCCTTTATTGAAGACAATGAGGATATTTGTTGTCGATTCAATTATTGATGTTTGATTTTTACTCTACTCAAGAATATGTTTTCCATTATTTTGGCCATTTGGATATTATCTTCTATATATTGTGCGTATTCTTGGTCAAGGACTCCGAACAGCCTGTAAGCGACAGTTCCTATAATGTCAAATGGGGATCTTCTCTTTCTTATTGCCATGCCATTTCTGTAGTTTAAGATTTCATTTAGGTTCTCGGACTCCATGAGACGCATTTCTAAATGATTAATGATGACTTTGCAAAGGTTATTTGAAAATTGTTGTTCCTGGCATCTGGCTTTTAGTTGGTTTGCATTTCCGTATTCCTTGGAATTCCTGCCAATAACTGGTCATATTGAAATAAATGAATAGATTCCATTCATCAGTTATTAGCCTTTCTTCTCCAATATCTTCGAAATAAAGCCCAAGGCTGTTCTCGAAATGCTGCACGTCTACTGCAATGGGTTTAGTGCAAACCAATAGTGATGTGATTAAACTTATTTTCATCCTTGAGTTGGCACAGGCGATGGTTCTGGGTTAGTTCGCATTTGATTGGAGCGTGTTTGTATTGGGACAAAACGATCCTTCAGTGGGTGTTTACTCTTAGTTTTGGTTCTTTTTATTTTTGACGTCGAAGAGCGTTTATTGGCTTCAGAGGTTGTTGTTAGTTTATCTTTTGTAGGCAGTGATTTTGTATTAGGAGTTTTAGTTGGATTGCTCTTTTGTTCCGTTTTCGTTGAATCTTTGTTAATTTCCTCTGGTTGAACTTCCGTTGGAAGAGGGAAAATTTTAGCAATACATCTTCTTAGTTCTCCTGAAGAGGTTTTAATATCCACCACTCTTGTGAATTTGTCCGGTCCGCAAATGGTTCTTAATACTGTTCCCATGAACCATTTTAGTGGAGGAAAATTGTCTTCTTTAATAAGAACCAGTGTTCCTGGTTGGATATCAACTTGAGGATTTTTCCATTTATATCTTTGCTGAATATCTTGTAGATACTCGTACGTCCATCTGCGCCAGGATTTCCTATGGATGGATGTTACTAGATTCCATCTAGCAATATGGGTAAGTTGAGGTGCCTTCGCGGATTCTGGATCTACCATTGCAGTTAAATGTGCTCCAATTAAAATATGTCCTGGTGTTATGGTCTCAAGATCATTAGGGTCATTGGACATAGGACTAGACACATACTAGACATAGGCACTAGTCTACAGCTCAGGACCGCTTCGATTTGTTCAAGAGCTGTCGTTGTTCTTTTTGGGTTAACGATGCACTTGAAAATATCCGCTTCATATGGTGTTTGGGTGATTTTATTGCTGCCTCCCATAAACCTGCAAAGTGAGGAGAACGTGGAGGGATCGGTTTCCAGTCAATAGCTTTTCCTGTACAATAATTTTGTACGGATTCTTGGCTTTCTACCGTAAAAAACCTTTGAGTTTAGCTCAATAAGTTCATTTCGAGCTCCAATGAAGTTTGTAGCGTTATCGGAAAAGATTTTTGCTGGATATCCTCGCCTGGCTACGAATATTTTCAGTGCTCCAAGAAACGCCTGAGTTGTTAGATCAGTGACTAGCTCTAGATGCACTGCTTTTGTTGAGAAGCATACGAAAACTGAAACGTATGCCTTTGTTGATTGTTTACCACGTACACTGTAGTGAATGAATACTGGGCCGAAGAAATCCGCGCCTACATTCATAAATGGTCTGGAAGGTTAGACACGCTCAATGCTTTTCGGCTTTGCTTTGAAGCATTTCATGCAATTATTGACTATTGACTGGGCTAGTCGTTTTACGCCTAGTATGCTTTGAGAAACATAACCATACTTGATAAGTGCTTTTAAATCTTCAGGAAAGGCGGTTGATTGAATTTGTTTAACGGTAGTACACGTTGCTGATTTTAGTTCTTGTGGAGAAAGAATGGTGTCTACTAATCGGTAATTTTTTGCTCGTTTTAGGTAACTGGTGAAGCATATACCATACGCTGTAACTCGTTGCAAAAATTTGAACGAATTTTTGTGATTAATTCGTTCAACAAAGTGGTAATTAGAATTCGGTGATGCTAGTGGTACAGTCTTCATAACTTTCATCTCTAAAACTTGCCCTTCTTCTTTCCTTAATGGCCATTCTGACTTGGGCTTCTTCAAGAACGTTGGACCTTGGAACCAAACCGTTAACTTTAAAAGTTGTTCAGGAAATATCCATCGGGATAGAAGATCAGCTGGATTGAGTTCCGAGTTTATAAACTTCCATTGCGATTTTCTGGTTTCATCTTGGATTATTGCTATACGATTAGCTACAAAGGTCTTCAGTGGCGATTTTGTGTTTATCCAAGATAAAACAATTTGTGAATCAGTCCAGTATGTTGTTTGTTTAATTTCGAATGGAAGGCTTTCTTTTACAAATTTAACTAGCTGAAACAATAGTTTGGCGGCACAGAGTTCTAGGAGAGGAATCGTTTGTTGCTTATTTGGTGCCACTCGAGTTTAAGAGCACACCAATTGCACGTAGACTTCTCCTTTGAGGTTTGTGGACTTGAGATAGACCCCAGCCCCATAGGCTCGTTGGAAGGCATCTGAGAATGCATGAAGTTCAATACATGTTGCGTTGTCCACTATAATGTGTCGTGGAATTTTTAGGTTGTTCAGCTTGAGAAGATCTTTTCTGAAGGTGTTCCATTTTGAGTTCATCACCATTGGCAGTGCGGCATCCCAGTCGAGTTTTAAAGCCCAAATTTCTTGCATGTAGATTTTGCTAGTATACCGACTGGACTCACTATTCCTAATGGAACGAAAATGTCGGGGTCACCAATGTTTAACGTCGAAACCTCTTTTGGATTCGACTTTAGCGTTTTATTTGTCATTGCTACCCTCACCCTAGGTAAGGAGCAATAAAGCAATTAAAACCTCGAGTCGAATCCAAAAGAGGTTTCGACGTTAAACACATACCATATTTTAAACGGGTGTCTCATTAGCAATGGTCCAAACTGAAACTAGTGAAAGGCCTGGGTAATTTTTCCATACCGAATCATAGCAGTTCCCTGTAGAATTGTATAAGCTACAAGTTTTCCAAAGACACTTCTTAAAAAATCCTGATGGTTTTCGAGAAATTTTCCATGTACTGGTTTTTCCGCTTTCATCACACAAAATTGTCCAAATTGAGGAATGCGTTAGACATTAAAATGAACCTCTCCACTGAAATTTAGCTTTTTTTCGGAGTTATATTTGAAGTGAAATTCTAAATTTATCGAAATATTTGAACAAAAATGTTTTATTTTTGTTTGAATTTGAACCTGTTTCATTGGGTTCAAACGGTTATAACTTTCTTTCTAAGCATAGCTTTGGCAAGTATTATACAACATACAGTATTATACAGTAAATAGACAATTTTAAAAAGATAAAACCGGTATTGAACCCTACGAATTTCGTTCAGGGGGCTCTTCAGAAGATTGAGCTCAAAAATTAAGTTTGGCAAAGTTCAAGATTAACTAGTAGGCAAATAGTGGTGCCAATAAAAAATATTTTACTCAGTAAAATAAGTATAACTATTAAACAATGTACTAATGCAAAAATTCTAAAAAAAAAAATCAATTATGGGCAGGGTTAGCAAGAAACTGGTTCAAAGTAAGGTTTTTTTGAAATTTCAAAAAATAGACATTACTCGAGAACCGCTATGATTCGGTATGGAAAAGTTATCAAATTCTGATAGGTTATGACCTGGCTTTTCACGAGTTTCAGTTTGGACCATTGTTAATGGGACACGCTGTATATGCATGTACCTACCTCGGTTACACAAAAATTGAATGTTGGGTTTATAACCCATATTTTCCTTCCGCCTCAAAAAAAAAAACTACCCTTGAACCAATACATTTGCATGGATCCTTTTGAATCTGGGTTCTTACAAAAAATAAAGGATTTCTACTAACTTTCATCAACATACCAGTTTTGGGAGGAGTTTACGGATAACAGTAACTCACTTTTCCTTTTCACTCAAAAAAAAAACTTTCGGCCCAGATATTTTGATGGACTCTGTTGATTCTTTTTTCTTGTGACAAATGAAACATGTGTTCCATATTTCATCACCATACCGTTGGAACTCGGTTATGTTATGATAGCTGCACTTAAATTTCAGTCATCAGTTTTAAAAATAACATAACTTTTTCCAAGGGTGTTGTATTGCATTTATTTTGGTTTCATAAGATTGGGCACTAAAATCTATATTATAATTATGTATCATATGCTAAGATTATACCAAGAGAAATATACAGGGTGTCCCGTTAAGGATGGTCCAAACTGAATATGGTGATAGGCGAGGTAATGACCTTTCAGAATTTGATAACTTGATCATACCGAATCGTAACGGTTTTCGAATAACGGCTATTTTTCGAAGTTTTAAAAAAACTTTACTTTGAACCAGTTTTTTGCCCATCTTTAAAAATACTGGACTTTTTCAAAATTTAAGGTTCAAAATGAAGCTCTCCACCAAAATTCAGCTTTGTCGGAGTTATATTTGAAAAGATATTTTAATTTTATCGATATATAATTGAACAAAATTGTTTTGTTTTTGTTTTATTTTTAACCTGTTTTATTGGATTCAAACGGTTATAACTCTCTATCTGAGCACCGCCTTAGCAAGTTTTATACCTTTTTAAAAACTACAGAAAAACGGAATATTTTTGGAAGATAAAACCTGTATTGTGTCATACAAATTTTATTCATGGAGCTCTTAAGAAGATTGAGGTCAAAAATTAAGTTTAGTCAAAGTTCAAGTCATCCTCCTTTAGTTTGTTGGCAAATGGTGATGTAAATGAACATTTTTTTATTCAGTAAAATAAGTCAAACTATTAGCCAAAGTGTAAGTGTAAAAATTGTAAAAAACAAAAGTCAATTATGGACATGGTGAGCAAAAAACTGGTTCAAAGTAAAGTTTTTTTAAAGTTTCGAAAAATAGCCGTTACTCGAAAACCGTTATGATTCGGTATGAACAAGTTACAAATTCTGAAAGTTCATGACCATGCCTATCACCATATTCAGTTTGGACCATCTTTACGGGACACCCTGTATATCGGTTTGACATATTTCCACATCCCCATCTTCCCCACTTGAAAACGATTATGCAAAAAACAAATTCATGGATTTAAGTAGGCTTCGGATGTGTGAAATATTGCGTCGACATCAATCTTATAATTTTATAAATATGAATAATGGTAATAATGTATAATTACCATTATTTTCTGACAGAACAAAATCCCTTATCCGCACAGGGTATTTTGCACCCCCAGCGTGGAAGGGTAGAGGAGGGGCCAAAAGATAATATGTTCCTATGGCTTCAAGTATTCTTAATCCAAAAAGACATTCCATGCCATCGTCCGGTGTCTGGTGGTTCTCGATTTATAGGCCAATTTATATCGAACTTCGTTGTTATAACCTGTTAAGAAGGCAACCCTTAAATCTCCGGTCTGCCAATGTTTCCACCATGGCAACACTTCTTAAAAGTAAATTTAGGATGTGGATAAGTGTACCAAAGCTCATCCCGTCAGGATAAAGTGCAAGGTTTGACCTAAAATATGCCCTTAACCCCCTTACTGTTATATTCTATAATTTAATATAAATAAATACAATAAAATACAAAGTTAATTCAAAAAAAAATATTCAAAGAAGGATCCATCCCACTTGGAAAATTTGTCTTGTCATCGACGAGGCACTACACAGTGTTACAAAGATTATACTCGTAACAAGGGTTAGTTCTAACCAGAACAAATCATTTCGTCGCCTGAGAATTGTTTTGTTCCATACGCCACTTTTGTCGTTTTTGAGTTAGGGATGGATTCTATGCTAATTTTGTATGCTCTTTCTAAATCTGTGATCCGATTCGCGCTGTCTTTCCAGTCCCGAGATATCGAACATCGATTTTGTTCCATATCCACCAAAATCAACAGTTTGTAGAATTGTTTTGTGCCATAAACCATTCTTTGACGTCTGTGAAGTTGGCAGGGCATTTTTCACGTAGATTAATGGGACCAACGCAGTAATTTGCAGTTTTTTTGTATTTACTTTGCATTTCTATTCCTGATTTTGCAGTTCACCAAATAGTGGGTGTAATCGAGTGACCTGCTAACTTCACAGTGAAGTGAAGTAGTAAATCTCGCGAACCAAGCATGCTAGAGACTTGAAGTAAGGCTCCAAATTTGCAGTTTGCAGGTCCAAATTTTGTAGTCCTTTATTTGAAAAAAAAATTCATACTGCCCTGCTAACTTCACAGTAAAGTTAGCAAGTCAGAGGGTATCTCGAGAACCAAGCATGCTAGAGACTTAAAGTAAGGCTCCGAATTTGCAGTTCATTATGCATTTCAAGAAATTATAGTTAAACATTTTGAAGTCCTAAATTTGTAAAAAAAAATTCATACTGCCCTGCTTACTTCAGTGTGAAGTAAGCAGGTCATATAAGTGTATCTTGAGAACTAAGCATGCCAGGAATTTGCAGTAAGGCTCAAAATTTGCAGTTTATTTTGCATTTCAAGAAATCTTAGGTCCAAATTTTGAAGTCCTTATTTTTAAGAAATTAAAAAAAAATTAACTTCAATATTAAATTAGCAAGTCAAGTTGTTTATCTCGAGAACTAAGTATGCTAGGAATTTGCAGTAAGGCTCAAAATTTGCAGTTTGTTTTGCATTTTAAGAAATTCTAGTTCCAAATTTTGAAGTCCTTTATTTGTAAAAAAATGTCATACTGCCCTGCCAACTTCACTGTGAAGTTAGCAGGTCAGTATGAAATTTCTTTCAAATTGAGGACTCCAAAATTTGGAATCATGATTTCTTGAAATGCAAAATAAGCTGCAAATTTAGAGCTTTTCTTCAAGTCTCTAGCAAACTCGGTTCTCGAGATACACTCTGACCTGCTAACTTCACAGTGAAGTTGCTTATTTATCCAATTTATTTCAATAAATTCATCAGGACATAAAATATCATGTCTGATGACGAATCCTTGCCCAAGGATCTTAGTTCTTCCTCTTCGACGTCGGGCTATTTTCAAGCTATTAAAAATTACTCAGTTATTTCAAGGTAGCACAGTCACCACCCTCTCAGCTAACAGTAGTTGTGACAGCAAAATCCCAAGAAGGTCAAAAACAAGTAAATAAATCAGTCAACAAAGCAGTAAAACTGCTTTAATTTGTGTTGTTTTATTTGTTTTTTTGAAACGTTAATTGTTTATTGGATTTGTTAATTAAAAATTTTACTGAAAAAAAGAGATGTAATCGATTTTATTTTCAAATTTTATCGTCCAACTCCATGCTTTCTTGCTTTTCACATATATATTTGATGAGAATTGCTTTGTGTCATATCCATTTTTTTGTGTTCCACGTGTATAGAAAAAAAAATCATTTTCATAATGTAGGAGGTGGGACACAACTCAAAAAAATTGAACTTTTACGATAATTAACGTAGGTAAAATTAATATTGGTAGGTGAAATCCTTATAAGACTAACTTCAAGTCAAAAAATAAAAAAAATCCTATCACATAGTTTCGGAGTACCAAGTACGCAAACCTTTAAATGCGTTTTTCTCGAAAAAGTGCCAACGGCGAATGCAACAAATCAGTTAATTCATCAGAGGAATAAATACTATAACAACAGAAACAAATTTTTTGCTTTATTTGATGAAGTATGCATACTATCTGGAGGTTTAACATTGGAAAATTGTGTCTTAGAAATTAAGATTTAGATTTAAAATTCTAGGGCACTTGACGCTTGAACTTTATGAAAAATTATGTACATTGTAATAGTGCAACACCATCCTTATTTCCTTATAATGTACTCTTTTTGATAGATTAATTATTATTGCTATAGTGAGAAGGGTATGATCTTCCTGACAAAATGATATTAGACAAGCCTTATTGTTCATTTATTATTTCCGAAGGGTGGGTAAGGTTATAAGTATGCATAAAATATGTTAAAAAAGTCTCAGAAAAAAAACCCATCCAGCTCTTGTTGTTTGTGCATCACGAAACAAAATTCCAATTGCCTTCGGCAAAACATCTGTTCAATAAGCAAACATTCTGAGACTTAGTCAACCACATGCATTAAATTATTATTGCCATCTCGATTTACAAACTTCTGGGAACGACCAATTAGGGGTTAAATAAGGAAAACAGAGCCGAATAGCTACGAGTAGTCTACAAGCTAGAGAAAAAGGTGGTCTGAAAAAAAGCATATAAATACGAACAAAATAATTAAGTTAAAATAAATATTAATTTGGGACACAATTACTGTTTAAAACCAGGTCGCACCGTAGGTACAGCGCTGCACCATCCTTCCAAGGTTCCAAGTCGGTAAACTCTTATTTTTGCTGCAATTCTTTGAACGCCTACTGCATTATTACTACATACATGGGTACCTATACCTATATCTCCTTTCCTGAACACTTGTCAAAAATTTAGTTTTGAATGTTGTTTGGGTTTGTTGGGTCTACAGATTGTAATTCAAAATGCATGCCTTGTGCTTGTGCTCATGCTCACCTAGCGCTCACATTATGCATCGGTACCACTGCAACAGCGATGCAATATGCAATGAGGATTTGTTTAGGCTTTAAGAACAAATAATATAACTCGAGGAGAAATTGTGTTGCCAATTGGCGTTTTTCTATTTGTATTTTTTTTTATTTTTGGAAAATCGGTTAAAACGCAATCGTTCACTATTTTCTTAATATGCAGAGCTATTTACATGAATTTGATACAGTTCTGTCAGAAAGTGATTTTGTAAGTGCGGTTAAGTAATGTAAATTTCAATTAATAACATGCTAAGTTCAAAAGAAAATGAATGATTTAAGTGAATAACAAGAAGCCATTTTTCCATTGTAATCAAACGTGAAGTGTCCACACTAAAAAATATGTGAATCACAGATGGTATAGGAAAACGACATCATTCATGTGCCATTCTTCCATGCAGTTCCAAGTCGTTCTTACGTAGCAAAGCACAATGTTTTATTTATTTTTTTGTAGAATTATAGGTTATATCAGTTGCAAAAAGTAAATGAAATTTTTTTTTTTTTGTTTTAAATTTTTTTTCCACTATAACTTTTACACTTGGTACTGCGGCACCTAGCAGTCAAAGCATGAACCCTGTATGTGATATACATTTTTTTTTTTCAATTTCGCATTCTTCGTATTTCCCATAAGAGAAAACGAAAAAGGGTCCTCAATAACATTACTTTTTCTAATTACTTTTATATGAAAGGGTATTCATTAGGGTGACCGCAACTCTCAAAGAAATTTTTTTTTTTTTCGAATTCTTTATGGGGGAACCCCATAAAATGATCAGCCTTTGCAGATTTTTAGATAGCCAAAATTTCAGCTCGATTGGAAAACGCTAAATGCTGCCGACAATCGCTCAAAGTTTCAAAAATCTCGGTTTTTTCCCTCTTTTTCGAAGAAAATTAGCTCTAGCTCCCAAACAGCTGACCCAATTCTCACTATTTATGTATTAAATAAAAGGTAGTACTTTCATGAATACTCAATAAAAATATTATGAAGTAATTTTCGTTGAAAAAAGAAAATTCATGGGAAATTGATAGATAGGTAGGTAATGTGTTAATTTTTTTTTTTTTTTTATTTAAAAGAACAAAACATATAATAGTTTTCTTCAACAAAATCAATATAACATGGATGTTTTACAATACTAATACATAATAAATGAAATAAAAATTTAAAAAAAAAACATTATTTTAGTATAATCTAATCCAGAGATTTACATAAAGTGGCTTTAGAAACATTAGGATACAATTTTCGGCACTCACTGACTACTTGCAGGACATATTGCTTTTGATGAATTGGAGATCAGTCTCCTCTCAGCCGGGGATCAGATAAGGTTTGGTGGGATGTACGTATGTGAATTGAAGATTACAAAAACAATTTTAATGTAACTCAGTTCTGTTTTTTTCAGTGTCAATTTCTTTAGCTGCGTGCCATGCGAGCAGCAGCAGACACATCAAGTGTGTTTGAAAAAGCCTTTTTTAAGCTCTATACTGAAAATTTAAATTGAAGAGATTATATTGTTGTAAGTGACAGCAAAAACTTTTAAATTATGCTTAACATTACTAACTTTAAATTAATATATATATAGTGAGAATTGGGTCAGCTGTTTGGGAGCTAGAGCTAATTTTTTTCGTAAAAGAGGGAAAAAACAGAGATTTTTGAAACTTTGAGCGAGTGTCGGCAGCATTTAGCGTTATCCAATCGAGCTGAAATTTTGGCTATCTAAAAATCTGCAAAGGCTGATAATTTTATGGGGTTCCCCCGACCCAATTTCGAAAATCGATTTCTTGCGGTCACCCTAGTAGGTACATAAGATCATGTTCAACAAATATGTCCAAATTATTAGAACTAATTTGTGTACCTACATACATACATACTTTCATATTATTTTCATAAACAAATATTTTTAGAAAAAATTTGATTAAATGTGATACATAGAAATTTTACAATTTTAATAGCAGGTTAATAGTTTTGAAAATGTTACTACCTACTTCTTCCGCTTGCATAGGCGCCCGCAAGGGGGGCCCTGGATTTGGGAGAAATCACAAGAAATTCATTTCTTGTACTAGGGACTTTTGACAAAAATACGACTGTTGGCATGAGTTTTTGTTGTATCGGAGTAACTACGCATGGTCTGAAACTTCTTGTTATAAACCGTGAATAATCTTAAAATAGTTCAAAAATATTTCTGACTAAAACAGTAATAAAATGTTTATATTGAATAATAAAATATTTTCAAAAATAAACATTTTTGATGTTTTGTTTTACAATATTTTTGTCTGATATATTTTAGAACAAACCCGTATTAAAATTATTTTCTTCGCTATCAAGTGATAATTTATAATCTTAAAACATTAAAAAGTACTCCAGAATATCGGTGTAGCATTAAAAAATTCAGACAAATTAGTAGATGTTTGGAAAGAGGAGTCGAAAGTCGACTCTTTGGTAGGGTGTCCCTGTCCATCCGGGTTCTTTACAAAAAGAGGACATTTTCCTCTAAAAGCTATAAAAAAGATAACATTTAGAGACAAAAAAAAAGAACAAAAAAGGGAACATAACAAAATAAAAAATGTTTTTAAATACAAAATATGAATAACTTATAAAAAAATAAAATTTTATAAAATATTAAAAAAAAAAAAATTATGTATATGCAATGCACCCTACCCAGTCAAGTGTCCTTACTTCCAAGAATCATACAAACGTTGGCAGATGTATTGCTAAACAAAATACAACTAAAATGTAAATTCAAAATAGGGTTCACTGTGTAAGAAATGTGGTCTACTCGTTTTGATAAGGGGCTGGAGTTGCAAAGACAAAACAAAAACGATCCATAAAGAAAAAGATAGTGTAAAAAAGATCGGGGTGAAAAAAGAAATAAGAGAACATGTTCTCTTTTAAAGAAATAAGATGGACATCCTACTCTTTGGTACCACTCTTCTCTAAGCAGCAAATCGCTTGTTTACTTTCTTAGTGCCTGTCCACTTTGGATTTTTAACATGTTCGTTGTGTCCATACGATGAAGAGTAAATCCTCTCAGTTCAATCTACCCATCCCACCCTTGAAATCTATCTATCTTTCACTCACACAATACAAAATCTATCATGTTGAATCCGAGAAAATTGTTTGAAAGTGGGGCATCGGTGCAATTTGGGTGGAATCTACCTATCTCTTTTTCACTAGCATACAATCTACCTGTCTCACTGCATGCACCTAGCATTAAAAATCCAATGTGGACAGGCACTTAAAGTATACTTTTACCACTAGAAAACAAAAAATGTACAACAACAAAAAGTGTTAAATGATTTCGGAAGTTTTTTGTTCTGGTTTTAATTTTTAGAGCTTTGTTAAAAATGAAAAAAAAAATATTTATTAATGTAATTGGTACGGCGAAGATAGGGACATAAACATCAAACATTGATCACACAGACACACCAACCTACAAACATTTGTAGGTACCAACAAAGATGCCAACATGTTTCTTGCAAAACTATTTGACCGATCTCAATCGAGTTTTCGAATTACGTCTTGTAATACTCTAGAATATTTGATTCCAAATTTTTAGTAGAATTGGAAAATGTTTGACCTATTTCTTGGGTGCTTCAAAATTACTTAGTTTTTTAGATTTTTTTTTATTTCATGGTTAGATAGCAACGTATGCATGAATTTAAAACTGATGTGGTCTTATAGAAAATTTTATAACAAACAAGTTTATAGTGAACGGTTTTTTCCTAAGTTGCATATTTCCAAAATAATAAAGGAAAATGTCGGCAAAAATGGCGTTTTTTTCACTGTTGCATTTTTCTGTAGCGAGCACAGGTTTTTCGATGTTGCAAACTTGGCTATGGACTACTCTAACATGCCCCAACAACATATCAAAAATGCATAACTAATTTGCGAATTAAGCACTTTTTTTGTAATTATTGACTGGGCTAATAGCTATACTTTCTCAATCATTGTTCGTAGTAACAATGAAAAATAGAGAATTTTATGATCTACAAACTGTACCCGAAATTCTTTTCGATAGCATTTGCCATTAAAAAGTTATTTCCAAAAAACTGATTTTTTGGACACTTGACCATACCTTACAAGTTATTCTCCTGTCGGATCGACGGGGACATTTTGTCATTGCTGCGTTATAGTCACTGGAAGGCCCCCACCAAGCTTAAGCGTTATCGGAATTTTGTTAAGGTTTTGAGATTTGTATGTCTATTTTGACTGGACTATTTTATCTCGTGGAAAAAACTGGAAAATCAAAAATTAAGAGTGAAATTCTTATGCGAGGAAGTTAATTTGATACATTTCGGGGGGTTTGAATGACACTTAAACCAAAACGATACCATTATAAGGTCCGTCAACCTGGAATCGCCACAACTGCCAATATAGCTGATACAAAGTCCTTTTCATGTAATAACTTTTTTTTTAAGTAGGTTCAACAGGTAAAATATTCCGAAAACCTTTCGAAAACATTGATACACTTATTACTGAGCTTTTTTATTGTCTTTCAAACCAAGAATCAAAAGAGTCCATTCAAATAATTTGACGTGATAATGAGACGTTATGTGTTTACTTCCTTACGGAGCACAATATGAGGTCATAATTACGAAAAACGAAGTTTAGCTTTTTATAGAATAATCTTATCGATTTGGTTTTAATTCAAGGTTGAAAAATACTCAAATGTCATTATGCTAAACTTACCAAAATAAATATTTCGAAGTGATAAGCTCCCACCTATCCATAATGTGGTGATTTTCATGGACTTTGGATATGTTATGATATGTTCTGTGGCTACATAGAATAAAAAGGAAGACTCACATGGACAATCATGCTCGACAACTTGGCTTCAAACACCATTTTATGTCTATAATTGTTTTCAAAATATTTTGAAACGTGCTTCCGTTTCCATCAAGACATGTACCAGTACCTACCTAGTCAAACTTGCCGCCCAACGTTATCATGTGGTTCTCATTTTTATTTACATTTGCGCTAAGTCAAATTGAAAAAATGAAACTTGCATTTTGAGAATTTGGCCCAACGCACAGACCTTAAAAATTCAATAATCTGCACGTCAGATTTCGTCTGCAAACGTACTACATAGTTAATAATCTGTCTGATGGTTAAAACAATAGCTTCAGCATTATCTTCTACAGGTACCTATACTTGCTCTCGCTTCAGATTCTCAAACCTTATCTACCTAACTTGTTGGCTATCTGTTGAGACCATTATCATATATCCTGTAGGTATCAATGTTTTAAAGTTTTGTTTATAATGTAGACCAAGATTTTGAATTTCCTTTCGGCATTTTATTCGAATTATAGAAATAAAATCAACAATTTTTTCCTAAGTGGACCCATTTTATATCTATTATATTTTTTCATATCAGATAAACAAAATTTTCATTTCTCCTTCCAACTCTCAAACAATTTTTTTTTAATTTAAATGACATCGATGGCGGAGCTTAGTTTGAAATTGAATTCTGCATTGCATACTTTTAGGAAATACTGGTATTTTCCAATAACCAAACCAAATTCTATTTATGTATGTGTCTAATAATTGTTTTTTTTTTAATGTCGAGTATACAGAAGGAGGAGACTGTTTGATATGTTTGGCACTAAATTTAGAGGTCAAACCATGGAGTACTTAGCTTGGAAATCCGTCAAATCACCTGCCCAAAAATCGAACTAAATTCCCTCATCATTAGTTTTTTGAAATTTCGTGTTTAAAAGTGTGGTGGTTCTAGCTTGACGTCAAGCTGGAACCACCACAAGTAGGAGGGGTTATTAAAGTAGAACTAAAAACCAAACCAGTGGGAGTTGAAAGGCCAAATTTGTACTCATTGTGCATCTAATCCGTATTTTTTTTTTTTTTTAATGGACGAGTGTAGAAAGTCTCCACAATTTTGTGTGTTTGGACCTACATTTCAAGGTCAAACCATGGAATATTTAATTTGGAGTTCCACCAAATCAGGAGCCCAAAAATTAAACTAAAATATGGCATCATTAGTTTTGTTTAAATGTTGTGTTTTCGAGTGTGGTGGTTCTAGCTTGACGTCAAGCTGGGTCCACCACAAGTTTGAGGGGCAAGGTATTTTAGTTCTCCATCGGGATTGGGGTACTAAATATTAGCCCAAAAATCGAACTAAATTATGGCATAATTAGATTTTGGAATTTCGGTTGTGGCGGTTCCAGCTTGACGGACCTAAAAACTTTTATTTCTTTAATGAATTGTTTTAAAAGGAGACAGTTATAACAAAATAATATTAAAATGCATAATTACAAACACAAATGAGTAATTTCAAACTAAATTATTTTAAGATACAAAAACGCTAAAAACAGATACCTATAATTTTTTTCCTCGCAGTAGATTGTTTTGTTTTTTTCGTATTAAGAATGTGAAAGCGTGTAGCAAAAGTTGACCAACTTTTTCGATACGATGCGATGATGCGATAGCAGCTGCGTCGCATTGTGTTCGCAACATTGAATTGGTGTGTATTAAAACTTCTGACAAATATTGCACCACCGATTGCAAATGCGGCTATGCCTTCATTGTGTTCAGCCAGTTAATTTGCTTATAGGGCCCATACATACACGACACAGACTCGTCGCTGCAGATCTAAAGTCTGTGCAAACATGCCTTCGGCACACACGGTGCAGACAATCTGCACAGACATTAGTTTGTATCGTTTCGTCGTGGTCGTCGGGTCGGGTCGGAAAAATGGGGTATACCGGATACTGCTTGTGCTGCTCTTATCATCGATTTGACAATAAAAACAAAAAAAAAATATGAATCAAAGATAAAAAAAAGAATTTAGAGCAAGGAATTGTTTAAAAAATTTACTTTCACTATTGTTTTTCATGATTTTCCACAAATTGTCTAGCTCCTCTGTGCACAGTTCTCCATACACGACACAGACATTTCGTTGCAGACCAACGACATGTCTGCGTGTCTTCAAAAAATTTTGTACTCACGCAGACGGTCGCTGCAAACAGTCGACATGGATACACACGACGCCGGCGGGCTGCGCAGATATGTGCACAACAACAAAATGTGTTGGTCTGCAGCGACGTGTCTGTGTCGTGTTTGGGCCCTATAACGTTGCGTTGCACTTAAGTTAGAAGAGTTGTTTAAAGTGTTTAAAATTATGAAATAGTTAGACAGGCGCAATTGCCCCCCTGGGCAATTCTACGTTTCTATTAAACCAAACAGAAATCAAAGTCCGGAGTTGTTTTCAAATATATTTTTGAAAAAAGAATCTTTGAATACATACATTTTTTTGTTTGATTTTTGTATGACAGTAGATAATTTTTAAATCTAACAAAATATCATAGTTACCTATTCTAACCAAAAAATTTTTATGTTAACGAAATGAAAATGTCAAAAAAACTATGATGAGAAGTTATTACGAATAGCCCAGGAAACAAAAACATGGCTCCATACAAGTTTCTAAATTTTGGTAATAACTTTGATACTTACATATATATTGTGACTAATACTATTATACAACTTTTCAGAAATATCCTTGACTGTAGCTGTTGATCAAAAAAAAATAAAAGGGTTTTTAGTGTGATTTTTTTTAATTTTTGGGAATTTTTTGTTTCATTAAAATGGCTATATCTTTGGATATAATTGGTTTAGAAACAAGATTGGTACGTCAAATGGTTGGTAATTGTTTTTTCTTAAATAATCAAATATAGTACGAAATATGTATACCTTAAATTTTTTTTTAAAATACTCTAAAAATCAAATTTTTGGAAAAAAGTCGTAATGGAGGTTGGTTTAGTTTTTTTTTAATCGTAACATAATAACTAAGAAAAAAACAAAATTGTCCAGTTTTAGCATTCAATTGTGCAGCAAACCTCATTTTTAGAATTACATACAAAATTTGTTTAACTGTGTTTGAGAAGATTTTAGTCGCGCCATTTTTAAACAAAATTCCTATAGAGACATGCCTCCATTCAAAATTCTAAATTTTGGTAATAGGTTTGATACTTACTTATATTGTAGCTTATACCATTATATGACTTTTCAGACATACACCCACCTGTGGGTGTATAATATTAACGGTATTTATTTGTGATTTTGTTTTTAATATTTGGGAATTTTTCGATTAATTAAAATGGCTATATATCTTTGGGTATTATTGATGTAGGAATAAGTTTGATACACGAAATGTTTAGAAATTGTTAGTTATTGAATTATAAAATATAAAACAAAATAAATTCATGCGTAAAACTTTTTAAAAATAAATAAAATACACATCCAGGATTAATTTGGTTTTAACGTAGACTAATAAAAAAAAACAATAACCTGCACCCTTTTTAAGGAACCGTGGACTGTACAATATTCCACGAAAGACACAAAAGAAGTACGGTACCGTGGTTACAACAGGGTGATTGCTAAATTGCAGTTACATTCTAAATTTGATTTAGCTTGTCGTCCTCCAACTAAAGCTGCTGCAGATCAGCATTCACATCGCGTATATTAAGCACAAGCTTGGCTGAGAAATGCTTTGGAAACAACCGATTGAGGGTGGAAATCCGTCAAAAGCGGATTAATTCCTGTTACAACAGATCTGCCAACAGTTCCAGAACATCTACTTAAATTAATATCTTGTAACTGTTGGATACAATGTACATCAAGATGCGAATGTAGGCGATCAGGAATGTTATGTTTAGTGATGTGTGGAACATCCTACAATAATACCATTGGCGAAGAAGACCATCTGACCGAAGTAGAGGCCAATGAGCTTTAATTCAAATTTTTGTAATACTCATAACTTAATATATAAACTATAATGTACCTAGAAACAAAAATCTAATATTTAAGCAAATAAAATATTGATACAAATCTAGGTTTAACTGAAGTATGTTCTTTTTCATTGTTTTCTTCGATTTTTTTTCAGTAATATCCGCAGTAGGAACCTGCAAAATATCATAAAAGACGCAAAATAAAATTATTAACAAAATAAAATATTTTTTTTAAGTGTTATTCAGTACCGTTAGCTATTCAATTTCGATAGTAAATATTGTAAGAAAAATGAACATTTTCTTTTTTTTCAACTTTCAAAGACAATTTTTCAAACTTGACGGTTCTTTATAAAAAGAAGTATTGCATTTTCTTAAACTGAGTTAAATTGGTCATCATTTGAGATGTTTTGAATCTTTGTGAAATGTACCGTTGTATTTTTTTTTTTTTTTTTTAGTTAGAACTCAAATATTTTGTACCACGTTTCTTTATGGATTAAATTAATAATTTTCAAAATAGCGTGTAATACAAACTTTTGTAATACCACATATGACGAAAAATATAATAAAAAATAAATTAATACTGCATTTAGTTTAATTGGGTCCGATTAAATACTCTATTTTAACAAAAAACACTTACAAAAAATGAAAAAAAAATCATTTTCTTCAATTTGTATACAAATTTGAGAAATTTAGTGCTACTTTCTAAGACAAGTTAACATACAATCTTAAGAACCATTTATTGCTGCATAATTTAAAATAATTTGAAAGTTCAAAAAATGTACCGTTATATATTTTTTTTTTTTTTTTTTGTTTGAAGCAAAATCATTTTTTTCATGGTTGTCTCTTGAATAAATTCAAAATATTTTGAGAACCGTAAATATTTATCCATAACCACATATTTTAAACAATGCGAAATCGAATAATAAACAGACTAAATTACTTTTTTTTCTTATAAAAATCCTTTGACTGTTAAATTTGAACGATAAGAACTGTAAGAAAAAATTGCAAAATTTTTACTTCTTCAACGTTTAATAAAATTTTAACCAAGTTTAAGACACTTAAAAAAAAACATTTCTTTTATCTTATGTTAAATATAATTTTGCCATTGTATATGAAAACTATAGTATTATCATGGAGTCGTTTTTATTTTCGCTGGATTTGTACGGCTGGTGGCGCCTGTGTTTGCAACATGTTCTATGATTTTAACACGGAAGACATTAATTTTTAGAAAGAGTAAGTCTTGTTATATTGTAAGGGAGTAAGGGAGTTAGATCTCGACTTTCAAATTTGTTTCCTCAACAAAAAGTGTTGAGAGAAGTTGGTGGATTTCGACACTACGTGACTCAGTAGTCGGCGCTTCTGATGATATTACTATAGTTTTCATATACAATGATTTTGCGTAGTTTGATGTATTTTTCAAGTTTTTTGGATGCGCCGTTATATTTTTTTTTTTTTGTAAAAACTACAAAAATTCAGTTTACATTTCCACTTTTTCAACGTTTACTAAATTTTTTTAATTTTTTTCAAGGTCCTTATACACAAAAAAAATTTACACAGTTTTATGCTTTAGTAAATTTTGGATCATTTGAATTTTTGTTTTTTTATTATTTGAAACTTTTAAGTTTTTATTCCTGGTTCCTTATCTATTTTATTAAAATTATTCAAGATATATCTACAAGAAAAATCTCAAAAATATCTCAAACAATGTTGAATTTAACAGTGAAAAAAAGTGTTTTTTTTTTATTTTGTTATATTTTGTTTACAATTCCGTTTTAACAGTAAATACTGTAAAAAATTGTTTAAAATGTTCACTTTTTTAAGTTTTTTTTAAAAAATTGACAGACTTAGCGGTACATAATAAAATAAAATGTATATTTTCTTGTTCTAAATTCAATTCTGCATCGTTTGAGGTATTTAAAAATTTTCCTAAATGTACCGTTATATTTTTTTTTTAATTTATACCTTATTTTTTTCGTGATTTGTCTTTAAATAAAATGTTTTTTTTACAGAAGGGTACATATTACAAGCTTGAAAAAAATGTACGATGATAAAAAATTTAAGTATGTATTTTTTGAGATATTTAAGAAGTTTGTGGAATACACCGTTATATTTTTGTTTTTTTTTTTTTTTTTTTTGTCATCACCATTTTTTTTTTTTCAAACGCTGATTACGCAGATTGCTCAACAGCTAGAAGCCTGGATAATTCCTCAAATACTCCTTTTAAATAGCTCTACAACCCATCAAAATCCTAAACCTATTACCAAAATTTAGGATTTTTGCACAAAATTCCTGGGCTAGAAAGGATTTTGTTTGCACATATTCAACATTTTTTTTACACTATCAGATCTTTGTCAAAGAGCGCTTAAATCAAGCTGCAACTTACGACCAAAGAATTGCCAACACAAAAATATGTACACCGGCTCATCACTTAGTGAAGTCTTAGAAGCTAGTAGTAACAGACAGACTACAAAAAAACACCAAGGAGAAGGGATTCTCAACACAAAATGAGACAATCAAGAACAAAAACATAAAACAATAATAACACAAAAATTGTGACTTATACAAACATTTATGAGCGTGGTATACTGGTCTTCAATTTTATTAATATTAAAGTCAAAAATACCTTCATTTAAATTTAATAGCTTGCACATACGAGTTAACGGTTCATGCATTCCATAATTAGTAGAATGCTGCGGTAAGTTCATCAAATCCAGACTGCGAAGGCTTTGGGCCCCTCCACGAAAGTTGAAACTTAAGCAATTTAATAGATCGGGCGCATCGATAACACCACTTATAAGTTGGTGTAAGAATACAAAATCAATACTGATCCTTCGTTGAGATAAAGTTTGGATCTGAAGAAGATTTATTCGATGCTCGTAAGGCGGAAGGTTATAAGGATCTGCCCATTGTAATCCCTTCAACGCGAAACGAATAAAATTACGCTGAACTGCTTCTATCCTATTTTTATGAACTTCGTAGAAAGGAGTCTATATCTGAGATGCATATTCAAGGTGGGTGGAACTAAGCAGTTGTAAAAAGCGGGGGTTACGTAAGGATCTTGAAATTCCTTAGCCCATCGCTTTACAAATCCCAATATAGAGTTCACTTTTTTAACAATAAAATTGATGTGTTCCGCAAAATCAAGCGTAAAGTAAAATGAACTCCAAGGTCTTTAAAACATTGAACACGAAGTAAAACATGTTCGGAAATTTTATAAAAATTGAACTTGGAATCCTTTTTTTTAGAAAAAGTCATGGCTTGACCATAAAACGAAATTGTTAATATCGTCTTGCGGAATCGATCGCTGGCAGATGCAATGTTTTTGAAAATTTTCATATCATCTGCAATTATAAAAATTTCACTATTACGTATACACAAACACAGAGAAAAAAACAACGTAAAATCAAAGCAAATAACTTTGATTCTAATATTATACTATTCTATTAAAATACTTAAATCAAAGTGGAGCAACTTTACTTAAAAGTTATTTCATACTTAAAAGCGAACTAGATTTACTACGTTTATATGTTGATTTAAAGTGGAATCATAGTTAAATCAAATTCATCCAACTTTTAAAACAACATTTATTTACTTCGAATCAACGTATGTAGATTGAACTTCGCTTGGTTAGGTATTGATTCAAAATGGCTACCCACGCCACGCTTCTTTGTTGAAATTTTTGTAAACAATGACAAATGTATATTCATGATCGATGCATTTCATTTTTGTGGTGAATCATTTATTTGTGACGCCTTAAAGTGAATCGTTTAATGCTATGAGTATTTCATAGTAATAAATATAGGAAAATTAATTAAAAATTGATTTTCGATTATATTACAAAGAATTTTAAGTGCGCGTTTAATTTGTTCACATATGTAAGGGAGCTACCTCGAAAAACAACAACGCGCTCTCGAAATTCTTTTATTAAGTTTACAAATACAAACAAAATGAGGTTTACTTAACTATGCAATACTTTGAAACTACGTTGATGACACTTTAAATGCCACAAAAGTGGATCGCAATGTAAAATGTGGATTTAAATGTAAAAATGAATACGTTTCACTGAGAAACAAGGTTATGCGCACCCTAAATGTGGATCTCAATGTAAAAACGATAACCTTTCACCTTAAAGCAACGTTGAACGGAATGTAAATGAACAAATGTTGATTTCAATGAATAAATAAACAAGTTTTACTTTGAAACTAGGTTGAATCTCTTAAAATTACGTCGCATATTAAAATTAACATTTTTTCAACGTAAAAATAAGCCACTTCATTTAAAATACTTCAGATCAAATACGGTCGTATTTACTTTTAGATCGCATTTTTTTCCTTAGTGAAGGGACATCATTGATAGCTAATTTAAAAAGGAGAGGTCCTAAATGACTACCCTGAGAAACCCCCGATTTAGCCATAAAAGGGTTGGAGGAAGACTCTCTAAATTTAACCTGGTAAGATCTATTCTGGAGATATGATGAAATCCAAGCGATGAATCCATGAGGAAATCCAAACGCTTTAAGTTTAAACGTGATCATTTCATGGGACAGTTGATCAAAAGCCTTGGAGTAGTCTGTATATAGATACAGTCAAGCTCTTGTCCACGTTCTAAAGTATTTGAGCACCTGTGCATAAATACAAGCAAATTTGTCACCGTCGATAGCTTCTGCATAAAACCACGTTGTTGTTTGCAAATGATATTTTTACAGTTGAATGTCAAATGCAAGATAGTTTAGTGATTGGCCTGTAGTTAGCAATATCTGATTTGTCACCTTTTTTAAAAACTGGGGTGATGAATGCCTTCTTCCAAATACTGGGAAATTTTCCTGATCTTAGAGACAGGGTAAAAATAATTAGAAGAGGGGATGCTAAGATTGATTTACATTTTTTCAAAACAATTGGAGGGATACCGTCTGGTCCTGGTGAGAAATCTTCATGAAGTATAGAGAGATAATGTAAAACTATGTCAATATCGAAATGAATATTGTTAAATGTAGCCTGCGGACAATCGTGTAAATAAAGTAATCCTCATCAACATTTATTGGAGTGTCAATAAATGATTGACGAAAATTATTAGCAAATGCCCCACAAATTTCCGGGGTACTCTTTAAAATATTATTATTAAAAGTAAAATTGAGTGGATATCCATCAGATTTCTTTTTTAAGTTAACAAATTTCCAAAAACTTTTGGGTTCAAGTTAAATTGAACTTTCCATAGTTTTCAGGTATTCGTTGTATAAATGATTGGAGAGGTTTTTAAATTCTTCAAAAAGTGAAACATAAATTTCATAAATTTGCAAAGACAAACTTTTTATGTAACTTTTCCAAGCCCTATTTCTTTTGTTGCGGAGAATTTTGAGCTCTTTTGAATACCATGGAGGGCTTATGCTTGAGTATTTGGATAATTTTTGGGGAACTATGTCATTTAAACAGTTTTTTCAAAACTAGATAAAAATAAGAAACTGCATCGTATATGTCAACTGAGATTGGTACATTATCAATACCAGAAGTACGTAATCTATCAGATAGCAACTGAAAATTTGCCTTACGAAAATCAAAAACATACCTATGAGTGGTTTTGAGTATTACTATTACTGGGTTAATGACCGCTCAAGTCAAGAAAGATGCTCAAAGGAGGATGATACCTATATCTATGTTATATACAGCAGAAGAAGATTCTACCACTGCTACTAACAGCGTCGGAAGAAAAAACTAAATCGATTTTTACAATTTTTGATACAGCTAACGTTCTGATCCAACAATAATGTTGTTGATTGGGATGTGGAATACTTTTCCAAAGTAACCGATGAATCCCATTCCCATTATGCAAAAGTCAATAGCTATAATGGTTAGGGACTAGGTGAACGTTCACATAATTTAACAACTTTATCAAGCGAATCCAACAATTTGTTTTTTTTCAGTATTTTTACAGCCAAACTGAAGATTTTTTGTTCAGGCATTTGAAACTGAGATTTGAGATTGCTGTTTGCTGTTAATGTTGGTGAGGCCCTCCAAAACAAAAAAAAAAAAAATAAAACATTCAGGAATAGAAACGAAGAGCGCGTTCACTGGTTCAGCTAATACAGGTTCGTTCGACTCAGTTGTTTATTTTACTATTCCTTGTAGCCAAAAATGAGGTAATTTCGCAAATAGCAAAAAAGGGGTTCCGTCTCAAATTTCTTAATTTTTTTGTATAGCTCATTTCATTTTGAATTAGCTTTGTCAGTTGAATACTTTTTCTCTTTCTTTGTTCCTACTTAAGATTTTCAAAGCTTTTAAAATGGATTCCAACTGAGTGCGTTTTTAAAATTTTCACATGTTTTCGTGCAAATTTGTATGAAATTTTCTTATTTCAAAATATGTATTTGTATTGGGAAATTTTAAATGGGAAAGTTGGATCAAATTTGGAAATTTTAAACGAAATTGCCTAACTTGGCGTAGTGAAAATGTAGTATTACATTCGTAGTCTGTTATTACACACACACGCCGATTTTTGATTCTTGATTGCTTTTAAAATTAAATGAATGAGTTGAGGTAAGATATCTTTTTCCAGGTCGCACTCATTTAATTTTAAAAAATATCGACCGAAAATTCGTCCTTGTAGTAGGAATCGTCTTTATCAAGATAAAAATACACTTAATTTAAAAATTTTAATAATTGTTAAGAATGGCAGTTTTTTACAATAATCCCATACAAAATTCTCTCAAAAATTTAGCGAAGCTAAGAGTAAGCTAATCATTTTAGTACGCAACTCTATCTAAGAAACTAATTTTTGGTTCGAACTGTACATATACATTAGGGTGGCGCTTATTTTGGAAAAGTTGGAATTTCTTTCGGGACTCCCCCTAAACGTGATCAAGGTAATTAAATAAAAATCTGTGCAACATTTTGTTAAAATCGGTTGACGTTAACACGTGCCACCGAGCTATTGAAAGTTCCCATACAGAATACATGGAGATTTTTAGCCTTTTACTAAGAAAATCAGCAAAAGTGCAAAAGTTGATGAATATTAATTTTTATTTATATCCTTGCAACGCTTCCGGTAACAAATCTTCTTCATTGCGGCGCGTCGCCTTAAAACATATTTAAGATTATTGAAGGTTTCGAATGAACAACAACCACTTGTGTTGGCTACCACCAAGTATTACTATAGGCTGGAATTATTTATTGTTTTTGTTTTCTTTTTTTTTTAATAAATAAGCTAATAAAGCTTTAATAATTAAGCTAAGCACAGAGCAATATTTAAAGTGAAATATTTCAATATTTCAGTGAAATAAAAAAAAATTAAACGTAAATAAAAGACTATCTTAACTAGGGCCGGTTTTATTCTTTATACGAGCAATGTTTAAAATTTTGCACCAATACTTTTTGACAAACTTATAAGCAGCGGAATGCAAAATTATGACAAAATTGATTGAGCCCTTGACGAGATATTCGGGAATATGCGAATATGTCACCTATACGGACGTCGCCTGCGTTGCCTCGTGCCAATCATTACTTTCATTTTCCAAACTCCTATTTTTCCTCTTGCATACCTATGCCTTTTTCCTTACCTACCATATAAGCGACTCCTCTCCGCTGTCCTCTTACCTCCTCACATTTTTCGACTTCTCCATTATCTTGATAGCATAGTTTTGACAACCTCGATATTGTGTTTGACACGAAGTCCTATTGAGACTTGGTAAGTTGCATTCAACGCCGTCTGCATGTCACAAAGAGTACCCTGTATGTGATATACATTTTTTTACGATTTAGCATTCAATGCATTTCCCATAAGAGAAAACCAAAAACAGATCTTACCAAAAACCCAAAACAGCTTTTACCAAATTATTTTATATGAACGGGCATACATAACCCAATTGCAATAGAATAATAAAATATGTAAGTTTGTAAATCAAGAGGAAAATATTATCGAAACTTAATACTTATTTGCTGTATTTTGCAGATAAAAATGTAAACAAACCTGTGTTGTTGTTGTTGTTTTTTAAAATTGATGAATGCCGCCGTCAAAATGATATCATGTGCGTAGAGGGAAGGGAACTAGAATTACCCATGGTTTATATGAAATATTATTTTTACATATTTTTAACAGTAAAAGAAGAAGAAGAATTGTTAAAGATGCACTTAAGCGGTCGCGCAAAAGAAAATATAAATGTTGTATCCCCCCTTATAAAAAAAAATATTTAATATTAACACTCCACTCTTATGTGGGTTTCGGGTCGGGTGTCGAAATGTAAGAATCTGAGGATGCCAATCGATTTAGAAGGGTGGTATTACCTCGTGTTTCGGCCAGCGCTCTAGCAACATCAGAAACCGATAAATTTCACTTTTCAATTTTACAAGTGTCAAAATGTCAAAATCCGAGGATGCCTATCGATTAAGAAGGGTGATATTTCCAGCGCTTTAGCACCAACATAATGCAAGAAATTTCACTTTTCAATTTGACAAGTGTCGAAATGTCAAAATCTGAGGGCGCCAATCGATTTAGCTGGTGGATTTTACCTACTGTCACGGCAGTGGAAACCGAAAAAATCCCACTCGACACTTTGAAAAATCACACCTTTCACTTTGTCAGTATTGATAGTTAGGGGCAAGATGTAAGAAAATCGAGAAAACCCCCAGATTATGGAAAAAAGTAAAAAATTTATTTTATTTTCATTTGGTAGTCCAGAGCTACTCTTTTTTTATTGTTTCTGTTGCCTTCCTATCGAATATCAAAAATCTGGAGTAGAAGGAGTAATTCCAAACCGTAAATTCGAAACCAAGATTACGCTCATCTGTTTCATTGCGAAAACTGCAGTGAAAAAAAATTTCATCGATTCAAATATATAACTTCATTTTAATAACTTAACAAATAAGTATGAAACAAACAATTCATATAAAATATTAATAATCCTACGACGAATCTGTCTTGATTTTTGCATTATTGTTGTTGTTTCTCGTTGTGAGAGTAGTTTGTAAACATTTTTCATCTACAAAGTAAAGCATTTTATTTACGGTTTCGATATATTTCACGCTTGCTTTACAAACTGACATAATTAGTTATTCTATTGCAATTGTAATATGAATACCTACTTTAACATATGATATATCTTAATTTACCAAAAATAGATAGGGACATCAGATTCAACATTCAAAATTTACATACAAATTAATGATTGTTGTCTCCAAATTTTAACTAACTTATCGGGCGTTTTTTGATTTAATAGTTTTTGCAGCTTATTTGAGTTTCAGGGCCCAGTTATAGCTATCATTGGAAACGATCATTGAAAATATTTATTGTCAATTTTGAGAGATTTTAAAGTTAGAACAAATGATTATTGTGATGCCAAAGTAAAGCTTATTGACTTAGTAATTATTTCTAGGTAAAACGAAATTCAATTTGACACATTTTTTCTCATAAAATTACCGTTAATTTTTCAATGATGAACTACCTTACCAATAATAATTAAAAGTTAGGAGAAATAATTTTGAAGTCGTAAGCTACCTTTCTGCATTAAAATATTCAATGATTAAAATTTCGAAGGGTCTCAAAATCAACAATTAACTTTTTCAATGATGGTTTTCAATGATAGCTATAACTGGCACTTCAGGTAGGTATAATTACAAAATTAAATTTTCTAGAAAAAAACTGGGATTGGTAACTACATTTTTTTGTAAGGCCATATGTATGTATGTATACATAATTGATTATTTTTTTTGTTTGCATTTTTTAATTTTAATTATACCTACATTATAGAATAAAATTCGAGTTGATTTTTAACAATTCCTAATTTATTTTAAAAGTGCATACAACCTAAGAAAGCATCTACCTTCATATAATTTGGAGTTCAGAAGTGATTGCATATACGAATAAAAATATATATAGTACCTTAAGTGGAATCAGAAAATATTTGCTTTTAACAAGATTGCTATTCTTTTAAGCTTTAATGGATAAATTAAGTATCCATTACTAATATGTTTATCAATTTCAAAATAATCTCCAGATGGTTTAACAAACAATAAACATACATACATACATATGGAAATTGCCATAATGTATTTCTATTTTTATTAATGAGAAGAACACTTATCGCGTAGTTCCACTTATTATTGTGTGTCATTGTTTAAGTGTCACATTACATTCTCTCTAGTTTCTTTTGCAGATACACTGATGAACAAATTTCAAAAGAAATATAAGACCTTTTTTTTGGAGAACATCACTTTTTATTTTCAACTAGTGCTATTAATTACAAATTAGTTTTATGCTTCGGCTACATTGTTGTTGTTTTTAGACAACAGGATATTACGATGTTTATGTTCGTGTTAATAATTTTAATGGGTATTTTGAAATCTGGTGTTGACAGGCAGTCTTCTATTTATTAAAAGATTGTGTAGTGTACCTACAACTACCTACATATCCCTATAATTTAATGTAACGACATATAAAGTGCACACAATTATCAGGAATTTCAATATGTATGACTTTTCGATTGTTAGCTCGGAACAACTATCCAGTTGCGCATGACGCGACAGTAAAATGGAAAGCATGCTTTTTAGTCTACAGCTTCGTAGTCCTCTTATTTCCCTTAATTCGTCAATAGTAATTTAGGGCATCATTATTGGATGTATTCTAAGAAAAAATTGTTTAACAGTAAGGGTCTATCTCCAATTTTGACATCATTGTTCGGGGATTTAAGAAAAGTCTTACTTTGGTGTACTCTGACCCATGTTAACGGTAATTGCGCTGTTAGTAATAATGATATAAACTTCGTTTATGCCTCTATTTTTAGAAGAAATAGCAGCCTTTGTAACTGAGTTTAAATAAATTTGATATCTTTTCTTAGTCTTAAGGTATTCAGTTCTTAGCCTGTTCCATTTATCCTACCCAGCTAATTTTTTGACTTTGGGGTCAATTTTCTCCAAAACAATGCGTTATCAACATGATGTTTTAATAATTTTTTTAAATGTATGTAACAATACTAAAAATAAAAGTCAATAACGAAATTGGCGAAAAACCCATGACTTCACCTCCTTTATCCATTATTGCCAGAACAAAAGAAACGAATTCTACTAGATTAGTTTATGTCAGTGTTGCCAGATGAAATTTTCAAAGTCCCCCAAAATTCGAAAAAAAATTCCCCCCATTTTTGTATGGGAAGGAAAAGAAATAGCCATAGGTATGCATTTATTTTAGAATAATATTGAATAAATAAATACCTACAGAGCTTCATAAAATATAAGGAAAATATGGATAATTACTTTTTATTTTTCCAATCAAACTTTTGTTTCAAGGTACCTAAACTAAATAGCTAAAACATAAATTTCAAAAATAATATTTCTCTTGAAAATATTAGGAAATGTGTACATACAATTTATTTAAAAAAACACTTTGTTTTTATATATTTAAATTCATAGGCGCAAAATTTTAAAGAATTAAAACCGGCTCTAAATCACTTTTAAAATGGGGGTCGGCTCTAAAAACTCTTTTTAAAGCGAGATTCAACTCTTTGGTATTTTTACACGACATAAAGTTAAGTTTGTTTAACTTCTTAAAATATACTTTTACCACTTGAAAATTAGTGCGATTTCGGAATGTTTTTTTATTTTGCTGAATATTTACAGCTTTGTTAAAAATGAAAAGTATTTATAGTAATGTATTTAAAGAGCTCGGCGGCATTGAATTTTTCACTTTTCCTGCGAAACATGGGCACAAAAATCAACCACACAAGACACATCAATCAACATACATTATGTATGTTCAAAGATTTATCAATATTGTCCACGCGCTTGAGTTTTTTTTTCAGAATCAGGAATAGTGCGAGTAGACCTCTTTGAAACATTAAACAAAAAACTTCACGACACGCACCTAGTTATATTAAAATTATTTGTCTGAACTTGTTTGTTAAATTTGAAAATTTTTTGTTGTTCTATAGCTGTCTCTTCCCTTCATCTGTCAAATGTGTGCCTTTTCAACCTTAATTTGCTTACGTTACGTTGCGGAGTCCACTTTAGTTAGAAGAGTTGTTGAACGTGTTTAAAATTAACTAATTAACTAGAGCCGGTTATATTCCTTAAACGAGCAATGTTTAAGATTTTGCGTCATAGTATCTGCAAATGCTTCCACACTTTTTGTGTTATCGTCCGAGTCGTTCAAAATATACATTATTTCCTAATTCAACTTGTTTAGCATTGTTTTTGAAGGTTTGAAATCAACACAGCCTTGAGTACCGAATTCTTAAAATAGCATAGGCAGTTTCGATGCTTAATCGATTTCTTAACTTATTTTTCACTATATTTACTATTCGTTCGTTCCGCTGAAGCACTTGAAAAATGAAGACTTAAAAGTGACTAAAAATTGAACTAAAAGTCCCCCCATACAGAAATCTTTCAGTTTATTTCCCGCAATTAACCCCCCCACTATTTTGTTCCCCCTCCCCCCATCCATCCCCTTTTATACATACATAAATAGTATGGACCCATCTAAAAACAGTAGGAATCTTTGCTATCGCCCAAAAATTGCTGTGGGCTCTTAATTTAAATTGAAAATGGCGAATTGACTAAAGACTGGTACGCTCCTGATGCTAAACGAATAATCCCACATAAAAATGACACAACGAAATCATAAACGATAAATTTTCTTTGTCTTTTCGTTTTGCACGCTGTTCAATGAGCGAAATTGATAGTTGTAGGTGTAGCAGGTTATTTGGAGAATTTGTCACTCTTTTATCGCGCAGAATTAATTGACCAGACCATTAATTGTGTTCGGATTGTATTTGCTTTTTTTCTTTCAATGCAGCATAGCTTTCTGTGATTTTTTTCGATGTGTGAAATTATTTTTGAACGTTCACCAACATTATGCACTTGGTTCTAACATTAATACAAAGGCCTGCCATAAATATAAGTCTCTCTCTGACTAAACTATGAGATTAGTGAAAAGCATCCCCTTATGACCAGTGTTGCCATAATATCAAATTTCATAATGCTAGATTTCAAATTTTATAATGCCAGATCGTATGGGAGCTCCAAAAACGAAATGCTAGATTTAAAAATCCATATAAAGACGTCCATATCGATGATTAAAAAAAAAAATTTTATACAAATGAAAAAAATAAATATTTGTTTTCTCATAAATACCTAACATTATGTACATACATAGGTAATATCTCCTTATATAACAAAAAAACGAAAACAAAACAAAATTAATTTAAAAATAACAAAGCTTAAAGCTTTATATGTAAATATGTAGGTAAAAGGAATTTGTACAGCAATCTATTTTTAAGTAAAAACATGTTTAAGCAGTTAATTATTTAATTTTAAATCAGTCAGACTTATCACATTCTTATTTTTATAATATCTTATCTATTTTATGATTTTAATTAAATAATGAGACAAAGTTCTTTATACAAATACTCTTCTTCACCCTTAGGTTTTTCATACTTCCTCGAGGCACCAACTTCCTCTATAATAATTCTTGAAACCTTATAAGAAAAGTAGCATTTATCTTCTATCTTTGCCCCTTGCGTATTTGGATTTGGACAATGCTGTTCAATAATTCTTTTTCAATTTTGTGACGAATTTTTGTTTTAATTATATTCGTTTGACTGAAGTGGCGCTCAAACTCAGCATTTTAAATGGGAAGTGAAGTCAGCCCAATGCCAAATCACAAATCGACCTAATTCCTTTAACATATTTTCCCCAGCTGCATCTTTAAAAGTTAGTAGCTGGATCCAAAACGCATTTTGTGTTTTGTGAATTTCGAACTTTTGACATCTCATAGCTGATTTCTTAACAATTTAAGCAGCCGAATACCATATTATAATTCATAAAAGATTTTTTGAAAGCTCAAACTTTTGTATTGAAATTGATAACAGAATATCGGAATAACAGAACAAAAGACCTAGCTGAATAGGCCCAAAAAATTGACTTTCCAGATTGTACAGCAACAGATGCTTAAATTAATTCATTTCTATTAGAAAAAGTCATGAATTTTGTGAATCTTGGTGATTTGACGTTATTAAGGTTAAATCAGAATGGTTTCTATTTTTTTAAATATTTTTTGTCCAAATATGATATCATCAAATCAATGATTCGAAATCATTTTTGGCATTCAAGAATGCAAAATATAAAAACAAGAATGCCAGAAAAGCATTTATGATAATTTTAAAATTTCAAAATGCTTTTGTCTTCTATATAATTCTAGATCTGGCATTAATAACGCCGTTATGGGAACACTGCTTTCGACTTAATAGCAAATGACTTCTATCGATTATACCTGGTAGGTATAGGAATACATTTTATATTTTCCAAAGCACATATTCCGAGCCCTTTTATTTTACGCTTCGGACGCCATTCTTTTTTTTATTTGGATCCACCATTTTCTTAGAAGTTCCAGTTCAGCAACAGCATTCCTTGAAATCTAAGTACCTACTATTGTTTTTCGCAACAGGGAGGTAGATGAATAAAAGGGCTTTGGAAGAGCTTTCCTTTAACCACTTTCCCTTTTCAGCCGTTGTCTGATTTCAAACAAAAATTAAGAGAAATCGAAAGTGACTTTATTCTTTATAAAGTGAAAGCTTTTGCCAAAGTATTAATTTCTCTCATGTTTCGGCTTGTGAATGCTCTTTATCCTTAATCTAAGATTCACAAAAAAACTACGAAAAAAAAAAATTATCAACAAGCCCTCTTTCGTTTGGGGAGAGCAAGATAATATTTAACTGGGTTGAAGACTCTGTATCTGTATTTATAGAGCTAGTACATATGCAACTACATACCTATATCTGTTTGGGTATGTTTTAATGCCATTAAACTGTTTTTGCCGCCATTTGTTTATGTAATACATAACAACAAACCAAAGAGGGGTGTTTTACGTTTTACGTTTTTCAGTATCAGCATCATTATTTATTTACGCAGAGAGGGGTGACGGGTAGAAGTTGTTGCTTTGGGATTCCAGTCACGCTGCTGGGACTAGGGAAAGCCTTATTTCCGTCTACTCAAGGCAATGCACAAAATGTTTTCTTCGTATAAAGGTATTTTTGAATGTATGTATATGTATACCAAACGCTTTGTTCGCATAGCTTATGGCGTTTTGTGTTTACATTAGATTTTTGGAGTTTCATGCGGTGTGGATTTATGTTGAAAGTTGAGTATTGACTATTCTATATATTGTACTTTGGTTGATTATTCGCTTATTCGCATAGACCTGCGACTTAAGAAAGCCCCACAAGAAAAGTCCAAAGGGGTCAAATCACACGATCTTGGTGGTCAATTTACGTCGCCTCGGCGCGAAATAACCATGTCATGAAACCGCTCGTGCAGAATATCGATTGTGTCTTGAGCTGTGTAGCACGTAGCACCATATGTCTTCGGTGTCCATATCATCCAATTCAGGCCACAAGAGGTTGGTGATCATCGACCTATAGCGATCGCCGTTGACGGTGATGGCATGGCCAGCATCATTTTCGAAGAAGTACGGACCGATGACGCCTCCAGCCCAAAATCCACACCAAACAGTAACTTTATTTGGATGCATTGGCACCTCGTGAATCTTGCGTGGATTGGTGTCGTCCCAAATCAGGTAATTTTGCTTATTCACGTACCCATTCATCCAAAAAATGGGGCTTATCGCTAAAGATGATTTTTTCGACCAAAATTGGGACCAACTTCCAACCCATTTTGATAATAAAGTTTAATCATTTGCACATGTTGCTCGACGCTGTAACTTACCTTGATGATTTGCCTTGAGTATCTGATTAAAAGACGATATTTTGACAGAAAGTAAAAGAAAAATATGCCCGCCACGAGCTGTAAAAATCAACCCATCCCTATTGGAAAACCCTTTAGAAATTGAAATACATTTTTTAACAGTTTTCAGTAGGATTTTTGATTTAAAACATGTCGTTTTGTGTTAAATAAAATTAACCGGAAGACAAAAGCATTATTTGCTCTCGAGATATGAGATCAATGATATTTTGCAATTTTTTTTTTAAATCACTGTAGAAAAAAAAGCGGTTGATTTAATTTTTTTGAAAACCCTTTCTGCACGTTGCAACATAATCATTTCTTGTAAACATAACCTATCCGAAGTCGATGCCTTTGTTCGTTCTCAAGACATGGTAAAAGAAAAAGGTATCCCAAACGTACGAAACAATTTTTAAACGTCGGAGTCGGACTCATTATTTTAATAAATAAAATTGCGGATCTTAAACTAACAAGTGTTTTATTATTTTTTGTTAAAAATGACACCAAAGTTTCACCAAGTGCCATCCAAGGACTCTTTAGAGTCAATCTCAAAAGTACGAAAAACGCACATACACACATGCACAGACATCTCTCTAAAAACGATGGACTCAGGTTCTATTAAACTCGAAACTATAACTTTCAAAAATGAGTTAAAAAATAAATCTGCGTCATGTTTTCTTCTCAAAATGTATTTATAAATTAAATCTGTATCTTCATAAATGTGAACGCTGGCAAAACAGCTTAGCCTGATCGACTCGTCGGTCGTTGAATGCGGATTTTTCAAATAACAGAGATTTACTTGCCGAACAAAATTTCTTAATAATGAAGTCTTACTTCAAATTGTCATTAACAAATCTTTGATTTTTTTAGTCTTCCTTCTCAAAATTGCTTAAAGATGATTTTCATTAACGCTGAGGCTACACGAGCCTGTACTGGCTTACAAGTTACAATACATTTAAATTTTCTTACTAACACATACAAACCTGAGCAACTTGCTCGTCAACTGGCTTGCCATTTTCGAAGCCAGTAGAGAAGACAGTGGCCTCGTTCTGACTTATATATAAAGCGATATAGATAGCTTTTCGTTAAAAATTTAATGAAAAATTAAATATTCTTTCTAGCACAACTTTTAGTGAGAGGAGGGACTAAGGATGGTGTTCGCATTGAACTGAATCTCCCGAGTCCCGACTGTTTTTGACTTCTATGAAATTTTTCTCACTCCCACTTCATAGTTAGAAAGGGAGAAAAGTAGTACATTTTTAAAAAATGTGTGGATTTTTATTTGACGTTCGCTTTTGTAAATTCGGAGGCATCAGTCCAATGTGAAAACCGTCAAGAAATTTTAAAATTTCCAAAAAAAGGCATCTATCAAATATGATTGAAGGATGACTATGAATATGATGAATATACAAAATCTCTTAAAAACCCTAATTTTTTGAGAGTATATTTTTTGCTCGGGAAAAATGAGAGTTTAGGGGATTTCGGGTGACATTTTTGGAACATTCTGTTACCGAATGCGGGAAAAGGTGATTTTAGCACCTTTGGGTGACATTTTGGAACGAAATATTCCTCGTACTAATTTAGTTTCTTACCTATCTGTCAACGTATGAACTGTCAAATTCCATTAAATGATGGCTACGATGATGATGGACTAAAAAACCTCAAAAAATTATCAATTATTGAAAAAAATAAATGATTGAATTATATGAAAATCCATCCATGTTACTTTGACGCGAAAGAAAAGTCTGTCAATGCATCTATCAACGCTTTGGCATGCGTTGAGCATCCCAAGACTTGATGCAGAATTCCACGTCATTTTTTGTTAAGTGAGAAAAAATCGAAGTCCGATGCCAAAGCAAGTTCAATAATAATGTGTATTTAGAATCCTAGATAGACTATCCTATTAAAAGCTGAACGTGACCGCAGATACTTGAAAGCAACTTGCTTACAAGTTGCTTGCTGCCTACGTCACAGCATATTCACGTAGGTATACGAACTTGACAGTCAATCTATGTAGCCAACTGGCTTGCCAGCACTGGCTCGTGTATCCTCAGGGTAAGATGTAGATATCCAAAAAAGAATTGATAAATATAGTACATAGATAGTTTTGTCGGCTGATGAGAACCTTCATACCTTTAATTACGCATTGCCTGATGTTGTAGTTAGTGAACTGGATATGTCAATTTCTTTTTCCGAACTTGAAAAATCCCTTCATAAAATGAAAAATAATAAGGCTCCGGGCATAGATAGTATACCTGTAGAATTTTTCAAAAATAGTACTGTGGAATTAAAAAATTATCTTGTGTTGTTGTTTAACAAACTATACTGTGAAGCATCTGTTCCAAGTAGTTTCAACAAGGCTGTGATTTTCGCTATATTTAAGAAAGGTGATGCAAATAACGCAGGGAACAGGGAATTTTTTCCTCGATTTTGTATGAAAGACCAATAAAATGGGTTGATGACAACAGTCGTCTTAACATTTTCCAAGCTGGTTTCCGGTCTGGTTTTTCGACTATGGACCATATATTTGGCCTTTCTAGTATAGCTAGAAAATTTATTGAAAATAAAAAAAAATTGTACACGTGCTTCGTGGATTTTAAAGCGGCATTTGACAAGGTTAATAGACAAGCTTTAATTTACAAGCTTTCTTGTATGGGCTTATCGCGAAAGTTTTTATTGCTGTATTCCAGTTTTATGTCATCGTCAAAGGGAAGAGTATGGGATGGTAGTGATTTATCAGATTGGTTTGAAACGACAGCGGGGGTTCCACAGGGTTGTATCCTAAGCCCATTACTGTTCGCCTTATTTATTGATGAAATTTGTGATCTCCTCCCTGGTGGAGTACTTTTTGCCAACATGTTAGTGAAAGTTTTGTTATATGCTGACGATTTAGTTATGCTTGCTGACAACCCAAGTTCACTTCAATTACAAATAAACAGACTACAATCATTTTGTCTTACTTGGGGTCTTCAGATCAATATTCAAAAAACGAAAATAGTCACTTTTGAGGCAAGGCAAAGGCGGGGACAACCAGAAGAAAGCTGGTCCCTTAACAATGAGTGTATTGAAGTGGTCCAGGAGTTTAAGTATTTGGGAGTTTGGTTGACTCATAATCTAAGCTTTGCTAAGCATTGTAGCGTTAAAAGCAATGAGGCAAAGTTAGCACTGAATATAATGTGGCCGACGTTTTTTTCGAACCCTAATATTGACCTAACGTCTAAGTACCGAGTATTTAGCGCAAAGGTCAATGCCTGCATGTCATACGGAGTCCAAGTTTTCGGTTACATGCCACAGGAAGCTTTCGAGAGCCTTCACAGACATTTCTTCAAGAGATTATTTCGATTGCCTAATTCGACTCCTAATTATGCAATATACGTGGAGTCAGGTATAGCCCCTATTTATATACAAAGTTTAAAAGCAAATGCGGACTTTATTACTACGATAATGAAAAGAAGTAATACTGGACTGCACAAAACCATTTTGAAAAAACTACTCCAAATTAATGCTACCCCTTTCAAAGAATGGAACCAAATCGCATTATGCCATGACTTTGTTCTTTCTCTATCAAAGTCGAATCTGGACGAATGGCGAGACCAGTTCGCAGACTTGATTGCCAAAGTTGACAGCAAAATCTTCAACGAAAACCTTGCCAGGGCAACTTCTTCTACATCTAGAAATATATACAGGCAGTTAAATCACCGACTTGTATCAGATGAAAACTATTTTCGCAGTGAATTTTCTACAGAAATTATAAGTATCATTTTTAGAGCCAGAGTTGAAATCCTTAACTTAAACTTTATTCCGTACCGTAACGATCTGTCGCAACTTTGTAATTTATGTAATAGACGAGACATAGAAGATATTAATCACTTCTTGGCTATCTGTCCAATTTGACAGGAAATCCGGCGGTTGTATTTCCAAGAAAGTTTTCTATCGCTACCAAAACTATACGAAATCTTAAATGGTGCAGCCGGGTGGCTTAGTCTTTTTAAATATTGCCAGCATGCGCTTGCTTACCGAAACAGTTTCGTATAATAAAACCTATAACTTTTTTTTTTTACATAGTTATGGCAGTTTAAGCTTAAGTTTGATGATGCAAAGCATTCATAATTGCTCTTTTTCTTTTGTGTTTCAAATCACTTAAAATTGGTATGTTTCAAATCATTTAAAATTGTAATTTTGTTCTATGCTTTTAGATTATCAAAATTGTAAAATCTTAAATCTTACTTTATGTAGTAAAACTTGTAAAATTGCTTTTTTCTTTTGTGTTTCAAATCACTTAAAATTGGTATGTTTCAAATCATTTGAAATTGTAACTTCATTCTATGTTTTTAGATTATCAAAATTGTAAAATCTTAAATTTTACTTAATATAGTAAAACATGCAAAATTGATATATTTCAAATCATTTAAAATTGTAATTTCATTCCTTATTTTAGGTTATCAAAATTGTTTATTTTGTGTTTCAAATCACTTAAAATTGGTATGTTTTAAATCATTTATAATTGTAATTTCATTTATTTTTCTTATATTATTATTATAATTTAAAATCGACTTTAAATAAAACTAGAACACTTTCTTTTATTAAATTTATTTATATAATTCTTATGAAATGTCATTTCAGGCAGACGGCAGGATTGCCATGTCCTTATTCTTAAGAAAACTTTGTAAAACTTGTTGATGAAATAAAGAATTTATCTATCTATCTATCTATCTATCTAGTACATAGGTCAAATCACTGAATTTTTAAACCCTGGTAAGTACCTGTCTATGCTAAAATAGAAATGCATCAGTCTATATTCCTCATCAAGTTGATACCAAACATGGGTAGGTACATGAATGAATGAGCTATCCAGTTCATATAAAACACACAACACAAAAATACAATTAAATGAATTTATCATAAAAATTCCATAGTGTAAAGGTAAATGCTATGCAGTTTTACCTCTGGAGTTAAGAAGATTTTTTGTAATTCAAAAATTTGTATGCGCGTGCGTTCAGTAAGTGACGCATGGTCTCACAGCGAACGATGGCGGTACTATGTCGCACAACAAACAACAATGATGGCGAGTCGGCATACATCAATGTGCCGCACACTGAAAGATGCCAAATTGCCAACTACAACTGGCACTGAAGTATTCTCAGCTATCGTGGAGGTCCCTGTCATAAAATCACTCTACGTTATGGTGCCTAGCAGCACAGAGCACAACTTATCAAATCGAAGCTACGCGATGTATGAGATACTGGGCTGATGATCATGTTTGATGACGATCGTCTATCGATCGTTCGAGTGGGGATTTTATAATTCAGAAATTTTCTCGTGTTTTTGATGGTGATGATTCGGATGCAATGGGTTCTTCGTTTATTCCAGATATATGTGAAAATGTGAGTTTGTTTTGGCTAAGAACAATGTGCCATGTTTTATTGATGAACTTCGCGAGCACAGCCGCCTTTCGTTCTCTGGGATCAAAAATTTAAAGTCAATGTATAAAAATGAATATCTGGTAATAACTTGTTTGCGATTTTTAAACTGATTGTTTTAAGAAAATACTTGAGAACAATAAAATTTTGGTTGCACTATCAATACAGAAGGTATATTAGGGCTTGCTTTCAAAAACGTTTTAAATTAAAATCACTAATATGTAGGTATACATATAATCTGATGTTATTAAAAAGTTGTGATATGAAAATGTTATCTGTTCACTTTTTATCTTATATGAATATTTCACTACAAAACACCGTAATTAGTAAATTATAGAATTTAACGATAAAACATAGAATTTTTCTGCAACATTTACAACAGTACGAATATAAAACTAATTCAAAATTAAATTTCAAACAAAATTTGATTTTATTTAAACAAAAAATACTCTTTTTGCTGAAGTAGTGATCCAGCAGTAGGCACATCTATAAAGCTTCGTAGAAAGTATGCGGCTGAATCTCTCTAAAGAGCTGATAGTCATGTGTAAGGTTTTATAGAATAACTTAATCAGGTTTTCTGAATAATTTAATAAAAAATGGATGGCCCGGGCGGCACGGCCCGCCCCACGACATCCGCACCGTGCGGCCCGGGCCACCCATTTCTTATTAAAATATTCTATCGACGCACTAAAAGAAAAAATAAAGTAATAATTTCCAAAACCCTTAATCTGTTCAAATACAGTAAGTACCTGAGAAAATATCGTGCTAGAAAACCTTACACAGGACTACGAGCTCTTTAGAAGGATTCAACAGCATACTTTCTACGAAGCTGGCTAAGCGAATAAATATAAGTGCGACTTTATTTACCTATCTATTTCGATTTAGTTTTTTTTTATTTTCTGCCATTTTATAACTATCGACATAACTTGCTATGGAAATAAAGTTGACCATGAAAAAACGTTGAATTCGACAATATTTCCAATCTAAATGGAAATAAAGTCGATTCGACATTATTGCCTTCTACCTTATTCCACGGCACCTTATAAAACTGTACCTACTTACTTTATTGCAAAAATTGGCCCAACACAAGTTCGTTTAGTTAACCTAAGGACGATAGCATTATTTGCTCTCGAGATATGAGATCAATGATATTTTGCAACTTTTTTTTTTAAATCACTGTAGAAAAAAAGCGGTTGATTTAATTTTTTTGAAAACCCTTTCTGTACATTGCAACATCATCATTTTTTGTAAAAGTAAACTATTCGAATTCGATGCATTTGTTCGTTCTCAAGACATGGTAAAAGAAAAAGGTATCCCAAACGTACGAAACAATTTTTAAACGTCGGAGTCGGACTCATTATTTTAATAAATAAAATTGCGGATCTAAAACTAACAAGTGTTTTATTATTTTTTGTTAAAAATGACACCAAAGTTTCACCAAGTGCCATTCAAGGACTCTTTAGAGTCAATCACAAAAGTACGAAAACCCCACATACACACATGACAGACATCTCTCTAAAAACGATGACTCAGGTTCTATTAAACTCGAAACTATAACTTTCAACAATGAGTTAAAAAATAAATCTGCGTCATGTTTTCTTCTCAAAATGTATTTATAAATTAAATGTGTATCTTCATAAATGTGAATGCTAGCAAAACAGCTTAGCTTGATCGACTCGTCACCCATTTCTTATTAAAATATTCTATCGACGCACTAAAAGAAAAAATAAAGTAATAATTTCCAAAACCCTTAATCTGTTCAAATACAGTAAGTACCTGACAAAATATCGTGCTAGAAAACCTTACACAGGACTACGAGCTCCTTAGAAGGATTCAACAGCATACTTAAGCTGGCTAAGCGAAGTAATTTTTTCAAATTTCTAGATGTTAAATATAAGTGCGACTTTATTTACCTATCTATTTCGATTTAATTTTTTTTTCTTTTCTGCCATTTTTTAAATTTCGACATAACTTGCTATGGAAATAAAGTTGACCATGACAAAACGTTGAATTCGACAATATTTCCAATCTTAATGGGAACAAAGTCGATTCGATCTTATTGCCTTCAACCTTATTCCACGGCACCTTATAAAACTGTACCTACTTACTTTATTGCGAAAACTGGCCCAACACAAGTTAGTTCTTTTTTTTACTGAAATTTATCAATAAATCCCTGGCATAACAGGAATATATGCCACTTTTGCACATAAAAAACACTTCCGTTAACCTCGAACTTCATGTCATTGTTGATCATATACAAACAATGAAAGGAAAAGATGTGCCAATTGGAACAAAGTCCATCTAGCGAATTACGAAGTGCTACAGTAATGCCAGTTTGACAGATCATTAACTCAAAATCGTGTTTTTGAGTTATGCCGGTTTTCTTAAACAGCGACGATATGACTTAAGTCGCAAAAAAAAATACGGCTTCCTGGCGTTTCTTCAAAGCGATGAAAGAAAATTTTATTCGAATATGGGCTCAGACATGGCCTCTTTGGAAAAGAGTCATAGAGGTCCATATTTCGAAACATCTCCTGATGACGCATGGCCTTATGTCTATGACACCGCCAAATAAATCTATTGACATATCGCGGTACGGCCGCATCCGTTGCTTCGCAAAGATACAAATAAAAGAAGTATTACATTTTTCATAATGGGGCTTAATTCATAATGAATTAATTTTGATATGAACAAAGTGCTAAATTTCTGAGCTAAGTCCCACTGACAAACTTGGTAGGAGTAAGTTCATTTTGGTAAGTGGGAGTTAGTACGTAGAGTCCTTATGTAAGTGCCTCGAAGAAATCGCAAATAAATTGTCTGTTATTGAATTGAAACTCTTTGGAAGGAATTGAAAAATGTTCATGCTACATGAATAGTATTTTTTTTTAAATCTCAGAAAAAAAGAATAATGAACCTACCATGAAGAAGAGAAGATATTTGCCAGCACTTGAAAAAAACTATAATTTTCATAAAGGTATCCTCGATATAGGAAAGAAAACAATGATTAGTGGCAACTATTAAAAGATTAACTTTGACATCACACATTTGAATAAATGTGACTCCATTTAATTCCGAAGTAAAAGTTCAAGTTCAGTATTAATTTAAATGCCTCTAAATAAAAGTATTTAAATGAAAAACAAAACTTTAAATATTAAAACTATTAACAACGATAATCTTTTTTTTTTTAATTGAACCCTAGTTACAAATTGTAAGCAATTTCTTTTATTTTTAAAGTATTAATGACTTCCAGCGTCATGTGCATTCCAGGTGGTTGTTCAAAGCCTTAGAAAATAAATTTAATTTTGAAATTGCTCCATCCATCAATTTACCTCTTCTCACATAAAGACCACCCAAGTGTCTTAATTTGTTCCGCCAACTAAAGAAATCAGTGGCTGCCTAAAGTTGGCCGTTCTAACCAATGGCCAGCAGATAATTAAAATTCAGTGCGCACAGATTCAGAATAAATTTAGTTCACTTACCCGCTCAAAGAAACAGCACAGACAGATGTAAACATAGAAAAAGTGCCGCCAAAAAAAAAACACACTTTATTTGTATAAGGAAGGTATGTTCCTTATAGTATTCTACAATGGACAGAACCATTGAAAATCAGCGAGAAAAATTCTGTTCGTTTATCCAAATGGGCAATGCAGAGGTTTGATGCCGTGTGATTGTGATTGAAAATGTATGCATATCTATTAAGCTCGTAGTTCGTTTATGGATGTACGTAACACTGGAGGCCTTTTGTCTGAAAGATTCCGACGGACAAACAATATATCTGAAACAAAAATTCGAGCCATACTTCGATTTTTCCATTTTTGGTCATAAGTTACAATCGCAATGTCAACACATAAAAATGCCCTCCCTTCCGCACAGAATTGGAACTGGAAACTTCAACCCCAACATCACATACAATACAAAAAGTAACATAACATTCAAAAGTGAAGAAAGAAGTATTCATGCGGCTCTTCGAGTCCAACTTGCCAGAGGTAGGTTTCGTGACGAGTTCGTGTACCGTGTAGGTATAACTTATTGGCTTTTTGGATTAGTTTTTTTTTGTTAAACCACTTATGCAGTATGTTAAATGAAATTTCTTCTAATCTTTTTGTATTTAATTGGATTAAATGATTAGCTATAAGATTCAATTAGGTAATATCGAAAATTATGTTTAAGCTTATCTCAATTTATTTTTTTGTTGAAACTGGCATATTATAACTCTTCGTTGAATGTTGAAATAAAAGTCTAGATTCTGTGACATCAAAATATTTTGTGTCGCTGAAGAAATAGAAATGTCGCTAGATCTGTCGACAAAGCCGCTAGAACGGCAACCCTGCTTTTGGATGTTATCGAGCATGTTAGGAAAGCCTAAGATGAAGACAAAGTCTCATTTTTGGGTCTTCTTGACTACTCTTAAGCCTCTGATACCATTGACCACAACATTATGTGCCAAAAACTATTAATTGACTTTGGGTTTTCACCTTTAGAAGTTAACCTCATATTTTCATATTTTACGGGAAGGAGTCAACCTGTGGTCTCTGAAACTCAAGCTTCTGAGTCCATTTCAATATCCCGAAGTGTTCCACAAGGATCCATTCTGGGACCACTTTTATTCTCTTCTTATGGGAAAAACTTACCTACCAAGTATTTTGGGATATGGTGAAACGAGAATGTTTGCTGATGATGTACAATATCTCGGAAGTACAGCACTGGGTCTAATCGAGAATTGCAGTTACAATATCAACACTGATCTGAATGCCTTGTTAGATTGGTCTGGCGCCAACGTTCTTGTTCTTTATCCGCTTAAGACTAAGTGCCTCGTCATTTTTACTTACTTTAGACTTTTTTCCGGTAATATACCTAAAAAAAAATTCCAGTTGAGTACGTTGATACAGCTAAAAAGCTGCCAATGCACTTTAATTGTAATCTAACATGGAACAATCATGTAAATGATGCAAGGAAATTCATACCATTAGAAACTAAGAAAATGATGGTTAAAACATTGATAGTCCTAATTTTAACGTATGGTTATGAAACTTTTGTAGCTTAGATGCTGTGTGCCAGAGAAAATTGAACGTTGTTTTTTATTTTTAGCTATACGAAAAGTTTCTATGGACTTACCTAGCCCTCCAAATATATTAAAATTTAAAACGCGAATAATGTTATTTAAGATTGTCCACCACCGCAACTTTATAACCATATACAGTTTCTAGTATCTGACAGAACCAACCAAATCTGTATTCCACGTTATAGTTGTCAGATTTCTGAGTGTCAGTTGTTCGTTAGTGTAGTTCATCTTTGGAATTCGTTGCCACGTCAACAAAAAACGGACCCATGTTAAGGTCAATTTCTCTGTCAGTACTAATGGAATGGACCTTACTTTATACTTATTTGTAGTAGAGATACTAGTCTTAAAAACTACGTTTAAATTAAGCTGATATGTTTTAAATGTTGCCAACAATTTTAAATGTTGTTCAATTTTTCTTGCCCGAGCAAAATTTTGACTTTGAGGTCAATTTTTTTTAAAGAAATGCGTAATAAACATAAAGTTTTCTTATTTTTACCTGATGAACGAAACAATAATTAAAAAAAAAACTCATTGATAAGTGAACCCAAAAACCCATACATTTTATGATACTTGGGAAAATCTAAAACAGGTAAAATTAAAAAAAATGTTTTTTTTGCCCTAAGGTATTCGAATAAAACAATAATTTGTGTACCTAGTTTTAAGTTATTTTTTATTTACACACAAGTACGGTCATAAAAAGTGCTCAAAGTGGTCTCCTGTGTTTTGAATGCTTATTCTCGATAACGCTTGCCTTACTTTTAGTAATTTTTCGAAAATACGTTGTTCTAATTCAGTAAAAATTGTTATTTCGATAAGTAGGTAAATGGTAAACGCTTTCTTTTATTCGTCCCAGTGGAAAATTCTCCAATAGGTCTGGTAGATTATTTTGTATAAACTCCAGATAGTTAGTAGAATTGAGTCGGGCAGTAATTTGAAAGGCCCGATTAATTTATTTCTAATTACACCTACCCACATATTTACACTGAATCTGTGCTGAGATGGTCTTGAATATGGATTGTTTAGAGATTTTGGAAATTCGTAATACCATCTCTTGTGAATTGAGATTTGTCTGTCCAAAGAATTCTGTTTATAAACTGTGCGTCGTGCTGTCATTTTTCTCGGTAACACAAATAGATCAAATTGTTGTACTTACTTATGAAAAACTGTATGATAACAATGAATTTGATCTTTAAAAAACGATTTTTCACTCATCAGTTTAACTATTAGAGGAATAAATACCATAGCAACAGGAACAAATTTTTGATTTTTTCGATTTTCTAAAAGATGTAAATCTTACTTTTAAGTTCTTTTTTTAACAATAAATACAAATACAAATAAACTGATTTCAAATGGTTGTGAGGAACTCGACATTAATACTTACTTACTTTACTTAGATCCTTGACCCCTCTAAGGGGCACAGGGCGTCAACTACCGCTACACGCCATCTCGTTCGGTTTCTGGAAATGTATTTTAGCTCTCCCCAATTTTTACCGAGCTTTTGTGATTCCTTGTCGACTGTTCTGCGCCAAGATTTTCTCTGGCCTCCAGGTCTTCTGCCATCTTGGATGAGTGTATCCCACTCCATTGCATGTCTTGCAATAGAGTCTGCACCACGACGTAGGGTGTGACCAATCCACTGCCACTTTCTTATCCTAATAACGATGTCAATAGGACTTTGGCCCGTTCTCCGAAGGAGTTCTTGGTTGGAGATGGTGTTAGGCCAAAAAATCCTTAGGATGTTTCCTTGTGACAGAGGCGGTCACTTTCCATGTACTACATCCATATAGTAGTACTGACTCTACGTTCGACCGGAACAGTCGCAGCTTGGTCTTCGTACTGTAGACGTTGCTCCTCCAAACTTTAGACAGCATGCCGAAAGCAGCTTTAGCTTTGCCGATTCGGCAGTTAACATCTTCATCCGTACCACCGCCGTCTTTTGAGACAACACTACCGAGGTACAGGAAGTTGTCCACCGCTTCAACCTGCTGTCCCGCAACGACAACTTGAGAAGAAGATTCAGAAATTTTGAGGATTTTTGTTTTCCCGGTGTTGATCCTCAAACCGACTTTGTTTGCCTCGTATTCCAGATTAGTCACCATATGATGAAGATCCATAATGTTGTGCGAGAGCAAACAAATTTCGTCAGCGTAATCAAGATGTTGCAGGAACGAAAACATCGTCCATCGAATTTCACGCGCTTGCTCGGCTAGAGCTGCATGAAGGACATCCCCTATAACCACCAGGAAAAGTAATGGAGATAGCAAACATCCTTGATGAACTCCGCTATGGATATCGAAGTTCTCTGATACCTTTCCGTTGTGTAAGGCTTGACACGATGCACCCTCGTAGGTAGCCTTTATAATGGCGATAATCTTCTCGGCTACTCCTCTCCTACGTTAAGCTGACCAAATGAAATCTCGATTTAAACTATCGAAAGCCTTTTCGAAGTCGATGAAGAGCAAATGAAGAGGGAAGCGGAAATCCACGCATTGTTCTATTATGATCCTCAAGGTGTTGATGTGATCAATGCAGGATGAGCCTGCATGAAATCCCATTTGCTCTTTATCGAGAGTAGAATCGAGATGTTCTTTGATTCGTTCCAAGATTATTTTCGCCATTATCTTTGCCACCGCGGGGAGGACACAGATCCCTCTCCAGTTTCCGCAATCCGTAAGATTTCCCTTTTTTGGTAGTTTGACGATCATCCCTTTTTTCCATTCAATGGGGAAACTTTCGTTCTCCCATGCCTGTGCTATTAAGGGGTGTAGCAACTTCGCTGATGTTTGTTGATTTGCTTGGTAGAGCTCCGCGGGAATGCCGTTCAAACCTACCGCTTTGTTGTTCTTGAGGGATTTGATTGCTGATGTTATATCGGCTAAACAGGGAGGGCAGGTGCAAATACGGGAACTAGTTTCTACGAATAGCTCATTTGGGTTAGGGGCTGGAACACCTCCGCTATCACCTATGTGGTTGAGCATGCTAGCAAAATGTTCCTTCCATCTCCTGAGCTGATCCTTATCCGTAACTAGCAGGGTGCCGTCTACATCCTTGACGAGTTGTTGTTTTCGGGAGTTGTTGTTTCCAACCAATTCCAGAACGTGCTTCAACACTATGTTGTCCTGACCAACCTTAGCATTAAGATCTCCCATTACGATAGTGCTGTCTCCATTCGGCGAGCTTCTGAAAACCGCGCTAAGTTGGCTGTAAAATTCGTCCTTCTCGCCGTCCGTCGCTTCCTCAGTTGGGGCATAGCACTGGATGATGGTGATTTTTCTTAATTTACTCTGGAACCTGGCTGTCAATATCCTGTCGTTGAGGGGTTTCCAGGTAATAAGACTTTGCCGCGCCTTTGGAGTCAACATTAATCCTACGCCGGAACAACGGGAGCTTCCAACTGGTTTTCCGGAGTAAATAAAGAAAGTGCTTTTCGAAGGTGAATCCACCTGCCCTGCGCTCAACCATCTCACTTCACTCAGACACTCAGGCGTTGTTAGGGCCTTCTTCGCGGTTATCGAGAAGAGTTTTAACATTTCAGAATCCAATCTTTGTCCTTGTTCGATAGCCAAAAGTCGTCATCGTTTGATCATTCCTTATCCGAGGCTGTAGTTGCCGATTCGAAGCGGTTGATTTCTTTACATGTGGCTGGATCCTTGTGTAGCCTTAGGACAGCAGGCCGGATAATCCGATACCAGTAGCCCACTACGGGGATATGAGTGCTGCCGTTGACCCTTGAAGGGTTCATCCGTCACCATCTCTTTTTCAGCACCCTGGCTGGTACTGAAATTCCTTACCGACCGTAGCTCTAAATATTTCAGAGTAGCTCACGTAATGTCTCTGTCGTCCATACTGTTGGTGACACCGTTGATTCTGATGAATTCATCCACCGCACACGACGAGACCAGTACCCGATGGTTACCACTTGGAGGTAAAATAAGCACAATTGATGTGTAGTATTCGTTACATCACTGGACATCGCCGTGTTGACGCCACTCAGTGACTACCCGCGTCCTACAACATCCAAACATTCCAAGATGGCGGACGCCCCACAAGACCGAAAATCCCGCAAATCGAGATTTATGCTAAAAAGCAACCCCTCTTCAAAACTTCATTCAAAGTTTTCAGACGTCAAATCTTTTTTCAAATTTGTCCCCATTTCCTGTACTAGAAAAAATAATGAGGCTGGGGCTAAGCAATTTACCCAAATGAACTAGGGTGGGGCTAATTCCTGAAGTGAATTGTACAAAAATCCAAGGTCGGGGCTATACGCTATACGAATAATTAACAATGACAGAAAATTGGGACACACAAAATCAGCTCGGGACTAGGGCTTGATAAGAATTGGAAACAAAAAACGTGGTCGGGATTAAGTAAGAATTATTCAGAAAGTTTTGGGCCTTGACTCTAGGGACTGTTAAGTTCAAGTTTGGGCTAAGGCTTGAAGAGATAATTGGAAAATGGGGAGGAGGCTTAACAATTAACATGCCCAATGAAACAACAATTTACCCCAAGATCTTAGCTAGTTTTGCGAAAAAAAACCCAATGGGGCTAAGCCCCCGGAGAATTTGGGAACAACAATCAAAATCTGAGTTTTCTTCGTGCACAATTTCTTTTCTGTTTTAAGCAGGCGCGGATTTCGTTCAGGGGGGGGGGCAATTTTCGTGTAATTTTGCCTACCTTAAAAAAAAAATTGTCTATTGAATACTTACGCCTTTTTTAATGATTCTCTGTAAGTCTGTCTTAAAAATATTAAATACAAACTCAAAATCAAATATATGAAAAAAAAAATTATTTTAATTTAAATGAACTTAGCCTCTTTAAATATTGCACTGTATGCTTACCTTAAAGCTATAAATAGGAACTAGTATAGTACGTATTAAAAAAACAACAACAAATAAATAAATTTAAATCAAGTAAGGTATGTGCATGATATACAGTTCTTTAATAATTTAATCTAATCTTTTGGTGGGGCCGGTTTTTGAAAACCTAGTAATCAATTTTCGATATCGATCGGGATTTTTCTGTGAATATGCATAAGTGCCAGACTGCGGAGGCGGTTTTCACCCATTGTTGATCCTTAATTATATGTTTTTAGGCGCCACAATGAAGAAAAATACCTCTCTGCCGAAGAATTTGTTACCGGAAGCATTGCAAGAATACGAAGAAAAAATTTGCATTATTCCTAAAACATCCTTATTGCATTCATTTATGAAATCCAGAGCAGTAACGGTAAGATGATTGTTCTGCTCCTTTTCTTTTACCCATTTTTGGGGCCACCAAGTCATTTTTAAGCAAAAAAAGGCAGTTTCTATATTTAAGTCTAATAGTTGTCCAAAGCGAACCAATAGAGACTTAACGGTGGTATCAAACTCATCAGTATTATATGTATCTGATTGTATTTTCTGGGACGAAAATCCTTAGTTTAAACACATCTAAGGTTGAAGTCTTTCACGCAAATCGGTTAGGACAAAAGTCAAGTAGAGGTGCATATAAGGATATTCTGTAGTACTCTTCAAAATTGGGTCGGTAAATTTGGCGTCCACAATGACGTGGTATACGAGGAATTTTTCACTCAACTTTTTTGCTGGCTGCCAGATGTTGTTGAAATTAGTATCTATGTTCTCTCAGCGACTAGAAAGAACGGAAATCGTGTTCTTTAGCAGCATAGCGCTGCTGGCTGTCAAGGGCTGTTGTTTGTAGCATTTTGTTCAAGAACTGTGTTAAAGACAACATAACAATTAAACACAATACTGATAGGATAAATTTTGTAGTACATAAAGTCGTTGCAAGGGAAGAAGCCTTGCTAGCTGTGCTTGGGTCACGCCTCTGCGAAATCTTTTCGAGTGTTTCCGCAATTTTGACGAGGTATAAGGAAAATTGGAGGACACTTTCATGCCGGTCTAGGTCTACCTACCTAGTCTCAGAAAGAGATGTGAGTGCACAGCCCAAGGTGCTCATGAGGACAGTTTTTCGGTTTGGATGCGATTTGAAGAAGACAATAATTACCTGTTTCATGATTGCCACAGCGCCAGTATCTCGAATGTCAATTACTTTCGAACTTCGAGAGTCTTCACATCATTTATCGCTTCTTTCTGTATCACCGTGACAGCACTTCGAACTTCCGAAACCATAACAAGGCATCCGTCTGTCCCTATTCGCACACACCATTCAAGAGGAAGTTTGAACTTCTTCCTTAATGGGGACAAAATAACTTAGCCAATGGCTTTGCCAGTTAAATACTCCTGAGATGTAGCAATTTTATTCAACTTCTCTTCGGCACTCAATATTTTTCTGGTTTATCTCCAATAATTTTCCTCATCGGACTCGTATTCTCTAACAGTTCTGGAATAAGCTAGTTCCTCAAATGCATCCACTTTTTTTTGGCAGCAGTGGCACTTACAAAATATTATATCCGGCAACGCTTATGGGTAGGGTACAAAAATAAAAGTAAAAAGTTGTCAGTCTTGAACGAGCAATAGATCAGATGAGAAATGATACAAGTTACAGTTTACTCTATTTTCGCAGCTTTGAGCGAAATATGGATAGTCGCATCATTCGAATGATTTTTGATGAAATTTAGAGACATCTCGAGATAATGTAGGTATCATTGGAATCCGAACATCATTAGTTTTACTACGCTTCTTTTTTTGAGCAATTAACGAATAGACCATTAAGTCAAATTTGTTGAGAACACACATCGTCCGTATTCCAATTCTCAGTGTTTGCAGGTAGAGAAAAGGGTTCTTTCTTCATTTAGTGAAAGAAAAAAGGAACAACCAGAAGCTTTCAATGACAGCGACAAACACCCATTGCCCCCCCTGGATCCACGGCTGGTTATAGTCCTCCCGCCCAAACGGGGGATAAAAGACCCCCCTCTGATACGCTTTTTGTCTTGTGTCAACTCAACCTTGCTCTATCTTTATGTCACACCTTAGTTGAATCACCCTGTATAACTTTGTATATTTTTAACAAAAAAACCTTCAACCTAAACTAAAACTTTTTTTTTGTTAAAAATTATAAAAAATGTTTGTTAAAAATTACAAATTAAATTACTTAAACTGGATCTCCAAAGCCCCCCCCCCCCCTACAGCCAAATCATAGATCCGATTCTGCCTGCACGGCGCCGGCGTTAAGTTACTCCGACCTTACAACGCAACGCCTCTATACCTGAAAAGCTTATTTAAAAAAAATATACCCAGGCATAGAGGTGGAGTAAGATAGAACTGGTTCATAGGAGGTTTTAAGCTGGAGTAAAACCGTTTTAGTATCTAAATGTCATTTTGACATGACATCGTGTGAAATTTACAGAAAGGAGTGTGAGCAATTTTGTTTCTTTTTACTACGATATACATAACGGATATTTATTTTGCAATACATCATTTAAATTCTTTAAACGGTTTAACATTTAACTGAAAGGAGAAGGCAAAAGCAGTACAAAACTTGTTTAAATCCCATGGCCATGACACTGAGAAATATCTATGAACTTAAACAAATATATTTGTTCTTATCTGCTTGTAATCTGCAAATTATTTACCTATATTTACATAACTTTTGAGAACTATCCGTTTTTTTAAAACCTTTTCTTTTTTTTTATTATCCATTTGTTAATTTCTATACCAAAACTATGCGTATCTACAATTTATAACTCTACCAATAGTACAGGTAAAATAGTACCTACACAAAATCGCTGGAAAAATGAAAAAATTCCTACACTCATGAAATTTGGTGAAATTGTTACTGTTACCATAAGAATGAAGAATCAAAAGAGTCTATAAAAATATCTCGTGACAAAGGGTGTTGTTTTGAAGGGGAAAGGGGGAAGGTTGCGGTGTATGAAAAGGAAAAATTTACTTTAGCACAATCTTAACATGTGACACATGACTTAGAGGTAGTTTTCAATGCTCCATCTAATGACACCAAAACCAAAACAATACCACTCTCCTGAAGGATGAAATTCTGCCCTGTTTGAAGACGATACTCAGTAAAGTGGATGTTTTTTAATCAAGTGAGTATAAAACATTTTGATTTGTTTATTCAGTCACCAAACATTTAACTACGGAGTAGAACTGCCCCAGTAGTAGCCCGTAGTGTAATGGTTAGTGCGTTCGACTGTCACGCTGGAGGTCTGGGTTCGCTTCCCAGCCTCGTCCACCTAAAAACTAAAAAGTTTTTTTTTCAGGGCTACTGCCTCTTGTGAGGAATTGACAAATCCTCCAAGAGCACGGTTGCCACTTGGAAATAAATCTTGTGACCAAAATTGAAAATAAAAAGGACCAAAACGAATAAAAAGTGACCAAAATAATTAACCTTAAAAAACATAAATAAATAAACATAAAGGTTTATTTACTAAATCACATTTTTTCACAGCATTTTATATTAAATTCACAATATTTTTTTAAATCAATCAATACGAAATTGCGTATGTGTATGTAGTTAAATTGAATCTACTAAAATGTACACACATAGGGTATTCATAGTCATATTAGAGCTGGTTCTAAGTTAAACATAAGTTTAGTTGAATTTTCGGACGTTTATTTTATTTTTCTAAGTTCATAATTTCAAAATATTTGAAGCTATTTGTGTAGTATTATACCAAGTTAATTATCTTATACAAATATAAAACAACAATTTGTTATTAAAATCATTCTGTATTCCTTGAGCCAAAATTGTATTTAACTGTACTTTAGTTAAACCTGGGTCTATCTGCGACTATGAATATGCCCCATAATATCTACTTATTTCAAAAAAAAAGGTTTCTGCCGACCAAACGCTATGTCACATGTTTTTTATTCTGAAGCTCTTTGGACAACATAATATTATTAATGGTGTAAAAGTTAAGTCTGTTTCTTAACTTAGGTTTAATTAAACTTAAATTATAAAACTTTCTTTCAGCAGCAGCTGAGCTGTGTGGTAACGACAATAACAAACCTTTAGCAATGTTGTTTTAATTTTACAAGATTATTACTTGCCTATCCATTTTGTATGTTTTGTTTTCAACAAGAACCAACAAAACCAACAAGCGAAATAGACGGAGACGCTTAAACCCAAAAATATTTCAAACTTTCCATCTGTCAATAAATTGTCAAATGAAGTGGTCGTGGATGGGTTGTGCAGTGCGTTCAATTTAATACATGCAACGTTTACATAGGAGATGAAAAAAAAATTGCACTTCATTTTGAGAAAATGAAAATTAAAAGTCGAGTTTTTTTTTTCATAATTCTTCTTCAAAAAAAGTGACCAGATGGATAACAAAATGACCAAGTGTAAAAAAAATGACCAAATTTGGTCACAAATGACCAACGTGGCAACCGTGTCCAAGAGTATCACTTGTCACGAATAAGTGCTTCTCGTTCGGATTCGGCATAAAACTGTAGGTGCCTTCCATTCCTGTCGACACAGTAATGGTTGCGAGTTGTTAGTCACTAGGCCCTGGTTCTTCATGATCCGTTGTGCCACCCGAATTATTTATTTTTTTTTGTAGAACTGCCCCATAGGGGAGACTGGGTACGGTTGAAACAATTTTGCTTATTTCATCCATAGTATTGCCGTTTGAACACCGAGCGGTGTTGATGGTGTATGTTAATAAAAAGATCATGTTTTTATCCACACAATTAACAGTGTTATTTCAAGACCGTGTGCATTATTTTGAGTTTATCTACGTCAAATTAAAAAAAAAACTATTTGATTCAACCGTAGCCATACCAGGGGCGGTTGAAACAGTGATTGGGGTCAGTTGAAACAAATGAAAATAAGGCATAATATTACATAGTTATATATATTTATGGATTTTGTTTAATTATAACGTAAATTATGACATTTTTTGACAAGATTAATTATTCTTCACTGTTTCTTTGTTTATCAAAAAAAAAGAAAAGAAAACAATAAACAATAAGAATGAAATAATTTAAAAATAAAACGTTACTTCAATTAATAAACTAAAAGAAAACTTTTTTTCAATTTTTATTGTTCAGAAACCAATAAAATTACTATTTCGTAATATTCCAGGTCACAATTGTCCTACCCAGATACATTGTTTCAACCATCCCCAACCCCTCCTGTAGGTAAACAAATATAAATAGTGTCGGTAACAAAACCAACACACTGAAAATAGTCACCACTTTGTATTCTACACTCTCCACTTCCATCACAAAAACATACTCAATACTCTCCAACGAATGGAAATCACGGTAATAGGAAAAACATTCGAACAAAAAAACTAACTTTTATATGCCAAAAAACAAAAAGGCCTCCCGTAGACAACTGAAGCGATTACGAGCAAAGCAAGATCGAAATTCGTCTTTTAAGTTTTAACCTGTTGCCGCTTCGTGCGTCTCTGAGACCCATTCACCCACCACCCATGGTTTTCAAGATATTTGCGTTGTTTTAACCGTCCTGTGTTTTAACCGTACCCAGTCTCCCCTACTTCGTTCCTTTAAAATGTTAAAAAATATGGTTTCAATTTATAAAAGGTAATACAAGGATGATGGTGATTTGCAATTATAGCGAACTGGCCAAGAAACAGTAAGGAAATATGTATGGGGGTGCTAATAATCCCCTGTAAATATGACAATTGAAAATACAGTCTTTAAACGAAAAAAGACTAACGTTTTTAATAGGATTTATATCGATTCGGTTTAAGTGTTGTTGGATTTACCATTCAAAATTACCTCTAAATCATGTGTCATATGCATTTATTGTACCAAAACAAATTTTTCAGATCGATAACGGTAACCTCACTTCTGTGTCGCTCAAAAAAACACCCTTCCCTGCCCATTATTTTTGTAGACTCTTTTTAATGTTGATTTTCATGTCATTTGAAAGATTTTAGCTAAGTTTCATCAAGGTAGTATTTTTTTCAAAGGTGTTAAATAACAACTCCCCATTTTACACTGCTTTAAAAAAAAACTCTTTAAAAGTAGATATTCTTATAAACTTTTTTGATTCGTGGTTCTAATGACAAATGCAACATTTACACTAAGTTATATCAATGGGTCATTATTTTTAAAAGGATTTCGATGAAATTTACCTGTTGTACTGGAAATATAGTGATGCTTACATGTTAAAAGGACTCTTACTTTTTTAAGGGGAACTGTATCGTTTTGACTTTTGTTTTGTTGGATTCACCATTAAAAGTTACTCTTAAATCATGCGTCATATGCATTTATTTTACCAAAGCAAATTTTTGTTTAAGTATGACAAATGGTTTTCTGTTGCAGTTAATGCAAGCATTTAATTCTTTAACTAGTACCAAACACGAAAATAGTCACTCGTTCTTATCCACATACACAACATATATGTTTGCTTATAAATACATTTATTTTTAAAATTTTAAAAAGTGTAATATGCTTTATATATTTTTATAATCGTTTGACACAATAAAATAGTGTGAACTGGGGTCCTTGGATGCTTAATTTTATTATGCGCCTATTTCTTCAGAGTTTTTTTCATTTTTTAAATTTATATATACCTATTAGGTACATTTTTGTTTTCCACGAAATTCCCTTTCACTGTATTAATAATAGTATACCCAAATTTCGTAGATTATTTTAACCAAACCGTTAAAAGGAATTGTAAAAAACCTTACATATACCGGTGCGTGGTCAATAGGCCTGCAACTCAACTGAAAAAAGCCTTCAAATAAAGGAGCTATTATTAGATATCTTTCAGTTGCCACTCAAGTCTGAAAAATGGGAGCTAGTTACAGGTCTACAAATGCCCATTACATCGGCGACCACGAGAACACAGAATCACGTGTTTCTTTGAGAAGAGTTAAAGCAGAAATTTCAAAGTTCATGAAGATTCTTGAAATGATGTTGGGCTTCTTTCTGCATTTAATTTGTGTGGCTTATTAGCCATGTTGACTCCTAAGATTGGAAAAGTCAAATGTGGCCCGCATGGTCATGGCTCATGGAGCGTAGTGCATACTCTATAAAACCCGATTTTATAATAACGTAAGGTCTTCGCACAAACATTAATAAATATACCTACTTATATTAGTAAATATACCTAGGTAAATATAAAACATATACAAACAAGTGTACCTTTATACATATAGGTACATATGTATTTACATATACGTCAGTATGACATACCTAGAAACTTATGCAGCAGATAAGATAGGAAGGTACCTTATCCAGCAATTATAATTGCATTAAAACTCAATTTTTCCTAGCATCGTTATGCTAAGTACACTAAGGTAGGACATAGGTATATCTATCATCTCCCCGTTGTCAACTAATTCAGTTGGGCGCGTGGTAAATTATAACTGTCACTACCTACACTGGTTCTAATATACGTAGCTACTTATTAACCTAAGTAGAATAACTACCTATATCTTACGGCTGAAAAAAATGATGTTCATTTTGCCTACATGTTCAAGTTCAGAGCGTTTTTTACATTACTCATGCCACCCCTTCAAATTTCACACAAACACCAACCGCAACAAAAGTTTTCAATTCAATTATCTAAGAAACCGAAGATCAACTAAACCAACATTTATACATATTATATACCCCTAACAGAAAAGTGCTGTTAACAAGTTTCAAGTTATGAGTTAGTCCGCACGCTGCACGTTAAAACTTCTCCTTGTGTGAGCGCATCCTTTGAAATATATGCACATTGCACACTCCCCGTCCCCATGCTGCATGCACGAGCACCACCCAGTAAGTCGTTACGTAACAACAAAACCATTTGTAGCGTGGCACACGACAAAGGGCGCACAATGGCACAATTTGTGTTATTAAATTGAAGCATCGAATCGCATCGGTCAATAAAAAGCCCACCAAAATATGATTTTTCAAAAGACCTGGCCCTGGATGCACAACTGGTATCGAGCAGGAGCATGTAAATATAAACACATGTATTTATCTACACTTTCTTGCAACTCAATTAGACAAACATGAAAGGGAACGCAATGACATATTTTTCCTACTTTGCTTCGCCTAGTTGGAAGTGGGATGCTTCCAATTAGCATAATTTGTCTGACACGTGACTGGCTGCTGAATGAAGCTTAAAATAGTCAATACGGATGCTGCTTATTTGTAGCTAGCATGATTAACTACAAAATATCAATAAACATATTATTTTTCGGCATCCATGAAAAATGATTGATGCTATCCATAACGTTAAAGCGAAACTTTTAGAATGTAAGTATTCAATTACAACATTACAAGAATACAGTTTAGATAAGCGTTTTCAGTCTACAGTTTGGGTAAAAGTAAAAGGACTCTATGGATATTAAAAACTAGCCGACCCGTGCACACGTTGCTTCGCAAAAAAATTAAAGGTGATTGTTGACATTTGTATACCTTCCACCTATGTATTTTTATGTTTTAAAGCTTCCGGATACACAATGTTTTGGCAGTGTAGCCATTTTGTAGTATGTGAAGCGTTTTTCAAGAGTGAAATCATTTGAAATTATTCATAACATTTCTTCCTTTTAAAATATTCGCGAAACACCGTTCAATTGCCTTAATATTAATTGTACCTCTTTCTTTTATTACAAAACAATTTAGTTCCACCCAGTATAAGACGGAAATTCATGTCGTTTGAAAAGAAAATTTGGATGAGTGTAAGGAACGACGTCAACGACAGCTAGGGTTGCGCTGACGCTGCCACGCTGGCGATTGCCGATGATAAGATATACACATTAAACAATTAATTTTATCACATAATGTGACTCTTTTCTTCCTACATGACATACGCATACCTACCTACTTCCCAGTAGGAAATATGCTCCTCAATGAAAAATTCATTGGTGAAATCCTATATGACGCATTCACGTAGGACAGATTGTGCATTGATTTCACTCATGAAGTAAGTAGCGTGTTGTGCTATGCTCAAGAAAAAATGTAGAGAATAGACAACAACAAAAAAAAAAATAAATGAATACACAAATGAACGCAATAATTTTTTCTGCATCATTTCGGTGGCATAAGTTGTTCAACTAAAAAAACATACTCGATGATTCTACTGATGTATAGTAATGCATAAGTTCGTTGTGTAAATCCACTCTTCTGCTTACGAGAAGAAAAAAACAGAAAACAAGTAAGTTCCATAGTCTGCTATTACACCATGCATCTAGACGCGTGCAACTTTTCGAACATTATGTAAATGCAAAGGAGAAAACAAATTCGAAAAGATGAGACGGAAGAAAATCTGCCGTGTGTCGCGTGGGTAAAATATTCATGCAACAAGAGAATTCGAAAAAGTTCGAAGAAGTTGCACGCCTCTAGATGCATGGTGTAATAGCACACATATTTGATGAATCTACGCGTAAATGGTAATGCAGTAAGTCCATAAGTACATTTGGTTCGTTAATGAAGGTTGATTGCGAGAAAAATATAAAACAAAACTTTTTCTGGAAAAATAAAATTCACAGTATATTCATGCAGTGATATTTATAAGAGTAGGTTAACATAATATTTCCATTACATTTTTAAAATGTAATGGACTCTTTTTTAGGGAATCCTACAATGATGAACAGTTTTTATTTTGTAATGAAATCACTGTTTTCATGAAATCATGAAATTCATCTATTTTTTTTTTCAAGAAACCATCACACCATAAGAACTATTTTGTTAAGGTTACTAAGGAAAAGAAGTTACGAATTCGACGATTCCCCGAGCGCAGCTTTTTCTTTGACGAAATCATCACATGTCAGGTTTCAGTATTTTCAACTAAGAAAAAGAAGTTATGAATTCGGCGATTCCACGAGCGCAGCGATTTCATATATCCTTTTTCATTGAATAAATCATCACATCTCAAGTATCAGTTTTTTCACCAAGAAACTGAACTCATGAATTTCATGATTCCATGTAATCGATGATTTCGTTACAAAATCTTCATCGAGAATGGGTACACCTACTTACCTCCTAGGCCAAGTCCATTTTAAATTCATTAGAGGAATCACCAGAAAATTCATTGATGATACTTCTTTTCCTTGAGGAAAAAGCTAGTTTTTCAGTAGCGATTTTTTGAATATTTCCTACTGGGTTAGTTCACACACACACACACTTCTTTGCCTTTCTTGCTACAACCCAGTAGGAAATATTCAAAAAATCGCTACTGAAAAAGGAGCTTTTTTCTCAAGGAAAAGAAGTATCATCAATGAATTTTCTAGTGATTCCTCTAATGAATTTAACATGGGCTTGGCCTAGGAGGTAAGTGGGTGTACCCATTCTCGATGAAGATTTTGTAATGAAATCACCGATTACATGGAATCATGAAATTCATGAGTTCAGTTTCTTGGTGTAAAGCTGATACTTGAGATGTTATGATTTATTCAACCAATCAATATTTTGGTAGAAAACAATTTATAACGGTTATTAACGGTACCTGTCATACCTACAACTGATTTTTTGGTTTTCAAATTTCTCGTTAACTACTACACTGATTTCAACCAATATTAAAATACAAAAGGTCACTTACAATTTTAACAATTTTGCATAAAAACATTTTCGAAAAACTAATTTTTGGATTTTTAAAAAAATATTGAAATTGTCTTCTTGTATAATTGATGGTTCATTTTGGTGTTCAGAAGAAACTTTAGCCGTGCAATATTCAGTCTTGAAAAATTAAGCTGTTATAAGGGTATATTCCTGTGGCGAACCATTCTAACGTAACTTAAAGAAAATACACCCACATCTACTTTTAATAATCAACTACAACTTGAATTGGACACTTATTAAGTTCCGTTATCACAAAATAAAATATCGCTTACCTCGTGCCTGAGCAAAGTTACACAAAATCACTTGAATATGAAAAAAATACTCTAGACACCACAGCAGTCGAAAGAGAACTGTAAAAATACGTATTTGATAAGAGAGAACAATGTGACCAACAATACCATTAAAGTTTTGATTTAAAAATCAACTCTCTTTTCACAATTGTAAAAGTCGAATGTGCCCCACCGTCAAAAGTGCCCCACCCTACCCTACAACTGATTTTGTTGTCATTAAGTTGTCATACCAAATTTTATTATTATTGGAAGTTATTGTAATTGGTGCGATTTGTCGAACTGAAAATGTTGACATATCTTCACGTTTTGAGGTCTCTAGGATCAGAATTCGTCGTTTTTAGCGTTTTGAGGTCTCTAGAATCAGGATTCGTCGTTTTTAGCAAGATGTCTGTATGTCCACCATATCTCGAGAATGAATAAATATATCGACCTCGGATAAATTTTATTTTACAGATAATATTGTCATAACGTGCTAAAAAGGTTTTCTAACAAATTCAATAAACCGTTTTTTTACTACAGCATTTTAAAAAGGAGCTGTAAAATGTCATTTATCTGGAATATCTCGAAACGGAATAAGATATTCACTTCAGACTAATTTTAATTTACACATAATTACACAATACCAAATTGGTCAATATTAAAAAAAAATTCAACAGACACTTTTATTTTAAACTAAGAAAAACAGTTGAAAAATAATTTTCGTCTCAAATATTTCAAGAACAAAAAAATATTCCGAACCCAGTCTATTTTTTTTTACATACATATTATGACGTAGTCAACAACTGATAATTTAAAAAAAAAAAAATCAAAGAACAGTTTTTCTTAAGAGCAAAAAAACTGGAACAAAAACTATTAAAAATTCTTAACAAATTTTTTTCAACTCAAATATTTTGAAAAACAAACAATGATATATTTATAAATTCTTTAAAACCATGTTTTTTTTTTAAGTACACTCCCCTAATTTTCGTATTTTTTGTAGTCAATAGTCTGTTTTGAAATAATTGGCTTTATTAATACCTACCTCTACACCGAGAAGAGTTAGGAAAAAAAAGTACAAAATATAGGCAATGTCACATTTTGCCCTGTATATCTATATCTAAACCTACCTATATACTGATTATCCAAAAACCCAAAATTATGACACTATATATACTGGTCCTTACCAATAATCAAATTTAGAGATCAGTTAAATATTGAAGTGGACTCAAAATAATGAACCAATAATCAATTTAATAGTCAGCTTAACACTAATAGTCACTTTAAATTTAAGAGTAAAGAAACGCAAGTTTAAACTCGTGATTAGGTGTCATTTGTTTGTCGCTTACAATTGAATTAAATTCAGATGTCATTGGCCGCGATCAAAAACCTATGTAGAGCTATCCAGATAAGTTTTTGTTGTTGTAATCCCATGTAAAAAAAAACTGCTGATTACAAAACAGCTTTTGCCATCCGAAAAATGTTGGTATACGTTTGTATCCCAAGCGAAATTGTTAAAAAAGCCGACTACAAAATGCAAAGCCGAAATTTGTTTGCCGTCATCGAGTTGTATTTTGCTAAAAACACTTTCAATTAACCTATCCGGTTTTGCTTGATCAGAAACCTATATGGATAGGATGCTATCGTAGATAGGCAATGGCATCGATTCTTGAACGCGGCCATTTCCATTCACAGAAGCTGTCTGTTTGGCAACAAATGAAGTAGATAATGTAATAGAGCACTGAGTAGTTAAAGACGTGTTTAATTTGGTTATTGGTAAACACACAAATTAACTCGTCTTTAAAGTTTAACGTGGCGTTTATCTAAACGCTTGATTAGTCCTTAATTATTGGTTAGGCCCACTCTATCACCCACCACTTAGGTAAATATGTATATGGTTTTCAAGTGCCCCAATGGGAAGTTACTAGTGTGTGTCGACCCCAGACTCATTTTTTTAATAAATGTTCAAGATTTTGTACATATAAAAAATTAATTTAAAAAAAAACCGCTCTAACGATTTTTTAATTATTTTGTTCATAAATTCATATTTATTAAACAAATCAGATGGCATACTTTTTTTGAGCTCTATCTGTTTTAGCTATTAAAATAACTAATTTATAATAATTCATATAGCAATCATTTATATTATAAATTGTTTTTAAAACTTTTTTTTTCAATACTATCATAATGTTATGAAACCAATAAATATTTACATTGTCTATTTCAAGCTACGTTAAAGTTGTTAGCTACAAGAGCAAGTTTTGTGCGATCCAGTCGTGCCCATTTTTTCTTGAGCAAAGCACAACATGCTACTTAAATTTGCAAACTGGTGACCGGCTGCATTACATTTCATGAGTGAAATCAATGTATAATATCTCCTATATGACTGTGTCATATAGGATTTCATCAAGAAATTTTTCATTGAGGAGTGAATGATTTCCAAGGAAATGTTCGTTGAGTATGGTAGTTTTTAGCAGGTTTTGAAAACAAAGTTTTTATTCGAAGATTTAAAACTGTACAACAAATTATTTCATGAAAAAATAACAAAATACAATTTCGATGATATAGATCCAATTTTTGTATTAAAAATTATTCTCCCCAATTGCTTAGAAATTATATGACGACATTCTTACAGCATTGGTTGATAACCATTTTTAATGAACACATCCCTTTGGGCTATTGGCATTGAAATAATGCACTTCTCGAACAGGTTGAAGAAAATATCATTAATATTATTTCTTTGTGGGCAATATCCAGTTGTCTATTAATTTATACAAAATAGTAATCCTTTTCTGAGATGGCGTCCATTTTGTTTCAAAAGAAACACACCTTTATGACTTTTTATGTAAACATAACAGCAAGTTGTACCAACATTCAAAATCAAAATTCCTTAAAGGCCTTCCACACTAGCCCACTGTGTATTAAGACATGTCAAAAAAGTGGGAAACAAATCATGTAGAATAGTGTGGAAACAAAATATGAAAGCCCAGCCTACACAACCCGACATTCTATCCCACACGATTTGACATGTGTTAATACATGAATAATTTTAGGAATTGTACTAATTCTGACCCACATGCTATCACCCTTTTATTTAGGTTAAGGTAATGTATTAATACAAGCAAGTGTGGAAGCAAAATATGAAAAGTCATTTCTTTCCCACAAATTTGGCAGTCGCGTGGAATTCTTTCCCACTTTCAATTTGACAAGTATTAATACACAGTGGGCTTTTGTGGAAGGGCTATTTTTGTGACTGGAAAGTCAGGTTTGTTTTCTTGAACCAGGGAGCTCAACATTAGGGAGCTCAACAAGACACACCTAAGGGTCCAGCTATAGCGATCAGTAAAAACCATCAGTAAAAATTTTCTTTTGGATAAAAAGATTTGAAACATACAAATGGTACTAATCGATGGCAAATCAATTAAAATATTTTCTTTCTGGAAAAACATAATCCCAAGGATGAATAATTTTTGTAAAAAAAAGCATTTACTGATGGAAATTCGTTTTACTGAACAGCTTCACAAAAAATGAAACATTTCGTTTCAGTTTTCGGTGTTCTACTTTTTTACTTTGTCACCCCATCAGTAAAAAAATTACTGAAGCATTTTACATCAATAAAAATAATAAAAGGTTGCTGCTGGAGGTTTGACATTTAATTACTGATAGAATTTTAATGATTGCTATAACCGGCTGTACTTAAAAATTCCAGTTTTCATCTGGTTCAACTTTTACTGATGGTTATTACTGATCACTATAACTGGCCCCTTAAATAAGAACAGATAAAGATTGATTTTTTCCCCAATGGAAAAACACATCATCCCAAATGCACAACTACTCAATGAACACAGGTATCGAGATACAAATGAAAAATCAATCGTACCAACATTTGAGAATGACATCACCAAAAAATTCATTAGAAACTCGGAAAACCCATCCGGATATGATTCTACTTTAACTTTTGTCGGCAGTATTTATACTGCCGATGTTGTATTTGTTATTCGTGTAAAATCCTACTGTACTATGGATAGCTTTTCCAATAAAACACAGGTATTGTGGTGCTGTGTACTATTTGTTGTACCTGTCTACAACTACACCATTGTGCTCAGCCAGCAGGCATGAATTCAGTTTGCGGAAGAAGAGAACAAAACAAAAAAAAAACAAAGCAGCTACCCGTTGATTGCTCTTGAATAGCATTCCTGGAAAGAAATAATTTAGAAAAATTGATAACTTTCAAAAGTTTATATATTTATTGCTCAGCTTGTATGTATGTACTCGTATAATTAAGAAAATATATAGGTCTTAAAATTTTCGTAAGATTGTTCAGCTTATCAAAAAATCTTATTTTTTTTAAATATCAAACCGTAAGTGGATTATTTGGGACAAACTCTTAGAAAAAAGGTGACAAAAATTAGAAAACAATAATATTCTGAAAAAATAAACAAATTAAGACATACAAAATAGCCTAAAACCATCTTTTAGCATTGAATAAATATATATAGAAGGTGACACTCCACAACTCAAAGCGACACACCACACACGTAGTAAATAGGATAAAACAAATAGCTCTCAAAGCAAAGGGACATTTAATTATTTAATTGTTTTTTTTTTTGTAAGGTAACCATAGCGATATTGCTTCAATATTTTGAATTGTTTTGAAAGGATGACGGGCACATTTGTATGAAATCTGGTCGTTAAACCAACCCTAATGAAATTGGTATCAAATGATAGGTGATGTTGAGCTTCTTACATAACTGCAATATTTTCAAAATCGTACTTGGGAAATTCGAGATATTTGAGCTTGAAGTTGGCGATTGCAAACACCATATTTCAGTTTTTTTTCATATAGAAGACGTAGGAAAATGATTTTGGTGTCAAAAAAAGGCAGTTGTTTCATCTTTCAAATATTAGTAAAATTAGCAAGATACGTTTTATAAACTTTGAGACATTAAGTTTTAAAGTCTTGAATAAAAACTTTTTTAGCACTGGCTGTACACACCAATATCTTAAAAACTTCAGGGGTGACGTATACTTTTGTTATCACCACAAAAAGGGTATTTTTGAAACCTCTATAAATGCCTGCTTATAAACAAAAATTGTTCAACAGACACCTTATAATGCTTATAGACCGGGAAAAGTAGATTCTAAGTTAAAAACAAAAAATTATACAGTCTTCGGACTGGTATCGACGTTCAATTTCACTCTACATTTTAATCTACCTAATTAATTTAAATTAATTAAATACAAATACACTCTGATGGTTCGGCCGATTAAGTCTTTACTTATTTAAAAATCTAAAAAAGTAACATCTTCCGGACCAGAGTGTATGGTTTAAGTTTTTATGTTTGATGAAAATAAAAATATCTCTGTGACCAAATAAGGTAATCACCAAGTGCCTCCGCCACCAAGGTCCACTGCCCAGCGGGCGCCGCAAGTGGTTTAGCCACTATTTACTAATATAACTTGTTGTTTGCCCGATGCGTTATATGTTTTTCGATATCGTTAGTTAATTGGGACCTTTAGTGCAAACATATCTTATATGGTAGCAGAAATATGTATGGTCATCAAAAATAAAAACCTAAACCATACACTCCGGTTCAGTTTTAGTTTTTTTAAATAAATAATGACTTAATCGACCGAACCAGATTGTATTTATATTTAATTAATTTAAATTAACTAGTTAAATTAAAATGTAGAATGAAATAATGCGTCGATACCAGTCCTAAGACTGTATAATTCCTTTGTTTTTTACATTGAATCTACTTTTCTCGCTCTATAAGCATAATAAGGTGTGTTTTGAAGCAATTTTTGATTATAATCAGGTATTTATTGAGGAAAGGACACTTTCTGATATAATAAATTAGAGGTTGCAAAAATAGCTTATTGATGGTGCTAAAAAGTCTACGTCACCGAAAGAATTTTTTTTAGATATTGGTTTGTAAAGCAGTGCTAAAAAAGTTTTTATTCAAGACTTTAAAACTTAATATCTCAAAGCGTATAAAACGTAGCTTTTATTTGAAAGATGAGAAAACTACCGTTAATTTAATACCAATTAATAAACATATATGAATGTTGTTTTTTGGATCTTGCCCCCATATAATGAAATGAAGAACTGGACAAGACTCCACACTCCACAACTAAAACAAATAGTTCTCAAATGGTCATTTAATTATTTAATTTTTCCTTTTTGTAAGGTAACCATAGCGATATAACTTCAATATTTTAATTTGTTTTGAAGTTTGTTTACAATCAGCTTGAGAAAGGAAATTTTAGTATTATTTAGGAGCCCCAAAATCCCCCCCTGCGTTCGCGCCTGGTTGTACTTCTTGTTGGTTTTCGTTGTCATGACGATTTTATTCAATATTAATTTCGCTTTTCAATTTAATATTATAGGAATGAGAAAAAAAAATATACGTATTTGCTTTCAGATTCAATTAATAGCCCAGTCAAAGAGGACGCAAAATTATAAAATAAATGCAAAAAACAGTGCTCTCTGGATTATTTTTTTATATGGTAGAGGTTACACCCAGGTATAACATACCCAAAGTTCCCAGCCCAGGGACGCGAGCTAAACGCAGGAGAGGGTTAAAGGTACCCTTTTTTAGATTTTCGTGAATATTTCCGAAACCTAGCATGCTAGTGGTAAAGTATATACTACAATATTATAGACAATTGAATTGTCTATAAAAAACTATGTTCATATTTTTGCTAGGGTCAATAATAAGGGATATGCGAGGGGTAGAAAAATCAACAAATCTTAAAAAACTTGTTATTGTCTTTGATATTGAATGTTTGCTGACCAATTTAGCTGGAAAAAACAAAATGGTAAATGGGTGATTCTCCAATAAAAGCTCCTTTTCGTGGCCCCGGCCAAAAATGGTTCAACAAATTAAAAAAAATTATTTATTTTAAAGTCAGTAACAGCGCGAGCAACGTTTCTAACTGGGCAACTTCTTAATTTTAAATATTTGCAGATATGTAATAAAAAAATAATTGTTTTTATGGTCCAAATGTCATTTCCGTCGCGTGTCTCCTCCTTGTTTCAGCGCGGAAAAATGGATTTTTTGGTTGTTTTTAAATGCAAACATTTTAATTGGACTGAATTCCAGGATTAAGAATATGTAGTTAAATACAACTTCCCTAAAAATTAAATTTATTTATTTGAAACAATTAACTTACAATCTTTCAAACACGTGTCTCCATATATTTGCATCATTTCCGTAAAAAAATCTTAAATACTTATAAATTCAAATTAAAGGCCGTCAGTTTATAGAATTTAGACTAAATGAAGAAACTCATTCATGCTTCCTTTTATAAATATATTCAATTAAATGGGTGCCAGTTTCGTGTGTAATTTTAAAGTAAGTGGTTGTATTCGTCACGTGTTTCATCAATTTCGTCATTTCCGTAGGTGCATATAATTTTAGTAAGTGATAGTAAAAAAAAATATTTTGTAACAGTCTTGTGAAGTTATGTTGCAGTTAGTTATACAAAATTATAAAAAAAATATACTTTCTATTTTTCTTGTCTAAAAAGTTAAAAAAAAAAAATTGATTTTCGTTATTTCCGTCGCCTTTATTGGGTTACGGCGATGAGAAAATGGTTACGGAAATGACTTTAGATGTGTTTTTTTTTTTTTAAATCATGATTTTGTTGCAACTCATTAAAACTTTTGCGCAGGCACTTAAAACCCCTAAAAGGCAATTGCAGACCGTAAAACTGAGATAGGTGGGGAAGCGAAAACATAACAAATTATTTATCTTTACTAGTTAAATGTCATTTCCGTACCACACAATCATTTCCGTAAATCGATTTAATTTAGATTTTAATAATTTTAAATAAATTCCTGTAATACCGTAAGTCTTTTAAATGCATCCTGAATCACACGGCCCTTGTTACAAGGAATATTTTAAAAGGAAAATTTTTGTACTGGTACACCATCATTTCCGTATCTAAGGCGTCATTTCCGTATCAAGCCCAAATTCTCAAAAAGGCCTAAAATCAAGTGCCCGCACTTTAAATCATTAATTTATTCCATAATTTATAACAACACTTGAATCTACATAATTTTTTCTTAAATTTAGGTAAGGGACATTTTGCGTGATAAAAAGGAGCTTTTAACAGAGAATCACCTAAATACACATTAATTGCGAAGCTGAGAGTGAAGTTATAATTTCCTTTTTTTTCTATACATCCGAAACTATATGAAAAAGTTGATGAAGGTATGCTAATTTAGGCTAAAATTAATTAGCAAGAGTTTGTTTCGTACGGCGAGAAAAAATGATAACGTTTTTTTTAAAGGAGAACAATACAAACATTTTTTTACCGTAGAATGAGGTTCTCTTCCCCCCCCCCCTTAGGGAGGAGGGGCATTTTTTGTTTTTAAATATTTAAAAACAACGGCAACCATTACAACAAAAAAATTTGAAAGCCAGAAATCTGTTCTCCTATTTTATTTTCAAAAAGTTAATGATGTCTATAGTTTTTGTTAAAATTACTTTCAAACCCAAATTGAAAAAAATTCAAAATTTCGTTTTTGATTTTTTTATTTAAATTGTGCAGAATTGACTTTTATTGTTCACTACCCCTATTAATTTTAAATTGAAAACTGAAAACTAAATGGTTCTATGAGTGTGTTTTATAATACAAATTCTATATACAACTGAAATACATCAGCAAAGTAGAAGACTTAGCATTGTTGTTTCAAAAAAGCTTTTAACAGCCCTTAGTCCATAAAAATTGGCGTTTCGTCCCGGCGTTCTCACTTGGACTCTTCAGTTGACAGTGAGGACCTTGTCAAGACGCAATTTTTATTAAGTTCAGTCCAGCTTACATCAATTTTACTGCGAAAATCAATTGTGAACTATATCCAACCCAATTAGAATTTCTCATCAAGAATTGTTGGAAATTTTGTTACCCGTGGCCTGGCATTGTTTACATATGAGTGTGTTTTATAATACAAATTCTATATACTACTGAAATACATCATGCCAGGCCACGGGTAACAAAATTTCCAACAATTCTTGATTAGAAGTTCTAATTGGGTTGAATATAGTTCACAATTGATTTTCGCAGTAAAATTGATGTAAGCTATTCTGAACTTAATAAAAATTGCGTCTTGACAAGGCCCTCACTGTCAACTGAAGAGTCCAAGTGAGAACGCCGGGACGAAACGCCAATTTTTATGGACTAAAGGCCGTTAAAAGCTTTATTGAATAAATGGTTCTATGTTTCCTAGTTTTTGAGAAAATTCAAAGTTACATCGACAAATTTTTTGATTTTTTTTTATAATTTTTGTTATTATTATACTGTGTAGCATGTGATAGAAGTGTTTCTTTGAACTTGAGGTTAATGAATGAATAATTTCTTTGAACCTGCGAAGCAAGCCACCCAAGGTACTGTGATGGTGGTAAAGGGGACCCTTAGGTATAACATACTCAAAGTCCCCGGCCCAGGGCCGCAAGCTTTAGACAGGAGAGGGGGGACAGGTCCTCTTTTGTAGTTTTTCTTCAATATTTGGGAAATTAATCTTAATAGAGGCAAAGTCAATACCACAAACTGAAAGAAAATTAAATTCCCTTCCAATAAAAGTTATTTTCATAGTATTATAAAAGTAAACTAATTTACAAACGTTAAATTTCTAAGGAAATACATTTTTTTTAGTTTTTTTTCTCGATATTTCTACTCCCGCATTTCTATTGCTTCCAGAAATTATGGAGATTATAGATCGAAATTGGATTAAATGACAGCGAATTAAATGAAAATCCGAAAAGTATGGAATTTAACTACCAGGCCAAACACATTGATTACCAAATATAATTTCATAAAGTAATACAATATAATAGAGTAAGATCCTAGGGCCGCAAGACATATGTTAGTACCTAGACACACGTTATTTTATCAGAAGCAAGATTCGTCTGTGTATTTTTACTATTGTAGGGAAGAACTAGGGGTATTAAGGTGAATACAAATGTTGTAAAATAAAGTTATTTTATCAAAGCTGATTTTTTGGTATGTTTAACCCTTTCGGTACGGATGTGATACAAGACAAAGAAAATTTATATGGACTTGTACCACAGCCGTACCGAAAGGTTTAAGAGGATAATGTTACCAACTTTGTGTGACACTTCTTAGACACCTACCTACATGGCATCACAACAACGGCAACCAGTTACCTTAAAGCTCCCAAAAATAGTTGCAATTTATGTTAAGGTATTAAAGCAAATTTGTTGATATGTTTTATGAGATGGTGTCGTTAACTTAATTTGACACCTGCCTGACATCAGCTAGGCACTTAAAGCTGTTAAACTAGGTGCCGTGAAATAAAGCCAAGTGAAATAAGGCCAACTTTCAAGGATTGGCCTTGTTGCACTTTGCAAAAGCGAAATAGGGCCAATTTTCAGTAGTTGGTCTTATTCACTTTAAAAATGTGAAATAAGGCGTTATGACCGCGAACCATTCTATCGCGCAACAGTTTTAGAAAATAATTTCTCATATACAATTTTCATGTGTTCGCCACAGCACCCCGTCACTTTCTAATAGATGACGTTGTATCTACCTACTTGCGGCTTAAAGCAATTATTGCTAATAATTCATATTGATGATGAACAAAAAAGTTAATAAAAATTGCAAAATAAAAATAAATCTCGATTTGTATAGGGTTATTAAGCTTATATGCGTAAGACTGAGCTAAGTGTTCTATATCAAAATGATCGATGGGTTGGTGTTGTAAACTTGAAAACTAAATAATAATGGTGAAAATTTTAATTAAAAAATAAGTACACTCAAAATCTCTGCAAAATCAAAAAATTTGTATATGACAACTTAAATTTGATTTTATTTATTTTTCAACCATATATACCTACATATAATTCAAAATTTAATTATTTTTTTTTTTTTTGAAATTAGCCTATTTTGAGATAATATGTTTAAAATGTTTTATATCTCCATACCAATAGGAGATAGATAAAAAACTTAAACCAGTAAGATTCTTAGAATTTCATTATCTATTCACCAAAAAATTTTTAAAACTCTGGCATTCTATTTAATGAAATTAGAAAATAAACATAAAAAGACATTTTTCCTTTTCTGGTTCCTACCAATATTTTCTTCTAATTGCTTGTATTTAATGGTTAATTTAATAATGTTTTTTTTTTTTTTTAATCATACATAGGTTTTCTAACTAAGTATTAAGTATTTAATTTATCATATAGCAATTATGACTGCTTTAAATATTGTATTGACCTCAAACTAGAAGATCTATTAAGAAGCTATATATTTATGTTTTTATTGTTTTTTTATATGCATTTTTAAAAATGCATTTTTGCCTTAATTCCTCACCGGTAAAAAAAAATATCACCGGAATGTATAGCATGTTATACCTCCTTCATTTTAAGACCTTACATTTAAAGATCAGGTCATTAGAACTCAAGTTACATTCACCTAAGCAATGCAGATTTCAATTCATGTAAATCAATAACAAGGACTACCCCCTGTTCCGAGTTTAACTAAAATTGAATTCTATACAATTCAATCAAAATTCAGACAAAATTAAACAACACACAATTCGTTTACATTCATATACACATCCTTATATGTACAAAATAAACTTGAGTTAAAAAAAAAAACTAATACCAAGAATAGTTTCCATAGAAATTTTTAAAAACAAATGAAATGAGAAATGAAAATTATTGAAAAAATTCCCTCTCTTATAATATAAGGCACATTTATTTAAGCGACACTAGCGACACACTAGCAGCCAGTGCCCGCCACCACGGTTCGCAAGAGCGTTTTTTTAAACGTCCTGTGTTTTAACCGTATCCAGTCTCCCCTATATTAAACTAAATTAATTGGTACTGAGTTGTATTTATGCATACACATACAAGTCTTTCATATTCCTAACAAGACCAACAAAAATTTAATTTCAACAAGATATCCATAAAGTCTCATAGAAAAATGTATGGGCCCAACAGAAGGTTTTCCAAATTCTTGAAAAATATATTTCCCCCCAAAATTTTAAAACTTAATTGTCTGCTCTTTTGCGCATAATTAAGCTATTGTCTTTCATATTCCTAACAAGACCAACAAAAATTTAATTTCAACAAGATATCCATAAAGTCTCATAGAAAAATGTATGGGCCCAACAGAAGGTTTTCCAAATTCTTGAAAAATATATTTCCCCCCAAAATTTTAAAACTTAATTGTCTGCTCTTTTGCGCATAATTAAGCTATTGTTTATAATCTATTTTGTTCATCTACATATTCAATAGGGTTTGCAAACTATAACGTGGGCCTCATTAGGTGGGGGTACCTTATAGGTAGTTATATTTATTTAATAAAAAGAATTTAACAATTAGTTAAAAGTGCATTGGCAATAATTATTATTTATTGAACAAAACCTTTAACAACAGCCTTTTTGAATAGCAAACAATCTTACAATAATTGTAAGTAATTGTAATAAGAGAGTGGGAATGTATGGTACAATGGAGGAATGGGACACAAGCATTTTCCTCAACGTCGCGTCGGTCGTATCCTTTTTTTAAGTTTCTGAACTAAAATTCAAGCGGCTACAGAGGAAGTCACCAGTGGAGCATCTATACGGTCAGTGGCTCTTGCATAAACAGTTCAAAGTCAGCTTTATGTCGTCACTGGAATTAGGCTAAATCAAACAGTAATGCATATTATAAATATACAGCGAACAACAAGGCATGACAAATATTTTCGGATGACCAAGAAGTATTTATGGATCTGAGTCTATTTATTTCGTGTATCCCACAATTGAACTCAGTATTAAGGTAAGATATAGTTCTGAAGCTTTCTCAACCCGAGCGTGTTGCACCAAATAAGAGGAACTCAAGGGATATTTATTCCTTTAGCGTGGATTTGTCCTGGCTGAAATACCTACTGTTCTGAATTTTACTTTCAACTTTAAAACAATACACACCTACTAAGCCGAATAATCATTTGAAAGAAAAAAAAAACTATTTAAAAAAAAAAAATGATTATTTATTTTTAAACCCTCTCTCAAGAAACAATAATTGCGTCAATTTGTTGTTTTCTTAGAAGCTCTATATTTGTAAAATATGGGTCGTAGGAAAAAAGTTTGTCAATCTTTTTTCTAGAAAATTATGTGGTCCACAAAGTGTAGTGATAGCATTGACGGTGTAACAGTTATACTCAAAAAATATTTTCGTAATTTTTTTTTTGTTTTTTTTTTTTAGCATCTATATTTTTTAAATTATAAGTAGTAAGAAAAAAAGTGTATTAATATTTTTTTATAAAACATTTTTCTGTCTATAAAGTGTTCCTCGACTTTTTTTCGAAAGCATTGACGCTTAAACAAAAAAAAAAAACAATATTTTCGTCATTTTATGTTATTTTCAAATAGCTATACCTTCTTAATTATTGGTCATAGGAAAAAAAAGTGGCCATTTTTTATAGAGAATTTAATAATCTACAAACTGTAATCGAAGTTCTTTTCAATAGCATTTGCCATTAAAAATTTATTTCATAAAAACTGCTTTTTTCGACACTTTAATATGCTTCAAAAGTTATGCTTCTGTCGGATCGTCGGGGACTTTTAGTCATTGCTGCGTTATAGTCATTGAAAGGCCCCCACCAAGTTTAAGCTTTATCGGAATTCTGTTCAGGATTTGAGATTTGTATGTCTATTTTGACTGGCCTATTGAAATGCATGTTTAAACTCGTGGTTAAGTGAAAACGCCCCTTTGTGCTGTCATTCTGACAAGCAAATTATAAAAACAATTACCCTAATCCTCTTTGTTTGTCGGTTACAATTGAGTTGAATTGCTTGTTCGTAAATTTTGTTGTAAAGTTATAAAACTTATAAGGTAATCAAAATAAAAAAAAATAGATTTATTTTTTCTTATTTGTTTATTTGTAAATTTCAATTTGAGAGTGAGAGGCGGAAAACTAACACTTAAAATCGCACGCAGCCTAAAATTTGTTTGGTGACTTTTTTTATGATAACTAAGATCAAGATGTCATTGGCAGCGATCAAAAACCTATGTAGAGCTATCCAGATAGGTTTTTGTTGTTGTAAGCCCAAGTAAAAAAAAAAAAAAAACAGCTAATGACAAAACAGCTTTTGCTGTTGGAAAACTATCAATGCTATCCGAAAAATGTTGGTATATGTTTGTATCCAAAGCGAAATTGTAAAAACAGCCGACTACAAAATGCAAAGTCGAGATTTGTTTGTCGTCATCGAGTTGTATTTTTGACTTTTCAGAAAAATAATCAAATTAATCAAAATAATTTAATAATAAAATGCGAATACCTAACTGTATTATAACGAAGAATTTTGCCAAAAATAGGGGAGACTGGGTACGGTTGAAACAATATCGTCCGTAGTATTGTCATTTGAACACCGAGCGATGTTGATGGTATGTTAAATGAAAGATCATGTTTTTATCCACATATGGGCAGTGTTATTTTAGAATCATGTGCATTATTTTAAGTAAACGTCAAATTTAAAAAATCTAATTTGTTTCAACCGTACCCATACCAGGGGAGGTTGAAACAGTGATTGGACTTTACATCGTTTTACATGTTTATGATTTTTTTTAATTATAACGTAAATTCTGACATTGTTTGACTAGATTTAATAGTCTTCAGAGTTTCAATGTTTATAAAAAAAAAGAAAGAAAACAAAATAATAAACAATAAGAATGAAATAATTTAAAAATAAAACGTTGCTTCATTAAATATTTTAAAAGAAACTAAAAGAAAAGTTGTATTCAATTTTGACTGGTCAGAAACCAAAAAAAATACTATTTCGGAATATTCCAGAACACAATTGTCGTACCGAGATATATTGTTTCAACCGTCCCCAACCCCTCCTGTAGGTTAACAAATATAAATAGTGTCGTTCAATACTGACACACTGAACATAGTCACCATATTATACTCTACACTCTTCACTTCGATCACAAAAACATATTAAATACTCTCCAACGAATAGAAAATACGGTAAAAGGAAAAACAATCGAACAAAACAAAAATGCCCCCCATAGACAACTGAAGCGTGCTACCAAGATTGAAGTTCGTCTTTTAAACTGTTGCCGCTTCGTGCGTCTCTAAGACGCATCCACCCACCACCCATGGTTTGCAAGATATTGGCGTTGTTTCAACCGTCTTGTGTTTCAACCGTACCCAGTCTTCTTTACTTTAAGGTAACCTTTCCGGTTTTGGTTGATCAAAAACTTATGGATACAAATCTTTAGATAGGCTACCGCATCGATTCTTGATCACGGCCATTTCCATTCGCCGAAGCTGTCTGTTTGGCAACAAATGTTGTAGATAATGTAATAGAGCACTGATTAGTTAAAGACGTGTTTAATTTGGTTATTGGTTAACACACAAATTAACTCGTCTTTAAAGTTTAACGTGGCGTTTATCTAAACGCTTGTTTATTCATTAATTATTGGTAAGGCCCTCTGTGTTTAAATCAGTCCAGCACTAGAACATTTATAAACAAAATAACAATCCATTATTAGGTTTTGGGCCTTATTTGTTTCACCTATGATACGACCTACATACCTCATACTTACAATTTTCTTTTATTTTAAACAACAAAAACGTTCATAATATTTAGAAGATACCTATATTTTACTATCCCCGTCAGCACACGAAGAAGTAGAGAAGATTGCGATTTTTGTGCGCGTATACAGTAGCGGATCTAGGATTTGGCTGTGGGGGGCTTGGAGTTTGGAAATCCAATTTGTACATATGAAGTTATAGAACAGAAAACGAATTTTGACATCACTTTTCCTTTAATAATAGCCGTGTTTTTGTGCCTTTATATCCGCTCTTATCGCGCTTTAAATTTTTTTTTCAAAATAAAGCACAATAACAATAATTTGGGATTGATGTGTTAAGCATGGAAATTGTTTTTAAAAGCTAATATTAAGGCTCATCAAAACAAGGTAGTATAACAAATTTTTAACTTTAAGTTCTAGCCACGTTACAGCCTCAAACCACACGAACAAATTCGTTTATTTATAGGTATATTGCTTAATAATTGATTAGGTATCAAGTACCCACCTATGTACATTATGTTTAAATTAGCTGAAGGTGTGCTTTGAACTTCACCTTTTTAACAAAATTTAAAATCTGTTTGTAATGCTAGTTCAGAAAAATAATATTGAAGTGGTCTTACTGGCCAAAGGCTCATATGTGTTTTGACAGTATCAGTCCTCTGAGATCTCATTTTTTTTAATAAGCCAAATCAACGAACCTACCTGTTTTCTTCAAATTGTCACTGGAAAGCACGAAAATAATATTTTGTGGATCGAAACATAAAATATCAAAATTTCAAGACTTTAAGTTGGGCATAAGAAACAGCTGCTCTAAAAAAAAAAGCTGCACGGCCCAATTCTGCAAGTAGTGTCAATGAATTTCCGTTTACACTGCACCTACATATGCACTTTCTATTCCTGCTCTAAAAATGTGTCGATAAATTTGTAAGTCAGTGCAGAGTCTGTAGAGATTGTAAATATTCATGTCCACCTGCAAGATTTTTCTGAGTTCACAGATTTTCTCACGCTTTTGGAATTTGGCTCCTCGACTATAGAATTTGTATTGAATTGCTTAGCCCAAAAATGATTTGTATGTATTGCCTTGGACCTTTGAAATTTTAAAAACTAAGCCCCAAAATGCTCTAAGCCCGGCCAAGGCCGTAAGAAACAATTCCTGTTGTGTTAAACACTTACACTCAGCTTTACACCCCGGTGTACTCTTACAGCCTTATGCATAAAAGAATTATAGCGAGTGCATAGCGCTATGCATTCTTTATAATGCCTCTGAACGCAAAAACCTTATTCATAAACTTGTGCAACGTTGAATAGAAGCAACATAAGCTAAACGCGTTTGGAGGTTGTATAGAGCCAACATAAGGGTTGTTTAGTATCGGAATGTCACTTTGACTCACACATAGCAATAATGTAGATATATGTTAGGGGGGCGCTTATTTTTGCAATCTTTGAGGGTTTGATATCTCACTTTCAAAATATTTTATAAAATTTAATACAACAATTAATAATGTTGGTTTTGTTCATTTACTGTAAATTTTTGTTGGGATATTGTTTTAAAAAATAAAGAACATTGTTTTGTACACTTTATTTTGTAGAAGCTGCTTAATAAATGTGCAAAATTTAAAGATTTTCCATCAAATCATACAACATTTGCAAATGCTCGACGGCATTCGTGATTAAAATAAAATTATACAAAGATTCACCTTTATCACCACTTTCATGGGAAAATACAAATGAATTTAAGCATTACAAAATAAGCACCACCCTTTTATTTTCCTCCTCAACAAAAACATCACGATGTCAGTGAATGGAACAATTCATGAAATAAATCAAAAACGACGTATGTTTTCTTTCAAATGTTTTTAATTTTATTTGCGAACACAAAAAAATAACAAAGTTACTGGATAATTATAATAATATTAAAAGAAATTAATAAGGAACCAAAAAGAATCCAATCGCCAGCAGAATTGCTTCTATTGATTTTTCACACAGCTGGGTCTCCTTTGTCAGTTGTGAAAGTTAAACGTACTAGATTCCTCCTTTATGGTACTAATTTTGACACAAGCTCATTATAACTATAATGGGTTGAAAAATATTTTATGCATAACAATTTATGCAACGTTGTATAGTGGCTACATAAGCCCTTATGCAGTGCATAACTATTCATCTGTTTAGCGGATTCTAATGAATACGGCTGTTATTGTTTTAGCCTCAATTGCGTTTCTTTCGTTAAATTAGCTAAGTTTTTAGTGTAGGTAAACAGTTGTTGCTTTTGACATGTAAATGTTAAGCCCCAACCACGTTTTTTTTTTAAATTATATCTTCAAGCTTTAGCCCCAACTTAGGACTTTGAAAATCCTTAGGCTTATGCCCCAAAAGCTCTCTGGAATAAGGTTAGTTTTTATGGAGCTAGTTGTTTAAACCTGACTACGTTTTTTGTCCAATATTCTCAGACCTTTTTATTCCCAAGTTGTTTTTTTTTTTTTTTTTCAATTTTGTGGGTTTTGTTTTAAGGGAAAATTTTCGTTGCATGAATAATGTCCATTATTCATAGCCCCCAATTGTTTTTTTTTCAATTCACTTCAGGCTTTAGCCCCAACCCTAGGGCTTAGAAAAGCAGTTGCAAAACATGTAAATTGTTCAGCCCCAACCACGTTATTTTGTCCATCAAAATTCTCATCTTAACAATATTTTAGACGAATATAAAACTTAAGGTCCAGTTGACACGAGATTATACCGCACGTTTTTTATTCTGTATACATCCGGACAAATGCGCAGTGGCCCATAGATTTAGATAGAACTGTTCACACGATGATTTTTCTGCAAAAAAACGTTTTCACCTGCACACGTCGATCGAAAACCCAACGTCCTTGTCAACAAAACCGTACGTTTTGCGACGTATTCACCTCTCGTGGCCCATAGATTTATATCATGTCGTTCATACGGTAGAAAACCACACGTTTTTACCAAATATGAAAATCAACCGAATAAAGGGTTTATTGATTTTTATCTTTTGATGGGGTTGGGTAAGAAGTCTGAAATTTATATGTGTGATTGATACTAATGATTCAAATATTTGGTAAAAAAAATCGGAAGCGTGCTGTATCGTAGAGGGGGAAAATGCATGTATTACAAAGTTTTCACATATTGGATAATAACTATTGATTGTGAACATCGATTGATTTAGTTTTCTATTATACCACAAGTCAGTAAAACAGCGATTATTTTCATACCTCATTTGATAATGTACGTGCCATACAAGCTTAACAATCTTAAATTTAAAATAATCGAAAAATCGAAAAAAATCAACCGAATTGATTTATTTGTCCATTGCCAACCATCGCCCACCAGTGGGAAAGGACAGTTATCTGAATAAAAAAAATATTTCTAATCGACTTTTTTCCTTTTCAAAAATCATAACTTTATTTCTACTGGTCACATCTTTAAAGTAAAGGTCTCTAAATAAAGCCTACAAATGTGGTTAAATTTGTGTAAGCAAATTTTTGGGAAGGGGTCAAAAATTTCATGCTAAAAGGGTGTGTAAATGTCCCGTGAACTTTATATTTGTTCTTCTAAATTCAAAACTTCATGAAAATTTTCAAAATTTCAAAAAACAAATTATACACGATTGTAGGTCTATAGCTTTTCTACAAATATGTCAGTGGTTTCAAATTTATAAATCTAATAGGGCAAAAAGTAGGGGCACATGAATAAAAAAAACTCAATAAAATCGATTTTTATTACAAAAAAATAATTAAATATTGAAAAAAGCCCCGATTTAGCCAACTTTCGAAGCTTGAAACTTGAGTAATACTTAATAGATCTTTATGATTGAGATAAATAATTAATCGGAAATAGTAATCTAAATTTATATTTAAAAATTATTGCAAAATTTTGAAAAACTTCATACTATAAATGTGATTAAGTGTAAAATCAATTTAATTTTCGAAGCTTTAAATTTAAAAATTGATGAGATTTTGTTAAATATTGAAAAAACAAATACCAGATATATTGGTCTATCTCTTCTCTAAAATAATGTCAACAAGTGTTTTATGATTATTTCAACAGGTGCGGCGCTTAAATTGGTTATATCAATTTTTTACAAAAAAAAATGGATTTTGATTAAATAACCAATCGATATGGCGTTGTTCAAGGTTAAAATCTCAACAAAAAAAAACTTAGAAAGTCACGCTAAATTTGTGTTTACAATTGTTGTCAGAAGTGTGTATGTGTAATGCATGGCCCGCTTTAAGTTAACATATTCATAGCCCGATTATGGTATCGAGGTCTAAACTTCTATTTGTATGATTCAGTAATCAATATATTTTATTCACACTTTCTACATTATAATTCAAGTCGCCATTTAAACTGGGCTATTACTAGGTACAAATTTGTTAATTAAAAGGTCAGTGTTGTAACATCTTTTGGTGAACCTAGATCTTGCATAGTAGCTAAATGTAATACTAATGTATTTTTACTCCCTGAATATAGCGATCGAGATGTAACGGCCGTCAGATTACAAACCGAAAAAGGGTTGTACTGGTTAGTCTCCGCCTATCTTGGCCATGACGATCTTGGCCCTCTCCCCAGTGTAAAGCTACGGAGACTGATCGCTTATGCAGAACGGCAGAATATACGCCTAATTATGGGGTGCGACGCAAACGCGCACCATACAGTATGGGGGAGTTCGGATATTAACGACAGAGGCGAGTCTCTTTTCGATTATATTCTTACTACTAACCTACTTCTAAGTAATGTTGGAAACGTACCAACTTTTGTAACTAGAAAAAGACAAGAAGTCTTAGATATCACTCTTGTCTCAGATATGGTTCATCAATCGATATTGGATTGGAAAGTATCTTCTGAGCACTCGTTCTCAGACCATAGATACATTCAATTCAGTCTAAATGATGAAACTGAAAAGCCTCCTACCTTCCGGAACTACCGGAAAACAAATTGGCTCCTATATAGGGAAACTCTTAAAAAGTTAATCAAACCTGACCTTTTAAATCCTCCCCTGAACAAAACTGATCTCGATAATAAAGTCCAAGATCTAACAAATGCACTCAACAAATCAATGATCACTTCCTGTCCTCTTACTAAAATTAGGGGCAAAAAGAAACCTCATTGGTGGAAGCCAGGGCTCGAACCGCTCAGAAAAGAATGTAGGAAACTTTTCAACAGAGCTAAATACAGCAGAGAAAATTTAGATTGGGATGTATATAAGAACTCGCTGAAAGTGTATAAAAAACAAATGAGGATAACTAAAAGAACTTCTTGGAGGAACTTCTGTGACAAAATAGAAGATTCTTCAGAAGCATCCAGACTTAGGAAAGTCCTCTCTACCAATCTAGGGATACCAAGCTCTCTTAAAACAGCAGATGGCTCCTGGACCAAATCCTGTGAGGAATCACTAAATTTGCTACTTAATACTCACTTCCCAGGTAGCTCACAAATTGTCTCAAATACTGAATTCACTCAGTCACATGACTTGGTCAATCAAATACCAGGTCTGATTACAAGGGACAAGCTCCAATGGGCTATAGACAGCTTCCAACCTTATAAATCCGCGGGACCAGACGGCATTATACCTGCTGAACTTCAGAGATCCTCAGATATCATAATTCCTATACTGGAAACTATACTGAATGGTTGTCTGAATTTCATTCATATTCCTTCATTATGGAGAGAGGTGAAAGTTGTCTTCATACCCAAAGCTGGATAATACTCCCAAATTAATCCAAAAGACCTGAGACCAATTAGCTTATCATCATTCATTCTTAAAACTTTCGAACGTCTGATTGATATCCACCTGCGTGACACTATAGAGCTTAACCTTATCTCTAAAGCACAACACGCTTACTGTAAGGGAAAATCGGTGGAAACTGCTCTTCACACCTTAGTAAGATCTATTGAATACTCCCTGCATCATAAAGAGTACACGCTTGCGGCTTTTCTTGATATAGAAGGCGCCTTTAACAACGTCAGCGGCCGTGCAATAGTAGGAGCACTGGAAAATTTGAAGGTGGACGGCCTACTGATTAAGTTGATAGACCATATGTTGGGAAGTAGGGTCATCAACTCTGCATTGGGAGGCTATTCCACTAGAAGATCTGTCACTAGAGGCACACCACAAGGTGGGGTCCTTTCACCACTTCTATGGAACTTGGTCATAAATGACTTACTGACTGTCCTGGAGGGTGAAGGATTCAAAGTGATTGCGTATGCCGATGATGTTGCAATAGCTATATCAGGGAAACACCCCCAGGTTCTTACAGAACTTCTTCAAACCGCTCTTAACAAGCTAATAAAATGGGCAGAACGTTGTGAGCTAGGTGTAAACCCCCGCAAAACAGAACTTGTCCTCTTCACAACGAAATATAAAATTTCACAGATAAATCCTCCAAAAATTAATGGTGTTCCACTTTCCTTTTCAGATGAAGCCAAATATTTAGATATCATACTGGATAAAAAACTAAGTTGGAAACCTAATATTCAAGAGAGAATTAAAAAAGCCACTGTTGCTTTATTCTCCTGTAAAAAAGCTATAGGTACTAAATGGGGTCTATCCCCTGCCATTACTCACTGGCTCTACACTGCGGTCGTAAGACCGATTCTCACTTATGGGGTAACAATTTGGTGGACTGCTCTAGATAAAGTTACGTACTGTGACCAGCTAAGCAAGGTCCAGAGATCAGCAAGTATGTGCATAAGTGGAGCTCTCCGCTCGACACCATCAGCTGCACTAGACATACTACTCAGCCTCACACCCCTCGATATATATGGCAAGCAAATGGCTGCGAACACAGCCGTCCGCCTTAAAGCCATTTCTCAATGGACCAACAACTCTATCGGTCATACTAAAATTCTAGACTTCTATGAATCTATTCCTTGTCATTCCGACTACACCACATCCAAACTAAATTTCGACAAAAGTTTCCAGGTCACTATACCCTCAAGAGAATCTTGGGACGTTGGGGACCCTCTCAAAGGTGATTCAGTTCATTTTTATACTGATCGGTCGAAAACTGAGGAAGGAGTGGGTGGCGGAGTGTACTCAGACAGACTTAATTTAAGTCTCTCCTTCCGGCTCCCTAACCACTGTAGCGTATTCCAAGCGGAAATCCTGGCAATTAAAGAAGCTCTGTCTTGGCTGAGAGAAAACGTGATATCAACATCGGATATGCGCATCTTCTCAGATAGTCAAGCAGCACTTAAATCTCTCAACTCTGTCTCTACCAACTCCGTTACGGCCCAAAACTGTCGATCGTCTCTCACCTTCTTTGGGTGCCGGGCCATCGAGATATTCCGGGAAATTGAAAAGCCGATGAACTTGCCAGAAATGCAACTCTAATGCCCGTTTTGCCTAACAGGTGGAACACAGGTATACCGATCGCTACGTGTAAGCTTTTGCTAAAACAAAACTCTGCAAGGAAAGCAAACTCTAGATGGACAAACCTTACTACATGTCTGGCCACAAAAGAAATCTGGCCATCGCTAGAGCCTAGGCGCTCTAAAAGTTTGCTATCACTTAGGAGATCACAAATTAGCTCCGTAATAGGTGTCATAACAGGACACTGCCTTATAGGAAAACACGCCACAAGACTTGGCGTTTTCTCAAATGACTTCTGTAGAAGTTGCATGGACGAAGAGGAGGAGGAAACAATTCCTCACCTCCTCTGCACATGTCCTGCTCTTTCACAGAGGCGCAGACTCCATCTGGGGGGACTACTTTTTCAATGATCCAAGCGATCTGGCTAATACAGACATACACTGTCTCTCTCGCTTCATAAAAAGCTCCGAATGGTTTTCGTAATGAGGATAATCTCCTCATTCCTATCATGTGGTATCACAACGGACCTAATTATGGTCTAAGTGTGTCAGCTGTTTTCCTGACAGCCACTTTAACTTAACCTAACCTAACCTAACATCTTTTGTAAAGGAATAAGTGATCTAACGATTTTATACAAATATGGCGGCCGACTCTTTTTATTTCTTTGGTGCAACAAAAACCCATTTTGTGGGACAAATCACAAGATTTGTATAAAAATCGCGTCAGTGACATTGTTTTGTGGAAAAAAAGAATACATATGTATTTCGTTTTACCCCAGATGTTTTATTTCCCAAAAAAAAAATTCTCACCACTAATTTTGTTCGTTCAAAAGAACTTTATAGCTACTAGGCTTTAAACATTGTTTTTAACAAACCTACTAGCCTTCTTCTTTTAAACAGGCTTGTTATAGATTTTTCTTTACGATGCAAGGCAAAATTTAAAGAAAATATTCCAAAACAAGTTTGTTTTTATTTTTATCTTCAAATATAACACAAGAACTTATAGTCGAAACAATAATACCAGCCTCTATATTAAAACGAAAGAAGTGGGTATAATAACGACAATAAATTAAACAACATTAATACACTACAATTAATGTATTTAAAATGAATTACTTCGATTGTAAACGAAAGTTTTATTAAATATAAAGGGCAGAAAATAACACAGAACATTTCATTTCAAATTATTTCTGTCTATAATTTTTAAATAGCATTTTGAACAGATTAGAAGTTTCGCTACGCCCCAGATGACCAATAATACGAAAATGAAGCGTTTCCACTTCAATATGCAGTACATTCTTATTTATGCGGCAGCTATTCGATTTTTAATCGAATCAAAAAGTACCATGTGAACACCTCGCTGTTTGTTCGGTAAAAAACGAATACGATAAAAAACGTGCGGTGTAATCTCGTGTGAACTAGGCCTAACACGTTGTAATGTGTTGCTTTATATATTTCAAATTATTTTAGCAATCGGCTGTGGTGGGGGGGGGGGGGCTTTAGCCACTGCGCGTATACATGAACCTTAATGCTTATTCTTCATCTAACCTTAAAAAAAAAATAGGCTACATAATTGTGTTTGTTCCCAATTGATTACAAAAACCGACAAATTTTGTTCAAAAAAGATAAGGTAAGACTCAAAAACATTATACCGATATCTCAACTGTAAAATAATTACCATTAAGGCACTTGCAGCAGGGTATGGTCTTACCCCAGATAAAAGCTTACCCAACTTTGTTGTATAAAATGCATTGTTAAATAAAACGCATTATTATGTCAATATAATGGCTAAGTAGGAAAGAAAAATGAAAACTAATATGTAAGAAGCTTAAAATGTCATGTAGCTTACCGGTCGATAATAACTGGGTCTGAGGGAGTCTCGTTTCTATTTCCACAGCTTTTTTTATCACAACATCGACTGAAATAAATAGATTTTAATAGGTATTAAGCACATTCCTTATGTAGTTATACGAGTATTTATTATAATATAGCAATACTTTGAGGTTTGTTTACATGGTAAATATAAATATATCTATATCTAGAGGTAAATAAAGGAACGTTTTTGAATCAAATCAAATTTGACTAGACACTAGAGGATATAACGAAAATTTAGGGATAAATGATTTAAAAGTAGTCTAGGGCTATATCCCTGCGCACTTAACACATAAATGTTTATAGGTACTATATTTACAATGAGGGTTTTGTAAAAATATTTTGGGATGACAGCCTTCCGGGGGTGACAAAAACTTTAAATGATATACAAATGTTTTATGATTTAGTTTGAATAAAACGAAAAAAAAAAAACAATTAATTAACAATTAATTAAATTTTTAATTTGCTCATTTTACTTAGGTACATACAATTAAAAGATAAGAAAATAAATTAAAAAAAAAAACTTTTTTCATTTCCGGAGGATATTGCAGGATGCAGGTACTGTCCCCATTTTACCTAGGTATAAACAAAGCAACTGATCTTATTTCGCTATATGTACGCATTAAAGTGTGTAAGTAATAATTGCACCTCGCTTAATTGAACACCCCGCTTAATTGAACGAACAAATTGCGTTTGAAAATATCACGTATAAGTGGAGTTTAATTGGCTTCAGGTATCTTTTCAGATAGTCCACAATAAAAAAGATCAACAAAGCTTCCAAATGTCTGCGATGCCTTTCTAGTGGAATGGATTCAGTAAGTGGGTATTTTAATCTTACCACGCGTAACCTAGACTAGAAATATTGATATCTTCATGAAAAGCCAGGCAGGAGTTAAAGCCATCTCCTCAGGTGTCACAAAGTCAAAACTGATCACAATTCAATGGGAACCCACATGACCAGGCTTACCATTCAACTCACTTCCTTTGTGAATTATTGCCCTCGGGGAGTTATTTTTCCGCCAAAGTGGGCCACTTTTCGTCTTTTCCACTTACAAACATTCTGAAATTTATTCAGAATGTATACATTCTGGGGGCCTTATAGATACACTGCTATATGAAAGAGGTGATGTGGGCATGTGGCTTGTGTTATTGTAACCCCTTCAAATTTAACCTTACCTATCTTTGATTTTATAGATATCGATGGAGAACAGAAAGCCTCATTTTTGATGGTTCTTTGTGAAGTTTTTTTTCCAAATTCCAAATACTTGTGTTAAGAACTTTCTGTGACTGATAAAAGAAGCGTTTTGAATAATGCGGTATTTGTGAAGTATCCAAGGACGGGTTTTTAGCAGATGAAAAACGGGATGATCAGCAAGAAAACAAGGCACCAGGGTTAACTTTACTCCAACACGAAATTAAAATACATTTTAAAAGGGATGCTTCGTTAAACTCAGCCGTTGATAATTTAGGCTTTAGTACGATGTTAAATCATTTTTAGTGTGAGGTTGAAAAATTGGATTTAACTAATTTTAAACGAATTTAGCATCGTTCTATCTCCCAACATTTTTCTAAAGTTAAAATCACCAGATGTTTTTTGTATCTCTTTAGCATCGTACTAAACTCGTACTATACTATATGACTCTATTGACTTTTTTTTAATTTCGAAATTAGGTAGATAGGTATGTTGTAAATTGTTTGTACGACCGGTCACTTTTTTTTAACGTGCTCAGCTGGAGCTTATGAAGGAAATGGGTTAAGTATGATACTATTTAATAATTGTTTTAAATTTATAAAATGTAAGCAACATTTTTTAAAATTAAAAAATGTTTAGCAGTATGAAGTATTATACTTAAACCTTAATATTATGCTAGGTTTCCACTTGTCATTGAAAAGACGCAAATTGACACTTTCCAGGATAGGCTGGCTTTTACCAAAACAAAAAGCAAAGAAAGGAGTAGTAAGCGAGCAAATATAACTCAACCTGTCTTGGAAAGTTTTTCAATTTGCGTCTTTTCAATGAAAAGTGGAAACCTAGCATTATGCTGTTTTAAAATGTCGTTCCTTTGTCTTTCAAAAACTGAGCAATATAATGTATGTATGTACATAAATGTGATGGTAGGAATTCTTAGAGCCTTGAAAAGTATCTAATGAATTATCCATGCTGCATCGGTCCAAAAGCCACTTAAGTATCTATGTCTAATAAAAAGCTTTGAATTGTTACACCACTTGGAAATTAATCACAACATGCTAAATGAACATATTATACACACGAATAAAACTTCGAAAAATGACTTTAATGACAATGACACCCTGTAGAAGTTAAATCAAAATATAGGAAAAAGCTGCCGAAAAAAAACTGAATTGGAAGAGTGGAAATTTATTTCGATATCTCTAGGGATTTAACCCTCTTGAGAGAGAGGGAAATCACTGGGGAATATTGACTTTGCTTCCACAAATGAACCCTCTTTGACTATGACGCGAACCAGTTGTTGGAGGATGGAGCTATTGCGAGTTGAATATATACACGTTCTATCTAGTACTATAAACGTATAATAGAAGGGAAGTATTCCCCTCTGCCACATGTTTTGTTAACTTCGGAGTGAGACACGCACACTGACAAGATTAAGGCTGAACAAATACCTTGTTATGAATAGACGAATGCTGGTGTGTTAAGAAAAATGGCGCAGAATTAAAATATTTAGCAATAAAGGGACACATAACTAGCAAATTAAAATTGCATTTTTCCTGCATCGAGCACAAGTTTTTCGAAGTTGCAAACTTAGCTACGCACTACATCGCGCAGAACTACATCGCGCTTTGCGAATTTAGCACTTTTTTTTGTAATTATTGGCTGGGCTATATCTTACCTACATTGATTTGTTCGTGAGCCAATTGGAAGATCGGTTATTAAATCTTTGTAATATTTTATAAAACTTCGCTTGCCTTTATTCCAATATAATTTATTTGTGTTTTGTGTTTTGTTTATTGTCATGGTGAGTAATTTTAGAGTCGATGTGTCCAATATTCGTGGGCTCAGGAAAAATTTCTTTGCTGTGTACGTTCACGCCGATAAATTCAAACCAGCTATTCTGACACTTAGCGAAACACAGGTGGGTGAAAACTCCGATCCTTCTGAGTTTAACCTTCCTGGATATAGCTTAGTACCACTTTTTATTCCTCACTACGGTATTGCCATTTTTATTCGGAATGACGTCGCTTATCAAACTCTTCCTCAATTCAACCATTGTTCCCGCACGGATTTTAACGTTTTGTGGCTGTAAATGTGAATAAGCAAGTCATCCATTACTGTTTCTTGTATCGAAGTCCAAATTTAGACAGTAACTTAACTATGAATCAATTTGATGCGCTGTCGGATTCCATATAAGCCATTATTTCCCATAATTCAAGCACCGAAATCGTTATTACGGGCGATTTTAACGTGCATAATCCCAATTGGCTTCGATATTCGGGCCAGTCAACACCAGAAGGTGTTTATGCAGAAATCTTTTCTGAGTTTAACCATCTCACTCAACTTGTAAATGAGCCAACGCGAATTCCAGATGTTGCTGGCCAATCTCCTAATACCCTTGACTTATTCCTCACTTCCCACCCTGAAAAATATACAGTAAGTGTATTAACGCCCTTAGGTACGTCAGACCATTCTGTTGTGTCAGCTGTTTTTCCATGTTCCGAAGCCCCAGTTAAAGAAAAAATTCCCAAAAGAGTCGTATGGCAATATGAAAAAGCCGAATGGGACGGCCTCAATAACTTTTTCCGAAACTTTAACTGTTCGATAAGCTTTCTTGATAGGGACGTGGATGCATGTGCTGACATGATAACAAACATAATCATAAACGATATAAAAATGTTTGTTCCTCACAGATCAAAGAGTTTGAAGCCAAAAGAAAACTCTTGGTTTGATGGTAGCTGCAAAAAAGTGATAAGGGTAAGAGAAAAAGAGTCTGAAAAAAATCACATCAAGTTTAAGCAAGCAAGGCATGCTTGTAACGCTTGGATCCAAAGAACCAAATTCTTCCACGAACAAAAAATAAGACAAAAAATAATCCAGTGCCCTGAAGGCAGTAAAAACTTTTGGTCATTCGTGAAGAAAACTAAAAATTCCACCTCTTCGTCGGTTCCCACGCTCATCTACAACGATAACCCTGTTGTTAGTTCCATAGGTAAGGCTAATTTGTTTGTAGAACAATTTGCAACAAATTCTTCTCTGCCCGATAGCGACATGAATCCACCGGTTCTTGAAAATGTAAACATTTTTCAATGGGAACAATTTATTTTCGCACCCGAGCAGTTGCAAGAATATTGAAAGATCTCGATATTCTTCATTGTTTTGAAGAGATGTTCATCCACATTGGCAAAACCACTGCGCAAACTTTTCTATCTTTCCTATTCAACAGGATACTTCCCGAAAAGTTGGAAAACAGCGTTCGTCCAACCAGTCCCCAAAAAAGGCGCATCCTCTTCACCCTCTAATTATAGGCCAATCGCATTGACGTCCCTTTTGTGCAAGGTCATGGAAACACTGATCAATCGACAGCTTAAGATATATCTTGAAGAACATAATCTTTTTAATGACCGTCAATATGGTTTTCACAGTAATAGATCCACTGGTGATCTGACGGCATATCTCACTGAAAAGTGGAACCAATCCTTACATCGTTTTGGAGAAGGTAAGATTATTGCGCTTGATGTTTCTAAGGCATTCGATAGAGTCTGGTAACCTGCTCTTCTATCAAAAATGAGTGCGTTTGGTATTGATGTATCTCTTATTCGTTGGATTAGTAATTACCTCTCTGACCGTTCAATTCAAGTTGTTTTGGATGGCCTTAAGTCTGAAGTTCGTAAAATAAATGCTGGTGTCCCTCAAGGCTCTGTTTTGTCTCCGACTCTTTTTCTCATTTGTATTAATGATATTTTGTCCGAAACTACTTTTGCTGATGACTTTTTTTCCCCCTTTAATCTGGCCACAATTTATAAGGGTACATACGTCCGAAACTGGAATATAATTCTCATATCTGGTCTGGTGCATCAAAAACATCTTTGCACCTATTGAACAGAATTCAACGAAGAGCTTTAAGACTGATAGGTGACAGAGCAATTTCCGAAACAATTGTTTCGTTGGAACATCGTCGAAATCTCTTGCCTATCTCTGTTTTATCGCTACTTCTTAAAACAATGTTCTATTGAAACAGCGAGTTGCATTCCGCCACTAAAAAAATGTCACCGTAATACTCGCGCCGCTGGGAATGCGCATCGGTATACCCTCGAGCCAAATTTCGGACGTACAGTTAAGTACAGAGATTCTTTCTTTTGCCGAACGACACGAATGTGGAATTCCTTAACCGACTCTGTTTTTCCTCCCCATTTCTATGCCCAGACATTTAAGACGAATGTACATCGGTTTCTCCTACTAAATCCTCCTACTGTTTCCTAAATGCTCGCACTGTGTTAAACCAACATTTAAAGGGTAGTCATAATCCCTTGAGTGCGTGTTAATTATAAAAAAAAAAAAAATTAACAATTAAAAATGTCAATAAAGGAGAATGGGCAAAAATGTATGTGATCAGGTCTAACTACTCAACACATATGTGTCATACATCGTTGAAAAGGTAATAACGTGTACATCAATTAATTATATGGGCGTACAGCGCTAAACCATGGGGTTCGAAAGATATTCCTCTTCAAAGCACCGAAAAAGACAGTAATGCAACTCTTCATTTGCAGCTTGTCTTACCACCCAAAGTAAAGTGTCATACATCGTTGAAAAGATTATTACGTGAACTTTTTTTTGTTAAAGAGCCGTTAAGATGTAGATAATGGGGTTCAAAAGATATTAAGCCATCAAAAACTGCCAAAATCAAATAATGCAATTCTTCATTGGCAACTGTTCTACCAACTCGACAGTAATCTGTCATATATCGTTGTAAAGGTTATTACATTGGCTTCATTTCATTATAGCACCATAAAGCTCTAAACCATGGGGCTCGTGGGGTATTTGGCTTCAAAGCACCAAAAACAACAATAATGCAATTCCGCATTGGTAAATGGTCTACCAACTCAACAGTGATGTGTGACACGTCAATGAAAAGGTTATTGAGTGTACTTAACTTTTGTAAACAACCGATCAGGAGATATTTGTCAAAAATGCAATTCCGCATTGGAAGCTGCTGCATCTACTCAACAGAAATGTCACATTTATTTGGGTCTAAATTTCCTAATTCGATGTCACGTTAGCAAAATAACATTCGCAAATCGAAAAATGGTTAATTGGATAATTTGCCGTTAATTTGTTGTTAATTAGTGGTGACAACTTCGAATTTGTCGTTCAATGTTTTCTATGTTTTTTGTGTTGCTTTACCAACTTCATATATCAAGTTAGCAAAGCATCCCCTCAGAAATGTACTAAAAAATCTTTACAATGAATGATTTATAGGTTAATAATTTGCCGTTAATTAGTCGTTAATTAGTTTTGACATTTTCAATTTTGTCGTGCTATGATTTCTATGTTTTTTTGCTAATTTCCTAATTTGATGTCAAGTTAGCAAAGCAACACCTCAAAACGGAGTTAAAACTTCTTATATTAAATAATTTACTGCTTAATAATTTGTTGTTGATTAGTCCTTAATTAGTAGTGACATTTTCAGTTTCATCGTGCTATGTTTTCTATGTTTTGTTAGCTGTTTCACTAATTTGATGTCAAGTTAGCAAAGAAACACCACAAAAAGGGGTTTAATCTTCTTATATTGAATAATTTATTATATTTGAATAATGTACAACAAAAAAAAACATAGAAAACATAGCACGAGGAAATTGAAAATATCACAACTGATTAAGGACTAATCAACGACAAATTATTAAGCAATAAATTATTTAATTCCAAGAAGTTTTATGTTGTTGTGTGTGTTTGACCATTTTTTTAGTTAATTATTTGATTGTATTTTATTAGGCTCTTTTGGTCTTTTTGATTTTGGAATGCGAATAAAAACACTTATTCCATTCTTATACCCAACGTTTCGTAAGTATTCCTCACTTCTTCAGTGGTTTATTTTATTTATTCCAGTTGTTAAATTTATAATGATAAAAATTTTGTTTCAAAAATTAAACTTAAACATTTGTCTTACTTTTGTATTAAATCATACTATATATCTTAAATAATCCCATTATTGCATCAACCCGACGGCACTGACACAAAAATTGAAAATAAATTAACAAATATAGGTACGAAATAAACAAAAAAAACTATTCAATTAAACGAGAAATGACATAAAGGTTATCACAGATTATCAGGTACTTTTGTTATAATGCTGCAGCATAGTTGTGCTTGATGTTTTCGGTGTCTTCTTTTGTATTCATTGTCCTCTCTATTTTTTGTTGCAATTCTTTATTGGAAATGGAAATGGTCTACCGACTCAACAGTCATGTGTCATACGTTTTTGAAAAGGTAATTGGAAATGCATCATTTCATTATATGGCCGATAAGCTCTAAGTCATGGGGTTTGAGAGATATTCGGCTTCAAAGAACCAACAACTTCAAAAATGCATTTCTTCATTGTGTACTCTTCTAACTACTCAACAGCAATAAGTCATACATTTTTGAAAAGGTTATTGCGTTGTCTTTATTTTATTTCAAAGTCATTAAAATGTAAACCAGGGGTTCAAAAGATATTTGAAAAAAAAAACGCGGAAATGCGTTATTACCTTATTCTGCGTTTTTTCCAAATATCTTTTGAACACCATGGTTTGGAGCTTTACGCCAATATAATTAATTAATGTACACGTCATTACCTTTTCAACGATGTATGACAAATTGGTGTTGAGTAGGTAGATCACTTTGCCCATTCTCCTTTCATATAATATTTTTATTTGAAACTTTCTTAACAGAAAACAAACTAGAACATTTCGAAGATAATTTTACTAATTATGAAATGAGTGTCAAGTTAGCAAAACAACATTCACGAATCGAAAAATGGTTAATTGGATACTTTGCCGTTGATTTGTTGTTAATTAGTTGTGACAACTTCGAATTTGTCGTTCAATGTTTTCTATGTTTTTTGTGTTGCTTTGCTAACTTGATATCAAGTTAGCAAAGCACCCCCTCAGAAAAGTACTAAAAACTCTTTACAGTGAATGATTTATAGGTTAATAATTTGCCGTTAATTAGTCGTTAATTAGTTGTGACATTTTCAATTTTGTCCTGCGATGTTTTATATGTTTTTTTTTGCTAATTTCCTAATTCGATGTCACGTTAGCAAAACAACATTCGCAAATCGAAAAATGGTTAATTGGATAATTTGCCGTTAATTTGTAGTTAATTAGTTGTGACAACTTCGAATTTGTCGTTCAATGTTTTCTATGTTTTTTGTGTTGCTTTACCAACTTCATATCAAGTTAGCAAAGCATCCCCTCAGAAATGTACTAAAAAATCCTTACAGTGAATGATTTATAGGTTAATAATTTGCTGTTAATTAGTCGTTAATTAGTTTTGACATTTTCAATTTTGTCGTGCTATGTTTTCTATGTTTTTTGCTAATTTCCTAATTCGATGTCAAGTTAGCAAAGCAACACCTCAAAACGGAGTTAAAACTTCTTATATTGAATAATTTACTGCTTAATAATTTGTCGTTGATTAGTCCTTAATTAGTAGTGACATTTTCAGTTTCATCGTGCTATGTTTTCTATGTTTTGTTAGCTGTTTCACTAATTTGATGTCAAGTTAGCAAAGAAACACCACAAAAAGGGGTTTAATCTTCCTATATTGAATAATTTATTATATTTGAATAATGTACAACAAAAAAAACAGAAAACATAGCACGAGGAAATTGAAAATATCACAACTGATTAAGGACTAATCAACGACAATTATTAAGTAATAAATTATTTAATTCCAAGAAGCTTTATGTTGTTGTGTGTGTTTGACCAATTTTTTTAGTTAATTATTTGATTGTGTTTTATTAGGCTCTTTTGGTCTTTTTGATTTTGGAATGCGAATAAAAACACTTATTTCATTCTTATACCCAACGTTTCGTAAGTATTCCTTACTTCTTCAGTGGTTTATTTTATTTATTCCAGCTGTTAAATTTACAATGATAAAAACTTTGTTTCAAAAATTAAACTTAAACATTTGTCTTACTTTTGTATTAAATCATACTATATATCTTAAATAATCCCATTATTGCATCAACCCGACCGCACTGACACAAAAATTGAAAATAAATTAACAAATATAGGTACGAAATAAACAGAAAAAACTATTCAATTAAACGAGAAATGACATAAAGGTTACCACAGATTATCAGGTACTTTTGTTATAATGCTGCAGCATAGTTGTGCTTGATGTTATCGGTGTCTTCTTTTGTATTCATTGTCCTCTCTATTTTTTGTTGTATTCGTAGGCTTTCTAGTGTCAGTCTTGTGTTCAATTTCCTCTCCCTGTCTAGTATTTTCACCTCCTCGAAGCTCACTGAGTGCCCACTTTTTGCTATGTGCTGCGCAAGTCCTGGGGTGGAATCGGCTAAGGCGATAGTTGATTGTTGATCATCGAAATAAATACTTTTGCTCCACGTAAGGTGATTATCACTTTGACTATCACTTTTTTGTTATAGTTTGTGGGTGACAGCTATTTAGGTGTCGTTTTCATACATTTTGCTTAATATTTTTGAGAAAGATAAGTTGTGTTAGCTAAGCTCCTCCATAAATCGATAGTAAAATGAAAAAAAAAGTTATAAAGTGTTAAAAAAAGTTAAAATAAAATATAAGTGAACAGTATTGTTTGTATAATATATATAGGTACTCCAAAGGAAAGTTTCTATGCCAAAATTTCAATTGCTCAGAAAGAAACCAAGGAATAAAGGAACTATTCTGGAACATCCTTACCCAATGTACCTACCTATGATACCTCAAATAATATTTGTTAAGTAAAATAAAAGAAACTCACAAAAAATAATTTTATTGGCAATCCATTTACATTAAAGTTCCAGCGGTCCCCTTGATGGTTTTGGGATGTTCGCCTAGAGCTTGACAAGGCATTGTACATAGTATTTCTCCAGATGGGTTAAAAATTGTGTTATGCAAATTTTTAACAAGTTTAGCATCGTACTTATCCCCTTACATTTTATTTAAGTTAAAATCACCAACTCTTTATTTTATCTTTTTAGTATCGTACTTAATCCATATGAGAAATTTTGAGAAATCTACTCTAGGTATAGGATGGACCCGAAGGTTCCAGGTTCGACTCCTGCTGGTTCCCAACTTTTTTTTCTTTTTTTCTTTTTTTTTTTTGTAAATAATGAAGTTAAAATGATAAAAATATAAATATCGCGTATTTATTTAAAGCTTATGATGGGTTTCCAGCAACATATAATTAATTTACAACGCATAAAAACAATAATTGTGTTCATCAAATTCAAACCCTACAAATGTTCTGCTTTTTTTAACGATCACTTTACGCAGAACAAAGAAAAGTTGATAATCAAAATTGATTATCAAATCAGCGACAGTCAACTATCACCTTAGCCGATTCCACCCCTGTTGTCTCTTTCTTTGTCCTTATGTCTGCTTCGTGTTCAGTTAGTCTTGTTCCCAAGTTTCTCTTAGTTTGTCCAGATACCAGATCACATTGTTCATTTTCTTTCCCCTTGCATTTAATTTCATAAACTACGTTGTGTTGTTATTGGTTGGTAAGAAGTTGTAACCCCTTTTTGAGGCATTGCTTTGCTTATTTGACACCGAATAAGTAAAACAGCAACAAAAAAAAACATAGAAAACATAGCACGAAGAAATTTAAAATGTCACAACTAATTAAGGACTGACTAATCAACGACAAATTAGTAAGCAATAAATTATTCAATATAAGAAGTTTTAACTCCGTTTTGAGGTGTTGCTTTGCTAACTTGACATCGAATAAGGAAATTAGCAAAAAAAAAAACATAGAACATATAGCACGTCAAAATTGAAAATGTCACAACTAATCAACGACTAATTAACGGCAAATTATTAACTTATAAATCATTCACTGTAAAGAGTTTTTAGTACTTTTCTGAGGGGGTGCTTTGCAAACTTGATATCAAGTTAGCAAAGCAACACGAAAAACATAGAAAATATTGAACGACAAATTCGAAGTTGTCACAACTAATTAACAACAAATTAACGGCAAATTATCCAATTAACCATTTTCGATTCGTGAATGTTGTTTTGCTAACTTGACACTCATAATGAATGGTACCAGCAACGCTAGTAAACACAAGAGAAAGAGCAAGTGAAGGCTGCTACTTTGGATTCAAAAGAATCTTGAAAGGAGTTAATTCCAAGTTTATAATTAAAGCGGAAATGTATATTTTAACGTTAAAGTTCAACAATAACAATTTCCATATAATACCAACGTATTTAAACTGTAACCATTGGGATCGAAATTTTTATAAACTGGAATTAAAAATGTGGGAAAATTTGATGAACTCCTTGATTATCGGTGACTTAAACGCACGAATTGGAAGGGAAGAAGGAATAGAAAACGTAGAGTGGGAATAGTGCGAAACTCGAAAGATGAAAGGTGTAACTCTAGAGGATTTAAACTGTTAGAATTGTGCGATGCGTTTGGTCTGCGTGTAGTAAACGGAATAAGCGTTTCTGATGCAGATGTTAATCTTACATTTATTGGTCGACAAGCACATCAGTAATTGATCTTTGTTGTGCAGAAGGTGACTGGAATAAATATATGACAGATTTTAAGGTGCCGGATGTACCATATTCCGACAATCTCCCAATAATCTTGGAATTTCAACTTGAAACGGTGAAATATAAAGAAGTAAGAGAGATGAGTTTATTTCCGAAATTACAATAGAGACATGCGAATGCAGCACGTGTAAGTATAATCTTGAATAAATCTATGAATTTTGTCAAATAGAAAGAATCATCATGACATCCTACTCTTCTTGCAATCATAATAGGGATTACAGAAGAGAGTTAACTCAGCCATGGTTTGATAACGAGTGTAAACAAGCAAGGAAGAGATCATTTGTATGGCTTAATTTAATCCGTAAAAATAATTCAGATACATATAAGAACCTTTACGTAGAATCAAATATGGACTATAAACATCTGTGCACCGCTTAAAAGAAGGCGTATTATGAAACTGAGGCAAGAAGTGTAGCTAGTTTAGCTTAGGAAGGAAGTCTCAAAAATAAATTGAAAAAAATATGAAATCAGCAGAGATCTTAATCCCAGTGTACTACGTACTTATTTTAAAGAACTCTTAAATCCATCGATCAGTAAGAATACATTTCAGTTCGCTGCACCGGGATACTTCAATAAATTGCTGGATGGTCCCATCTCACTAAATGAAGTAAATGCTGTTGTTTCATATCTAAAAGATGGAAAAACGCCACGCGTTGACAGAATACCGTCGGAATTTTATTAATATGGTTCAACTGAGTTAATTAATAAAGTAACTACACTTTCTAATGAGGTGTTGGAGTATGGTGTGATCCCGCAACAATTCAAAACAGCGTTAATATTCCCCATTCACAAGAAAGGGAGCAAGTCGGAACCGCAAATTACTGAAGCATATCCTTCATAATGTTTTCTATAAAATATTTACAACTGTTTTACAATAACGGTTAACAGCTTGGATCAATGAGAACCAACTACTTAAGGAAACTCAGGCTGGATTTAGGTCTGGTTATTCAACCATTGACAACATTTTTGTGCTGCGGAACATTGTAGAGGCTTTTATTTCACGAGGCAACAAATTATACACCTTTTTTGTAGACTTCAAGGCCGCCTTTGATACAGTTGACCGGAAATGCCTGATGTAAAGGAATGACACAAAAGTTTGGCCGCGTCATAGAAAATCTACTGCAGGATACATGGGCTGCGATGTGGAACGGAGAAATAGGGATGCGTTTCAAACTAAAACTGGGCTGAGACAAGGCTGTACACTAAGTCCATCTTTATTTCCTCTATTTATTGATGACATTACAGATCTTCTGCCTGGTAGTATCGAATATGCGAGTCTTATTATTAAGGCGCTAATATTTGCGGAGAATATAGTTCTACTGGCTTACTCCCCTCAATCCCTTCAATAAATGATCAATAAACTTTTCGAGTTCTGCAAGCTATGGAGTCTTATTGTCAATTTAGATAAATCTAAAATCCTAATATATAAACGTGCTGGACGACAAAAAGGTGTGCCAACGAACAGTGGTTCTACAATGGAAATAGGATAGAAATTGTGAATGAATACAAATATCTTGCAGTACTCTTTGTAAAAAATTTAAGCATGGAAAAACACCTCAGAGAAAAACTTCTAAAAGCTAAAGTCCTAAAGTTGCGATTAACTCTACGTGGAAGAATTGTTTTTCTAACCAGTACATAACACACAGCAGTAAATTTTGAGTCTTCGAAGCAGTATCCGAGTCAATTTTGCTTTATGCTGCGCAGAAATGGGGAGTAAAAAGCTATGAATCGGTCGAAAAATTACTCAGATTTTATATAAAGAGAACATTATTCCGACTCCCACCTAATACGCCAAACTTCTCTATTAACCTTGAAACAGGCTTGTTGGTTAATACCTTGAAACTTCAAATTGACTACGTGCTTAAAGTTTTAAACATGACGGAAGAAAGAAAGAGAATTGCTCTTAAAGCAATACACAAGAAAGCTAATTTTCATGGAAAATGGCTGGATTTGGCGCAGTTTTGTGAATTCGAGCTTAACCTTGAGGAAAATCAACATTCCAACTGGAAGACAATACTGTATGCCCTCATTGCCAGAGCTGATGAGCATTTTCAAGGAACTTGCATTGAAGATAAGCTTCGGGGTCCATCTACAGATCAGTGTATAGCAGATTGCGATATGACCTGGCAGACGCAAATTATTTCAAAGACGATTTTAAAATAGAAGAGATATCGATGATGCTAAGGCTTAGAGTGGAACTTCTTCATATCAATTATATTTCACATAGAGAAGATCTGCCTATTCTATGCAATATTATACAATTCAGCTGAAAAAGAAGATGTAATACACTTTCTGGGATGATGTCCGACGTTGTGCGAATCAAGGCGTTATTATCTTGGCAGTGATTTTCTATCCCAAGAAGAGGTTTTGCAACTTTTAAAATAAATGAATATAAAAAAATATAATAATAATAAATAGAATATAAGAAAGCATTAGACTACCGAGAAAGGATCATAATTGGTGCATTTTAAAAAAAGCTATTATATGATTTATAATCTATTTTATTTATTGTTATAAAATTAAAATGTTATAAATTATTCTTATTATTATATAAAAACTATTATGTCCAATCGGCAGACGGCAATGCCATGCTATTTAAGATTTTGTTATTTAATTTATTTTGTTTTATAAATATTAATTGTTAAAGTTTGTGGTTAATGATCATCTTTCTAATCTAAATCCAAAATCTAATTAACATTTCCAATTACTAGTCGTGTACACAACAATTTGCACCATGGTCTTCAATTCCGAATGATGATTCTCGACATCTGGATAACCGAAGTTCAACTTTGCCGTCGACGCATTGCCGGGCTTGAATCACTCGCCATTTGCAAGGAACTCTCGTTTCCAGATGTCCGTCAAATACTTTGCTTTCTGTTAATTTTTCCTGTTCTGTGACAATAGCATGCTCCGTGCCATATCAAAACATACCTCAGCTCGGAAGTGTGATGTGATGTTGAAATCGGTGTGCAAAAATTTTGGATGAGTTTTTTTCAGTTTCTCGCAGAATCAGTTTCTTAAACAATCACGACTCAATATGGAATTAACTATACGTAACTGGGTCAAGGAAAAGACTTTTTGAATTTGTTTAGATAGCAATTATACATGAATTAAACTTTTTTCTATGAACAATCAACAGTTGCTTGTCGTTTTATTGAAACCTTATAACCATGCAAAACATGAACCGCCTCCCTCCCCCTTTAACAATTTATGCACAGGGTCCTTACAGTGGGTAACTACTCAATAATTCAACTCACTCACCTAAAACTTCAAAATTAATGCAAGACCTTTACCTATTTAGACGATGCGACCGATCGAAGCTCATAGCTGGGTAGCGTGATGACTGCCCCAATAAGAACGTAGCCTTACGATAACGGATACGAAATGAACCCCTGGTAAATAAATTTTGAAGACAGTTAAATAAACGACAAAAATTGATTATCGAAGCGTAAAGTTACTACAAAACTTTTTATAATCCTTTTCAAATACCGCTTTCCTAGTGAATTGATAAGAGTTGGTAATTACATCATTGTAATTGGTAAAATTCATGTCATTGCATCAAAGAACAATTATGTTGAGGGTTTTGTTTTAAGAGATTTTTAGTTTGATTTAAGAAAGTCAATTTTTCACATACCTATAAGAGTGTTATAATAGCTCTTCTAGAAGGTAAATATACCTACCTAATAGTTTCCATGAGGAATTAATGTATGTAATATAGATGTATTGAACTCACCTGCACATAACTTCGTGCGTTAATAATACTCGGCACATTTCTGGATTTTTATCTTGCCCCTCGTACACAATTGCCTGAAATTACAAAAATATAATACCTTTTAAGTAAATATGCAAGTGCAATCGTGAAACATTATGTTAGTATTTTCGAAATATCAGTACATTCAAAAGCTTAATCTAAGCACACAAACATGTTTCTTAATATTAACACATGCCTGTGTAATTCTTCATTATTTATTTAACAAGACTTTTTCCATTATTTGCTCGTGTTGGGTTTGATTGATATCTTTAACCTCAAAATAAAAGCGAGCGTGTGTTTGGTATCATATCCACATGTCTGGCTGTCTTTAAATGCAGAGACATAGTGGTGAGATACATTGGAATAGTTTAAACAATAGGACATGTTATTTATATAGGTACCAACGTTTATTATATTTACGCAGCGTAATTAAATACTGGACATATTTATATTATTCAGGACTGATTAGAGTTTGCTCATGTCAAACTTAGTAGGTATTTCGGGGAAAGAAAAATGGAAAGTGTTAACATTTTCTCTGCGAGCATCGGACCACTTATTATAAACATTTATACAAACCTACATACCTATAGTGAGTTGCAAAAGATTTTAGAAAGGTTATAGTTGTAAGCTACTTAATTCTCAAAATCTGAACTAGAGTTCTACAACTGTTAGATGGGTAACTGCTGCTGAAAATCATCAGGTTAACCACAACTGCCTTGGCTTCCTGTTCACATGAAAAAAAAATGTTTATATTAAGCGCTCACTAAAGCTGTTTTCACCACCCTTAAAATGTTTAAACCCAGTTCGAGCGTTATAGGAAAGCATTTAAGAGAAGATACCGATACGATAAAGCGAAGCAATGCGATTGTTAAGTTGGCCTTGAGTAAAAATCCACTTGACTATCTGAAATCACTGTAAATAAATTTGTCGAAAAAAAACATTTTATTGAAACCATCGTTTTTCTTCAACTTTGTATTTGCTTCTAACCTAATAAAACGATAAAATTACTAAAAAAAAAGTGACTCAGCTAACATTTATTCTCTTGGCTGCTGTTAATTTTTGTTCTTGAATTGCAAAAGCATAAGTTTAGCTATGGCACAATAAATGAGTGTTTGTGTAAGTTCTAAGGCTTCTGCTGAAATTAAAGATTTATTTTTTATTGTAAGCTATATCCGCCCTATGAGTGGAATAGATTTGTATAGAACATGTTTCCAAAGCTCAAGCAATAGTGAGTGAATTAACGACCAACCAATTTCCCTATATACTTGTCGATCGACTGGTGCAACATACAAGATGATCTAATGTTGGTCCTTTTTGATGCAAATAAAGATATTGAGATGTTGGTTGTTGGTTGTTGATTTATTTTCTGCAATGGGACACGATGACAGAGTTAAAACTTTTAATTATGCAAGGGCAGATTTTGTTGCACGCAATAGCTCCTTCAATACCGTTAATTTGAAGGATTGAATGGAGAGTAATTCCTAAGATGATACGTGTATTCTTATTTCAAAAGCATTGTGTTTGAGGGAATAGAGCGTTTTGTTCCTACTAAGCAGAAAAAAAACAATAAAGATTCCTTGGTTCAACACAAGAATTAAAAATTTGGAAAATGTCAAGAATAAAGCATTTAAGCGTTATAAATTAACAAATCTTTTTTAAGATCGTGTTAGATTTTTCCAGTTAAGGAAAGAATTTGATTTTTTTAATATGTATATATATGTACAAGTACATATACAATACATATGTACATAATACTGAAACTTGTATACAAAAAATTCATACTGCCCTGCTAACTTTTGCACAACACTCACATTTTCAAAAAAAAAAAAAAAAACTAACATAAACAAAAGATTGAATGTTTCTTTGATTTTTAAAGTTAGCCTATTTATTTGTGTTTCGTATGTTTTAAAAATATAAAAATCATTTATCTGAAAAAATGCAAATGTTCATTTAATGCTTTAACGGCTGCATACATTCATAATTTTTGGTTTCTGCAGATCTGTGGGGCAAAACCTTTCCAACGTCATATAGTTCCAAATTTTTAAGTCCTTTATTTGAAATTTCATACTTCTAAAAGTCCCGGTAGGCCCTTCGAGGCCCAATCCACCCCTGCCTAAATCAGTTAGGCACCTAAAAATACATACATACGTACATATGTTCCTATGTATGTACAAGCATACATACATACCTACAAACCTCACGCATGTAGTATAAAAGCTTGATTATTTTGGCACCTCTAAGTTGTCCGGTTGAAATAAGGCCACACAGTAGGTTTAAGTTTAAAAAAGTAGGTACTCATTCAGATGGTTAAGAAATCGACTTTTGCACAACTCTAACATTTTCAAAAAAAAAAAAACTAACATAAACAAAAGATTTAATGTTTGTTTGATTTTTAAAGTTAGACTATTTATTTGTGTTTCGTATGATTTAAAATTATAAAAATCATTTATCTGAAAAAATGCAAATGTTCATTGAATGCTTTAACGGCTGCATACATCTATAATTTTTGGTTTCTGCAGATCTGTGGGCAAAACCTTTCCAACGTCATATAATTTATGTAAATGTTTAGGTAGGATCTACGAACCTTGAATTTGGGGTAAATAAAGAGGTAGTGAGATTTAAAGTTGCATACAAATGTTGCTAGACTATACTTTATTTTATCGACCGCATAACCTAAAGTTTATGACATTCAAATCAGCATTTATAAAAAAACGTACCCCGGTGATTCAATACCACATTCAAGTCCCTTTTATGCAGGCAAATATGGTCCTAAATATGTCCAGGGGAAAAACGGCTCAGGTCCACTTAAGTTTATTCCGAGAAAAATGATAATAGCTATAAGTTTATTTTTTAAACAAATGTTAAATACCAAGAAAAAATAAATAAAGTATGAAAATAATTTGTCCAATAAATTGTACCTAATTATACAACACAAATTTATTTTAATTTTATGAATTGTACATTTTAATACAATAATATGCATTAAGGGAGTCTTTCGTCTACGAGCTACGTGGTAGTCGAAAACTTGAAGGTAATTTTTGAAAATTTCTTGCGAAGGAACTAGACATGATTATTAGAAACGGTTCTTTGTTTTTTGTTTTGGCAACACTACGGCAGAAGTATTTTTAATTTTCAATTTTTGGTTGAACTATTACTACGTATATGTGCTCTTACAACAAAGTTTTTCCAAAAATTGATTTGTTTAAGTTTTGTAGCCAAAACCAAACTTTTGGAAATAATGTTTTGACAAAAAGTGACATTTAGAAAGGTATCCAAAACTTTTGTGGAAAAAGTAATATTCCATAAAATAGAACTAAGAGAAAACTACAAGATATCATCATTAGTTTAATTTTTTCAAAAATATGAACTTAGGTAAATCGTTTTTCCCCTGACCCTTCAAATAAAAACAAAACGGATACGTTGTTTTATCCAGCATTCATTTAAGTTCCGTCTGTAAAACGCGATTGTCTTGACAGCTGCAAATTGTCCGGTTGAAGTTAGGCCACACTGTAGGTGCCTAGAAAGTTTAAATAAAGTGAAACCTTGTTACTCATTCTGACAATAAAACTCGCCTTTTTTCAAAAACAATCATACAAAAAAGATATAATTTTTGTATTTTTAAGGTTCACCTGCTAAACATATATATTTACAATTTCTAATGGAAGTCATTTTTGAACAAAAATATAGAAAAGTGTAACTTTCTCCGCCTTATGGCTAAAACAGATGTGCAGCAAGTCTGCACGCATCTATGTATGCAGAGCTGCATACGAAACACATGTGCATAGTTTCGGACATTCATGATGCATAGTTATGTCAAACAAATACATGAAAACACAGCATTGCCGATGTGACACGATACCCAGCGGGAAAAATTCAAAAATTCATTGAGGAAAAATCAGCTTTTTCCTTGAGAAATGGCAGCTGCACCGTCCACTTTTCAGCTGATTCCTTTGATGAAATTAACATGGGCATGTACTAGGCGGGCAGCACATGCTGAAAATCCGATGCAAATTCGCCAACGAAATCACTACTTCGTTGGAAGTTGTTTATTCACCGACCCAGATGATGAAAAACATGGTGGTTGCATAATCTACGAATTCACTGCATAAATGTGTGTGGTTCATTCATCAGTTCAATATTTTCGATGAAAATGGTAATTAAAATTCAATTATCAAATCACAAGATATAGAAGTAGGTAGTTGTTTATTCAGCAATTAGTTAATTCAATATAAAAAATGTTAAGAAAATTAAATAAATAGTAAATTCATTAACTCTATTGTGTTGTGAATTCTTTGTAATTGGTTAATAAAAATATAGAATTAAAACTTTAAATTACAGTTAAATCACTAGGTCAGTGGTTGTTGGTTAATCACCACTTCATATGCGAAGTGAAGATTAACCAAAAAACTGAAATACTTTGATAAAATCTGAGATTGCCTCTTTTTAATGAAAATTCATAAGTCCTCTTATAATATTTACTGTCAGTAGACAATGTCAACACAGAGAACACAAACAAAATCAACTTCTATTAAAACACACAATAGCGGTGCACACTTTACAAAGCATATGAGTGGACATAGATGACGAACTTCTACATGACTTTTCAGCAGTTTTTTCATCTTATAATTTTCCATATCAAAAGCAATTTTTAATTCAATGACAGAAAGGGTTGTTTTCTAAACACAAAGCAGAAAGTGGGTTAAAATCTATGAACTGAGGAAACCTTGCATGACTCTTCACTTATTAAATCATTACATGTCGTTTCCTTGTATTATCTGGCTAGTTAATTGATTGCTCTTGTCTTGTTGTTTTCTACACACAAAGCAAAAAGTGGGTTCAAATCTTTGAACTGAGGAAACCTCGCATGACTTTTCACTCACTCAATCATTGCATGACGTTTCCTTTTGTTATTTGGCTAGTGAATTGATTGAAGAATTCAGCTATAAAATTCATTGGGGACGATATTTCCCGCTGGGTAGTGTTGGAACGAGCAAACAATTCAAACATGCGTTAATGCTTCAACAGCTACATACAGACATAATTTTTGGATTCTGCACATCTGTAGAGCAAAACCTTTCCAAAGTAATATAGTTCATATAAATACGTTCAGTATTTACGGAAGAAAGTGTACCATTAGTTTTTGCTTAGGTTTTACTAAGATTAATATATAGATATCCAAATATTATTCCTTTAACATACTTTTTGCTACTAGGTTTCTCAGTACAGGATGTACATTTTTTGATTCCTCCTATTTTAATAGCAAAATGCTCAACTTCAGTGTGTTATTTTTTATCCCGTATTTTAAATATGTCTCTGGCAACTGCTGTCGTCCTGGAAGAATTGCAACTATCATATATACATATATTTAGTTTACAAAAATGTTCTTAAACATCTTGTGAAAAATTATAGATATTTCTAAGCTTTCGGCAGTACCTAAGGTTTTTGATAAAATGGTTACCCAAAGACTTTTCTTTTCTATCAACATGGTTTTTTAAAGGGTAGATCGACTTGTACTAATTTAAGCCTGTTTACTAATGTTTGCAGCAATCAAATGAAAAATGGGAAACAACTTGATGTTCTTTATACCGACTTTGTAAAAGCATTTGACCGGGTACACCATGGTCTTCTGCTGCAGAAATTAATATAGTTAGGTTTTAATATAGCTTTCGTCAAATGGTTAAAGTCATATTTATCTGATGGAAAGCAAATGGTAAAGATAGATGAATGTAACTCAAATATAATAGAAGTTGGTCGGGTCTTCCACAAGGAAGTCATTTGGGCACACTTCTTTTTATTATTTTTGGTAATGATTTACCGGCTGTACTAATTTTTTTGATGTACGCAGATGATGTACAAATTTTTCTTTAAAGATCTTATTTTTTCCTCAACACCCACGAAAGGTGGGTATATTTCTGAAAAGTCATATAATGGTATTAGGTACAATATAAGTAAGTAGGGCTGGTCACGAGACGAGAAAAGTCTCGGTCTCGATCTCGGATTTACAAAAGTCTCGCAGAGTCTCGTCTCGTGGACAGCCCTACAGTAAGTATCAAACCTATTACCCAAATTTAGAATTTTGTTTGTAGGCATGCCTTTAAGGAATTTTGTGAAAAAAGGATGCAATTAAAATCTTCTCTTCTACTTAAAAACTATGGAAAGTTCAATTAAGCTTGAACCCAAACGTTTTTGCAAATTTGTCAACTTAAAAAAGAAATCTGATGGATATCCAGTCAATTTGACTTTTAATAATAACATTTTAAAGAGTAACCCGGAAATTTGTGAGGCATTTGCTAACAATTTTCGTCAATCATTTATTGATACTCTAATCAATTTTGACGAGGATTACTTCCGTTATTTACAGGCTACATTTAACAGTATTCATTTTGGTATTGACATAGTTTTACACTATCTCTTTATCAGTGGCGTGGCGTCCATATAACACGATTCCTACTGTCTTGCCTTTTAAAAATTGCACGAAAAATACTATCAAATAAACATAAACATAAACTATGCAACCCTACCAATTTGAACTATAAAATTCGCACAAACATAAGCTAAAGAATAAACGCAACACCGTCAATTCATTCTTCTCTTCGCTCTTTGAACCTACGCTCTCTTTTGAAAGAATTAATTTAGAAATAAAACACGTCTTTCACCGTCTTATAAAATTTGTTTTGTATCCCTTTCTTCCCTTAGCATTTTTGTTTCTAGATCCTCTTTGTCCAACACGCAACAGCATAAGAAATAATAAGACGCTGGTCTTCGTGTTATACTGGCACTTGGTATGGAATGGAATGTTTTTCATTCCTTTGCTTGACTCCGTTTCTCTTAATATTCGTTCTGTTGGGTGGAAAATAACACGCTCTTCTTATTTCTTATTCTTATTCTTATTCTTATTTCCTATGAAAGTTGTACATAATACATGTTCTATTTTTGTTTGCTTGTTTTTTGCTTAAGCTAAGTATAGTCAAGGAAAGATTTAAATGCGTAATTAAATATGGGTAAGCGGTGAAAAATTAATTCATAAAATATTATTTAAGGTATAATTGCAGAATTTCATCTTCTACAGCATATCAAAAGTCTCGCAAAATCACAGCAGTGGCTTTTGGTATAAAGGCATTTAAAGATAGGCAAAGGGAAATATTTGGTATGGTTAAATGTTAGAATATGACGCATGATCTTAGGGTACTTTTTAACGCTGGAGATACAAAAAAAACTATTCTTTTTTATGGGACTTTTTTTCGAACAACAAACTAAATATTAAGAAAAAATGGTAGATTTGGAATAAAAGTTTCATTGGGGTGTTGCTAAACAAGAATCAAATGAGTTCCTAAAAATATCTGTAATGAAATAGTGTTAATTAAGTTAGTTGTGAAGTTGAAGGTTTTGTTCTTCATTTTTTGTTTGATAGCTATGTAAATACTTTAGAGATAGGTTTTTAGTCTTGGTTTTTGATTGGTTTTTAAATTTTTTTAAAGCATAGATTGTTGCTTAACAGATTTTCTCTTGGAGGAATCAAATGAATTAAGCAAACTATGTATTTTTTATTAATAATCGTTTTAATGAAAGGCCACTCTATGCGTCCTATTAAAATAGACTGCAAACGGAAGAGTTGTTTTTTTTAACTAATTTTAAAGTATCTGCTTGTTTTTTTTTGATCAAGATACAAAGAGGTAAGTTTTGTTTACTTTCGCAGATCAATCATTTTCGTTACGTCTTCCCATTTCAAATTATTGACGCCACGTCACTGCTCTCTATACTCCATGAAGATTTCTCACCAAGGCCAGACGGTATCCCTCAAATTGTTTTGAACAAATGTAAATCAATCTTAGCCCAAACGCTAAACTATCTTGCATTCCTAAGCTTTTTGAGCAAGTGGTGTGCGATAGTTTGACATTCAACTGTAAAAATATCATTTGCAAACTACACCATGGTTTTATACAGAAGCGATCGACGGTAATTTGCTTGTATTTATGCGCAGGTGCTCAAATACTTTAGAACGTGGACAAGAGCTTGACTATATATATACAGACTACTCCAAGGCCTTTGATCAACTATCCCATGAAATTATCACGTTTAAACTTAAAGCGTTTGGATTTCCTCATGGATTCATCGCTTGGATTTCATTATATCTCCAGAATACTACCAACTTAAATTTAGAGAGTCTTTCTCTAACCCTTTTATTGCTTAATCGAGGGTTCCTCAGGGTAGTCACTTAGGACCTCTCCTTTTTATTCTAGCTATTAATGATGTCCCTTTGTGTATACGTTATATCAAAATTCTTATATTTGTAGATGATATAAAAATTTTCAAAAGAATTGAAAATTTGGAAAAAGCGAACTCTATGTTGGGGTTTGTAAAGCGATGTGCTAAAGAATTCCAAGATCCTTACGTTACCCTCGCTCTTTACAATGCTTAGTTCGACCCCATCTAAAAATGCATCTCAGATATGGACTCCTTTCTAAGAGGTTTATAAAAATAGGATAGAAGCAGTACAGCGCAATTTTATTCGTTTTGCGTTGAAGGGATTACAATGGGCAGATACTTATAACCTTCGCCTTACGAGCATCGAATAAATCTACTTCAGATCCAAACTTTATCACAACGGCGGATCATTAATGACATTGTATTCGCACACCAACTTATAAGTGGTGTTATCGATGCGGCCGATTTATTAAATTGCTTAAGCTTCAACTCTCGTGGAGCGGCCCAAAGCCTTCGCATTCTGGATTTGATAAATTCACCCCAACATCGTACTAATTATGGAATGCATGAACCCTTAACTCGAATGTGCAAGCTGTTGAATTTAAACGATAATATTTTTGACTTCAATATTAATAAAATTAAATTTAAGTGTATTGAAGACCAGTATACCACGCTCATAAATGTTTGTACAAGTCACATTTTGTGTGTTATTTTATTATTGTTTTATGTTTTGTTCTTCATTGTCTAATTTTGTGTTGAGAATCCGTTCTCCTTAGTGTTTATTTTTGTAGTCTGTCTATTGCTACTAACTACTAACACTGCACTAAGTGATGAGCCGGTGTACACATTTTTGTGTTGGCAATTCTTTGGTCGTAAGTTGCAGCTTGATTTAAGCGCTCTTTGACTAAGATCTGATATCATATCTAAGATATGATATATCTGGTGTATAAAAAAGAACGAACACATTTAAATATTTTTTTTTATGTAATTCTAAAAATGAGGTTTTCTGCACAATTGAATGCTTAAAACCGTAATGTTTTTTTTTATTAAGTTACGATTAAACAAAACTAAACCAACCTCCATTACGACTTTTTTTTCCAAAAAAATGACTTTTTGTGTATTTTTGAAAAAAAAAATTAAACATATATATATTTCGTATTATATTTTACCAGAAGACCGGTGCGAAAATTTCGCTCATTCAATAAGGCCTTAAATTTTTAAATAAAATGTTTGAACAAAATAAATAAATTCTTTTTATTATTGATATGTATGATGAACATATTAGTTTTACAAAACCTCTTTGTAAACAATATTTGATGTAAGAATGAAATCTTTTTGAATTTTTTGTTCATAATTTTCTTTAATAGATACATATATGTTGTTTGATTTTTTGACACTTGAAAATGCTACGTACAGCTGTCCATGAGTAAAAACTGCATTTGGTAGGTACGATCCAGCTCTTTCAAATGTTTGTCCTTGAGACTTGTTGATAGTCATTGCAAAAGCAACTTTCAGTGGTAACTGCCTCCTAATCATATAGAAAGACATAGTTGGGTCAGAAGGAGTAAGTTATATGGCTTTGGCTTATCTTTAGCCCGGAATATATTCTTGAATTTTCTTTTTAAATTAAGTTATTTTAATCGATGTTTTTTTTGAAAAATTAATTTCCGAACTCAAAATTTTGATAAAAAATATTCTACTATTTTCTTATAGAAAAAGGATCGTTGGAGCAAATTTCCTTTTTCAAAATTTTGAGTTTGAAAATTATTTTTTTCAAAAACTATCCATTAAAATAACTTTATTTAAGAAGAAAATTAAAGAATGTATTTCTGGATTAAAGATAAGCTGTAGGAAAATATTGTAGGTGTAACAGGTGTTTTTCAATATACTTAGTGTTTTCGCACTTAATGTATTAATGTCGCCGCTCGAGGTTATTTACTAGGCCAATGTACTGAACAACTCTGAAAAAAAATCAGAACTACCAGATTTGACGTATAAATGATTCCTTCCATACAAAAGGTTACTGGACTATAATGATTTTAAAATAGGATACTTATTTTTTTTTAGGGGACATCAATAATAAATACCTACTATTAATGACACAAAAATAAAAAAAAAACTGACAGTTGTTTATTCAAGAGTTATAATAACCTTATATGTACGTAATACTTTGTAATTCCACTTGTATTTACCTACCGTATTTCAATCGAACGTATGCATTGTATTAAAAAAAATGCTCACATATGTGATAACAAGAACAAAAATCAACCTAGCTTTATAACCACAAGTTTTGTTAGATTTCCTCCTCATCAATGCCCTGTAATAGACACCGAAAAGGTACTGCGTTAGTTTTCCACCCCAATTTAAATGTAATTATTGGACCCGGTTATTTTTTGAAGAGAGGTAATCTTATACACGAACACTCATCTGTAATTACAATTTATCTTTTCTGAATATGATAGCGTCATTTCGTAGTTATCAAAGTAAAATGTATAAAAATAAATAGATGGCTTGCATTAAAAACTATAGTTCTCTTTTTTTGGCAATCTGCGCTTCGTGCAACGGTGTACTTGCAAAGCCTCTTGAAAAGGGCAAAACACTGATTTTGTACGATATTGCTTGAAGGGCTGGTCGCTGGTGTTTTCTGAATGGTGTACAGTAGATGATGTACATTGTATAAGCAGCAAGGGCACCCATATGTGCAATTTTATCCTCGCATCTCCTCATCCAACCATATTAAAAGATAATAGGAAATTAATTTTTGAGCCAGGAGTGGCAGCAGTTGTTTTTCTTCAGAAGGGATCAGTAAACACAAAATATTTAACTACGCACTCAACACAGGGTACAACAGGACATGAAGGCGAAGAGTCACATATTCACATTTACCTCACCCCAATAAACAATCATTCAAACCCCTCTGTTAGAATCATTGACAGTAGATACATTTTCATATTTGAGGATGAATATTTACTATAATTCAAGTGGGTAGGTAGGTACTTACTCTACCTGCTATATCCTACATACATACATTTAATGTATTTTTTGTGTTACTTTCATATTTATAACTTTTTAAGTTTTTCTCTCGGTATTGTTTTGTTAGACGATTACCGTATGCCTTCTTTAAAAAAAAAACATTTTAAGAAGTTTTTATACAACAATATGTATAAGAGACTTTTATTGAGTTTGGGCACAGATATAAATATCCTACAAAACGAACTCCTCAAAATAAACATAAACATATCTTTCAAAACAACAAATAATATACAAAGAAATTTAGAACACAAATCATTAAAGGAAAAGAAATCGTCATCGGGAGCAGGGTTCGGACCCCATGATTCAAATTTCGAAGTAGATTTAGTAAAAAAGTGAAGTAAAACCAACATTTTCGAAGCTGATTTAAAAATCAGACAAAAAATGAAGAAATTTGTATTGATTTATAAACTTTAATTTGTTAGATGGTTTGTAAATATCCTTACGATTATTTATTAGAGTTCGTGAAAACATTAAATTTACAATAGTTTTATCACTTAATCGGTTTCTGAATTTGGTTAAGAAATATCCATTAAACAAACCAGATATGACCGCAGCAACTAGAACTCAAAATAAAAAAAATTGGTACAGTTATTTCTTGGAAATTTTCGGTTCGCACACACATACCAATTAAAACGTAACGAACGAGATTCAAAGTTGGCTGACAATTTGAAAGTGAAATTTGGTAATACACTTTTTGTGTGAAAAATCGAAATAGATTTTGAAAAAACGGAGTGGTGAAGTAGATTTCTTTATTTCTTAAAATCGAAGTAAATCTACTTCAATCGAAGTAAGGTTCGAACCCTGATCGGGAGTATACAATATAAAATGCGATGACTGTGACAGCTACTCATAGGACAGACAGGCAGAACATTTTACGACAGGTACTTAGAACATAGACCAAACCAAAATACGAAAAACGAGAGGAGATCGAGACGCACAGCACCTGATGGACAATAACCAAAACTACACCGACTTTTAAACCAACTTAAAACCATTAGATATATGTAAAAAAGGGACAAAACTAGACGCACTGGAAGAGTACGAAATTTACAAAGCTTACAAGGCTGAACAAGACAAAATACTAAATGAAAAAGAAACACATTATACAACACAGCAATAAATTATACCAAATCTAAACGAGATAAACATATTTCCACCCACCACTACGAGCAACATCAACATCATTAAATTAAAATCTTTGCAAGAGTAACACCACGTATCAGGAAGTTAAAGCCCGAAGATGTTTATATAAAACCGAAACACGTCGCTTCATATCAAAAATAAAAATGTTGCGAAATAACTCAATTAATAAATAAATTTAAATTATTTTTTAAAAAACTAATGTTTTTAAATAAATTAAAATTAGTTTTTCTTATCAATTCAAACTCAGACTCAACATGGAGACTTCACCACAAAGTTAATGTAGGTACTAGGTACCTAAATTGAAAGCAGAGTGTTGATTATAACTTATTGATTATACTTTTTTTCCAAAGGTTTTTGATGTGCTGCATGATTTCAGATTATCCATTCTAAACACATGAATAACCGTCGACTCTATGATCTTCCCCCCTAGCTAAAAACGGTCAAAATAATCGTTCTTTGATTCGCTTATGCTGATGTTCTTATGTTTCTGGCCTGATGGGTTTATATTTTGAAAACCAAAATCAAATGTTTTGAAATAAAAACAACTAGGTACTTGAGTGGGCTACAACTAAGATTAACTAATATTGTTAATTGGCATACAAATTGTGTTTTTCATATATTGCTGGTGATTTGTTGTTATAGACTGGGTGAATTAGGGCCAATTACGCAATTATTGATCAATTTACGATATGGTAGAGGTTGCACCCTCCGACATCTGGGCATCTCCGACACCTTTGACAAGCTGTCGGAGTTCATTTTTCTGTTAAATCGAAAATATTGTTGCACTTGTCACCACTTTTAATCGCGTCGATATCAACTACCTGCACTCTGGGTCTGTGCTCTCTCGAGCACTGGTATTTAAACTGACAAATCCGCACTTAAATTGATTCAAATGACACCAAACTTGTCCTGTATCTAAGGAAACATAGATACCTATTCAAATTGAAAAACATTTCCCAAACGACAGATAAATAATAATATATGTACTGTACGTACCCATACAAAAATAGGAAAAATGTTTAAATGTGGATGTATTGTTACATATTATTTATTGTTTTTTTTTGTGTGCCTTGAATCTATGGCTATGTATATGTATCTATATAAATAACTATATAGGTATACATTTTCTTATCTCTAAAAATTGTATTAGCATTATGTGGGCAACTACTAAGCGTAGGATTTCCTCTCAGGTTAAAGTTTGATCATCCTGCATGCATACGCTCATTGAGAACTTATCAGGCGGGTGCATCATATCCGATAACTTAATACACACGTCGTACCATCCGCCGATTAACGTATTCCCATTCTCAACCCCAACATTCTGTGCACAAACATACCCTTGTAACAGGAAACCTGCAATTATATTTCCTCTTATTGTTTCAAACCGGACTTGGGATGAAAATGGATTTAAAATCTGTCAAAAATACAAACCACTGAACATTGTTAAGGTATCTTGCAGCTATACAATGAGATAGGGTAAGACTACGGCAAATTATGTTATACAGCAAGCCCTGCACTGTAATTTATTTTATTTTCCTTTGCTTCCTAATGTTTCCCCTTATAATATCAATGCTTTATTATTGATATTAACATTTAGTTACATTATGTAGGTATTGTTGCTTCTGAATCTGAACTGCAATAACGTCTATGACACAAAAGAGGCACTCGACAAACTTAAATGCCCAGAAGGGAGGATTTAGTACATAGAAAAATCGAACAATTGATCGAGGAATCGGATTACAAGGGCTCTCTGATCATTGTAGGGTTTTTCACAGGTTATTGTTGGTTCCCCTAAGAAGATTGCCTACCAAGTGGTTTTTTTTTTATTTATTCCTTTGATTGTCTTAATTTAAAATGCAAAATAGTTCAGATTATATCAATTCTAACGTGAACCAATCACCTTTTGCATGGAAACAAATTGTATAAGGTTTTGTATTAGCGATTTTCCATATATAGATACCTAGGTACTGGTACATATGTACATACACTTATATCGATTTCAATAAAAATAAAGAACGAAGTTATAAGAAGTGGTGCGAAAAAAAGATTATACACCACCTTATTTTACTGTCTTATGAGGATATTCTTTTTAATAAATCTTAGAGTTAAAAGTTTAATTATTTTTAAAAGATTTATAAAAATTCATTAGGGCAAGCTACTATATTTTCTGCTTTCTTGCAGTTGCAGCATAAAAAGAAGAATTATTGAACTTGTCGCCAAGTGTACTATTAATTGGTCCAGAAGCACTATAAATTATTGTAATAAGCTAATTGAAAATGTAGGGGAAGGTGGCCTAAAATAGCCCCCCTAAGGAAAAGGTCCCACATCTCGGAAAAAATTGACATTCAAATTGAAATGTTATATTCTTTGCAAAGCTTAATCAATAACGCTTACATTTTTCTGCCTTACGAGTATAAAAAGTTCCAAAAAGTATTTAAAGCATTTAATTTTCAAAATGCCTCCAAATTCCAACGATCAAAATTGCCCGGGTAAAATGGCATACTAGTATGCAATCTTACCCATGCAAGTAAACCAACCAGGCAAGTTAACCAAAAAACATTTTCAATTTAATTTAAACTTTATTTAAAACAAATAGAAGTTCAAAGTAAAATAAACATAAGAAATAAAATCAACAATTCACTTAAAACAACTTCAACTTATAAACTAAAATAAACATACAAAAAACTTAAACACCGAACATTGAACATTTTGGATGCATTTATGGCCTTTGATAATACGTCCTCAGTCCAGGACTGTCTCTCTATCGATCCTTCATATTATCCAACTATTTTCACTATAAGGAAAATGAAAATGTAAGGGTAAGTATAAAATGGCACACTATGCCATTTTAGCCAAGCCAAGAGCTAAGTAGGCCATTTTGCCCGTATAGGATTTTTTAATATCCGAACACACAGATATAGTTATAGGCCAACGCATTTCAGTTAATTTGAAAAGAAATACTTGATATTTACATGCATTAACTGCTTTCTCCAAAATTCACTATTTTGTATACAGTTTTTTGTTTCTACTTTTGGAGATGGCTATACATTTTGGTCTGTCAAATTTTAAATAATATCTTGAAGTTGCTAACATTTCGTATATGTCGGTGCTGTCAGATAAACTAAAGAATTGTGTTCACAAAACCTTCTTCGATTTTACGATTCTACGAATTCTAGCGAGGGGGGCATTTAACCCTGGTGGGCCATTTTAAGCCACCTTCCCCTACGTCAAATGCAAATCAGCACAACGCGTCTAAACCGGTTTAGACTGGCACATTCGTATGTGTTGGATACATAAAGTTTTAGGAAAATGCATTAACGATAATAACTAGGGCTGGCCACGAAACGAGAAAAGTCGCGGTCTCGATCTCGGTCTCGCATGACGAGACCGAGACGAGACTGGCTTTTAAGCAACCGAGACCGAGACGAGGATATATATTTGGACCGAAATTTACAGAGGGTCTAATAAAAAATCCAATTTCAGTTAAATATTTATTTTCTTCTGCACGTATTCAAACTATAATCGAAAATATTTCGTTCCAATAATCAACAAGTAGGCCGGAAATCGTATTTTTCGGAGACGAGACTTAATTATACGAGACCGACTCGAGATCGAGACGAGACTGAAAATTTACGATTTTAACGAGGTCGAGACGAGACTTAATAAAGTCTCGCAGAGTCTCGTCCCGTGGCCAGCCCTAATAATAACCCAGCAAACATTTTTCTTCAGAACTTTCGTTAATGGTTCACATTAACAAAGCCTTCGATTCTGAACTCATTCCTAAATCGAATCTGCTAAAAATCCTTGGGCAACTATCGCTACTTCACTTATGAATCATTTTAAATGATAGTAAATTCTGAAACAAGAGAATGTACGAGTAAATAGGAAATTATATATACAGGGTGTCCCATTAACAATGGTCCAAACTCAAATGGGTGATAGGCCAGGTGATGAACTATCAGAATTTGGTAACTTTTCCATACCGAATCATAGCGGTTCTCGAGTAACGGCTATTTTTTGAAATTTGAAAAAAATCTAACTTTGAACCAGTTTTTTGCTTACCCTGTCCATAATTGATTTTTGTTTTTTACAAATTTTGCATTAAAAAATTCACTTATAGTTTCACTAACTTTACTGAGTAAAATATTTTTGATTGGCATCACCATTTGCCTACAAATCATTAGTTAATATTGAACTTTGCCAAAATTAATTTTTGACTTCAATCTTCTGATAAGCTCCCTGAATAAAATTCGTATGGCTCAATACAGGTTTTATATTTCAAAAATTGCCTATTTTTCTGTAGTTTCAAAAAAGGTATTAAACTTGCCAAAGTTATGTTTAAATAGACAGTTATAACCGTTTGAACGCAATCAAACAGGTTCAAAATCAAAAAAAAATAAAACATTTTTGTTCAAATATTTCGATAAAATTAGAATTTCACTTCAAATACAACTCCGAAAGAGCTGAATTTTGGTGGAGATCTTCGTTTTGATGTTTTAAATAAATACCTTTAATTTGGACAAGGACCTTCTATTTTCTGTGGTGAAAGCATATAAATCCAGTATTTTTGAAAATTTTTCGAAAACCATCGGCTTTTTTAAGAAGTGTCTTTGGAAAACTTGTAGCTTATAGCATTCTAAAAAATCCATTAGGATACATTTTTCCGTAAGACCAATAAATTTTGAGACAAATGTGCGCAAATGCAACGGTGTGGAAAATACCACATCAAAGTATAAAATCACATTTTGTCCCCGTTTTCTCAAAATCTCTTGCTCCAACGAAAAAAAGAAGTTAATCTTTTTTCTGTAGAATTTTATAAGCTACATGTTTTCCAAAGACACGTCTTAAAAAACCTGATGGTTTTCGTAAAATTTTCAAATATACTGGATTTATACTCTTTCACCACAGAAAATTAAAAGTCCTTGTCAAAATTTAATGTATTTATTTAAGAAATGCGTATGACATTAAAACGAAGATCTCCACCAAAATTCAGCTCTTTCGGAGTTATATTTGAAGTGAAATTCTAATTTTATCGAAATATTTGAACAAAAATGTTTTATTTTTGTTTGATTTTCCTGTTTGATTGGGTTCAAACGGTTATAACTGTCTATTTAAAAATAGCTTTGGCAAGTTTAATACCTTTTTTGAAACTACAGAAAAATAGGCAATTTTTGAAATATAAAACCTGTATTGAGCCATACGAATTTTATTCAGGGGGCTCATCAGAAGATTGAGGTCAAAAATTAATTTTGGCAAAGTTCAATATTAACTAATGATTTGTAGGCAAATGGTGATGCCAATCAAAAATATTTTACTCAGTAAAGTTAGTGAAACTATAAGTGAATTTTTTAATGCAAAATTTGTAAAAAACAAAAATCAATTATGGACAGGGTAAGCAAAAATCTGGTTCAAAGTTAGATTCTTTTCAAATTTCAAAAAATAGCCGTTACTCGAGAACCGCTATGATTCGGTATGGAAAAGTTACCAAATTCTGATAGTTCATCACCTGGCCTATCACCAATTTCAGTTTGGACCATTGTTAATGGGACACCCTGTATGTATTTATTCATTTAAGTAAGCAATTTGTGAGTCCTTTTTGAATCATTTTTTCGTACGTAAAATGATTCATAATTGATGAATAAATACAGCAATAATCGCCCCTGTTCTGAATTCCGATTGTTTGTAATATCCTTTCGTTTTCAAACTCAATGTATTTTGAAATACTTTTCGTTTTCAATACTTAAGGAACGAGTGTGTTTTGTTTTTCGATCGGATTCAAAATTTATTGGATATTTAGAATTTATTTTAATTTTGTTGCCCGAATTAAAACTGTGAAAATTTCAAAGTGTGACAATCACACCTGTTCTGAATTCCGATTGTTTGTAATATCGTTTCGTTTTCAAACTCTGGGTGAAGGAACAAGTGTGTTTTGTTTTTCGATCAATTGAAAATTTATTTGACGTTTAGAATTTATTTTAATTTTGTTGCCTGAATTTAAACTTTAAGAATTTAAAAGTGTGACAATCTGTATTTTGTAACAGTTAATAAATCAAAAATGAAAGAAAAGTTTAAATCAAAAGTGGCCATTGTTTTTTCTTGTGTTCGTTGTTTTTATAAAGTTTTTTTTTTAGTTTTCGAAAGAAAAATAGGTTTGGATATTGGCTACTACGAAAGTGAAATTCGGAACACTTTATTTGAATCCGTATGGAAACCAATTTCGAATACGAATTCAATGCGAAAAGGAAATCAGAACAGGGGTGAATCTGTATATTCTAACAGTTAATAAACCAAAAATAAAAAAACAGTTAAAACCAAAAGTGGCAACTTGTTTTTTCTCGTGTTCGTTGTTTTTATAAAGATTTTTTCAGTTTTCGAAAGAAAAATTGGATTGGATATTGGCTTCTATGAAAGTGAAATTAGGAACACTTTTTTTTTTGAATCGGTATGGAAATCAATTTCGTATACGGATTCAATGCGAAACGGAAATCAGAACAGGGGTGAATAAGCTTGTCTCCTTCTTCAGAACTGTCTGTTTGAACGAAAATAAATGGTGATTTGGATTTAAGTACAAAAAGGAGAAATAGTTGGGGAATGCGAAATTGAGACCAGAATAATTTAGAACACAGAAAAGGACAGAAAGAAGTCTGTAGACTCTGTAAATTATACTCCATCATAGTGCGGGAGGCGACCGTAGGTTTACCTATCTCATCGCGGCTTCGGAAAAGAATGATGCCAACTCATAGCTTAAGATACATTAGATACATACATTAATAAAACCGCTGGTCGGACAAGGTTTTTCAGGTGACAATGGGTATAAAAAGCACTTTTTCCGTTTTGATTTTTTATAAATGGGGTACTATCTAGGCAAACGTTCTCAAGTCTTCCAATCTAAGTGACAATCAGCTTTTTGTTGCTGGAAGTCTTCTTCAAGAGTAAACTGATATATTATCTTCACCCAGCGAGCAGTATGGTTGACCACAATTGGTGCAGCATTGAATCGGTACCTACAGGTACAGGAGAAAAAAAATCAAAACCGATTCGACAGCCAATTAGACGTTTCTCTCATTGTAGCCAATCAGGCTGAAGTTGAAGATATGATATCGAAAATAAAGAAAGATGGTTTAATCGAATGTTATAAAATCCCTTGGGACATTAATAGTGATTCTTGTCAAAAAGAAGATGAAAAGCCCGATTCTGTGGAGACTACCGTAGGGTGAACAATTTTTTTTTTTTTTTCAAAACAAGCAAAGGAAAATTCGAAAAAAATATTACTGGGTTTCGTTTTACAGGGAGCCAGAAAATAATATCAACATTTTGATATCTCACATATATGCATATTTTAATTCTGTAATTATTCACTACACGTAGTCGTAGTTTAAGCTTCATGTCAGGGTGCATGTGAATATATTTGCAGGCAAAAGTAACGTGTGCCTGCATAGATAATTCTACTGTATTGATTTTTTTTAAATATTTGCTTTTGACAACATCCAGGGGTACTTATTAAGCGATAAAAAATAAAATATTCACTTCAATTTACACAATTTTCGGTATGTTAAGAATTTATCATAATTTATCTCACACTATCCAAAGTTATGCGAAGCCCACAGATCCTTCAGATACTCCTCCATCAGAGTTTGGTATCTGATGGATGCTGGATTCATTCATTCATTTGAATGCATTTATAATGATTTGTTTGTTATTTCTTTTCCTGTTTTCATTATTGTTTATAGGAAAGAATTAACACTGTGCGGTCCTTTTGCTGATGCGAGTGGTGATATGTGGCGTTAATTGCGAAGTTTTCCCCTTGGGTGATTCATTATTGTTTTTCGACGAATTGTGTTGACTACCTATTTCTCTTTGCTTGATTTTGCTGTCTGCTTTAATTTATATATCTAAAATTTAAGCCACAACGCATTCGAACAACGCCAGATTTGTGACACCACACTATGAGGATGTAAGATAACGTTGTTTTCCACCGGACTTTGGCCATAACATTAAAGCGATAAAATAGCTGCCATCAATAAATAAAAATGAACACTGATAGGAGAATATTTTGGATTCTGATACTGAACGAATTTTTCAGCCCTTTAACAATATGGTCTTTTGCAATTCATTGTTATTGTAAATATGTTCAAAATTCTGAGGGTTATGCTTTAATGTGACACTGTTATGGGGTTTTCATTCTTTACGGGTTTTCGTTTTAGGTTGAATGTCTGTATTTAAAATCATATATATACATATATCTATACTATTACCTTACGTTTGTATTTGTACATATACCTACGTATATTAAATTGAAAACCGTGTCGTACGTTTAAGTTCACTTTAACGCAACATATCAAAGTAAGTTAATCTATATCAACGGCACATTAATGTCGAAGAGATGTGCAGATACTACGTTTTCGATTAAAAATGTTGTGTTTAACACGTATGTGAAACTCAGTTATACTATGCATTTAGACGTCTGACAATATTTCTTTTAGTATCCTTTCTCCTGCAGTTTAATGGCAGAAGTACTGCCACTTAATTCCCAGTATTTTAAATGCAGCATTAGAAGTCGTTAATTTGCCTTCCTAATTCAGAGTTTCAATCAAAATGTTAGAATAAAAGGTGTTGTTTCTTGGCACCAGTCTAAGGGGCCAAAAACAAGCATTTTTTTTTACTATGAGAGAGGGCGGTCTATCTTGCCCCGTTTAGGAGACAGGTGCAATCATAGAAAAAAAATTACTTAAAATAGAAAACAAAATATTAAAAAAACAACGGTAACACTTACAATATTAGGGCTGGCCACGAGACAAGACTCTGCGAGATTTTTGTAAATCTCGTCTCGGTCTCGTTAAAACCGAACATTTTCAGCCTCGTCTTGGTCTCGTGTCGGTCTCGTCGCCGAAAAATACGATTTCCGGACAAACTGTTGATCATTGGAACGAAATGTTTTCAATTATCGTTTCAATATGTGTTGAAGAAAATAAATATTTAAATATTATGATTTTAGTATTGCTGAATTAATTATAGTTATATTTAAACTTTTTGTTTTTCTTCATTTCAATTCAATAAAACGCCTTTTTTGTATTATTTTATTTTGCTAATCTATATATTTCGAGAACCTATTTGCCTCATCGTCAGGATCTATAAAAATAAAATACATGTGTTTTGATACAAAATTAAATAAATACATACAAAATTTAAATACATATATACAAAATTACCAAAATTATTTATAAGAAGTTATTTGATAACAATCTGTTTCAGTTCAAAATTAGCTTTAAATTATTTTTTAATGTTAGACATTTGTTTTTAAAATAAAAATTAAAATATTGAACAAATTTTCTTATAAAGTTATTCAAGTATTTAAAGATTACAAATTTGTTTGATTTTGAATTTGGTTATTCTGTAAATTAAAATTAACTATGAGATTGTAGTATGTATTAGTGTAGTCTCTTTTATCTGTTTTGTAGTTACAAGCAATGCCCTCATTCCTTATAATTTGGTTGACCTCATGAATTTGTAACTTAAATTTGTTTCTTTCTAATCTTAAAATTTTAGCTCCATCAAAATCAAAAGAATGTCCATTTTCCTTTACATGATCAGCTAAAGCAGCTATATTTTTGTTGACCGATCCTTCGTTAATTTTTTGACATTCGTTTTTGTGTTGACCTATTCTTGACCCCAGTTTTTGAATAGTTTCTCCTATGTATGTTTTTCGCAATCGTTGCATTTTACAGAGTAAACTAATCCCCTGTTTTCTGTTTTATTATTTTTTTGTTTTTTATTAAGAAAGAATTTTGAATTTTGTTTTGTTTTGTTGGCTTCATTGCTGCTTTAACATCTGGTACAAAATATTGGCACACCTTAGCTAAGGACTCACTTAATTTAGGTACATAAGTCATTGCTGAATAAATTTTATTATCCGTATCTAATAAATTTCTTGTCCGATCATTATTATTAGATAGAAAGCTGTAGTTACTTTGGTCAAATCTTTGTGGTAAATTAATTTTGGCTTGTAAATTTTCGTTTTAACTGATGAAATAAGTTTTTCGATTATATTCATTGGATAGTTGTTTTTTCTCAATATATTTTGTATCTTTATTATATTATTGTTAAAATAGGTCTTATGGCTAAATGTAAATACCTTACGAATAAAGTTTTTAACCATATTATATTTCATTCGAGTAGGATGAGCCGAATAAAAATTTAACAAACGATTTGATGCAATTGGCTTATGAAACCAATTTGTGATAATACTACCATTATTGTTTCTTTTGACTGTAACATCTAAATAATTTATTTCACGAGTAAGTGTGTCCTCCAATTCATATGTGAAAATAATATTTTTGTCAAGAGATTCCAGAGCTGATATTACTACATCAATTTTGTTTCTTGGAATAGCTGTTAAATGATCATCCATATATGCTATCCAAAATTGTGGTGTAAAATCTATTCTATCAAACGCATTCAATATCACTTCATCCAAAACACATTCGACGAGAATTGGAGCTAAAGATGATCCCATAAAAAGTCCAGTTTTCATACGTATATATTGATTTTTAAAACAAAAATAATTGCAGTCAGAAAGGCAAAATTTTAACATAATCATAAATGTTTGTTTTGGAATTTTAGTTTTAGGTTTGATACGTAAATCAAAGTGACGTTCAACAGTTTGTAGTGCCAATTCGGTTGAAACATTATTAAAGCAATTTGATACATCGAAAGGTACAAGAATATTTCCAGGTAGAATTTTGGTTTTTGTAATTGTTTTAACAAATTGTTTTGAATTTTTAATTGTGAATTTTGATTTATAAGATTCTTTAAGAATGTTAGCTAAATATTTTGATAATTTGTAACTAGGAGAATTTATTGTTGAAATAATAGGTCGAACAGGTAAATTTTCTTTATGATATTTGTATTGTCCAAATGCACGGGGTGAAAAAGCAATATACGTACGAAGCTGTTTATAGACTCTTGTTGGCTTATTAATTTTCTACTTTTGTTTAAAATAGTACTTATTAAGCGATTATTTTTAGCTTGTAGCGATGACGTAGGATCTGAAGCCAAAACTTCAAATTTATCGGTATCATTAAATAAGTTTACTAATTTATCATCAAAATCTGTACGCTTAGCAATGATAGTCACATTACCTTTATCACTTGAAGACACAAAAATTTCATCATTATCTTTCAGAAACTTTGCTGTAATTTTGGCCGCTTTAATCAAAAACTTTGTGATTCTGTTTGGCTTTTTATTTTATTTTATAAGTCTTGTAAAAAGATAAGTTAATTGAGCTCTCATAGCCTTTTTAATTGGTTCTGCAGCGAATCGTGAAATAATATATTCTAAATCAGCAATTAAGTCTAGAGTCGGGATAGTCTGAACTGGGAGAGCAAATTTAGGGCCAAGTCCAAGTAAAATTAGCATTTCTCGGGGAATAGTAACATCAGAAAGATTTTTAATAAAATTGTCATCATATTTTATGTCTTCTAATGTTTCTTGTTCGTCCTTAAGTTTTTGGAATTTTTTACTAAGCCTTTTATTATTTGTCTGAAAAAGTCTTTGAAAATGATCATTCTCATAAACGGGAGAGTTTGAATGAACTAATAATAAAGAAGGGACTGCATAATTTACATTTGATAATTGAGAATGTCAAAAAGTTAACGAGGGATCGGTCAGCAAAAATATAGCTGCTTTAGCTGATCATGTAAAGGAAAATGGACATTCTTTTGATTTTGATGGAGCTAAAATTTTAAGATTAGAAAGAAACAAATTTAAGTTACAAATTCATGAGGTCAACCAAATTATAAGGAATGAGGGCATTGCGTGTAACTACAAAACAGATAAAAGAGACTACACTAATACATACTACAATCTCATAGTTAATTTTAATTTACAGAATAACCAAATTCAAAATCAAACAAATTTGTAATCTTTAAATACTTGAATAACTCTATAAGAAAATTTGTTCAATATGTTAATTTTTATTTTAAAAATAAATGTCTAACATTAAAAAATAATTTATAGCTAATTTTGAACTGAAACAGATTGTTATCAAATAACTTCTTATAAATAATTTTGCTAATTTTGTATATATTTAAATTTTGTATGTATTTATTTAATTTTGTATCAAAACGCATGTATTTTATTTGTATAGATCCTGACGATGAGGCAAATAGGTCCTCGAAATATATAGATTAGCAAAATAAAATAATACAAAAAAGGGGTTTTTATTGAATTGAAATGAAGAAAAACAAAAAGGTAAAATATAAATATTTAACTGAAATTGGATTTTTTAATTTAGTAGACTCTCTGTAAAAAGGCAGTCTCGTCTCGTCTTGTCACGTACTCGTCATGCAAGACCGAGATCGAGATCGAGACTTTTCTCGTCTGGTGGCCAGCCCTACTTACAATGAATTACTATACCGGTTTTGGAAGCCAGACATCTGTTCTTTAATTCTTAATGCACTTCATCCTTACGGGATAAGCTTTAGTACACCAATAGAACATATTCTAAATTTAATTTTAAGGATTGCTACCACGGTGTCAACACTGGCAGACCGGAGATATAAGGGTTGCCTCCTTATCAGGTTAAAAGAACAAAATTCCAAATAAATTGGCCTTTAAATTGAACACCAGACATAGTACCATGAATTGGATTCAAAATACCTGAAGTCATAGGAAAATATTATTTTTCTGGCCCCTCCCCCACCCTTGCGTGCTTGGGGCGCAAAATACCATCGGCTGATAAGGGTTTTTATTTGTAAGATAATAATGCTACTTAAATAAATATTCATTAAATTTTAAGTATGTCGATGCGAAATTTTATAGTCTACAAAAAATCCGAAGTCCATGTTAATCCATGTAATTGTTTTGATGCCCATCTAGTTGTTTCAAAATGGGGGAGGGGAAGGCGGAAGTGTGTCAAACCACTTAATATTTGTCTTAGTACAATCTAAGCATATGGCACATAACTTTGGGGTAGGTTTTAGTGGCCAATCTTATGCAATAAAAATAAATACAATACAACTTCCCTAGAAAAAGTTGCATTCCTTTTTATAAAATGATGACTCGATTTTCAGTGAAACGATTTCAATCGAATGGTGATGAAACTTGGATGTCTCATTTGTCGTAAGAAACAAGAATCAAAAGAGTCCATAAAATATATGTAGTGAAAGAACTAGTAAGTTGATGAAAGTTGGTAGAAATGTTTAATTTTGTATTATAACCAAGAATAAAATAGATAAATCAACTATCTATGGTCAAAGGAAAATCATGTACCATATTATATATACATAAACATACAAACATATGTACCCCGATTACACAAAAATAAAATGTTGGGTTTATAACCCATATTTTCCTTCCGCCTCAAAAAAACACCCCTGGAACCATTATATTTGCATATGGATTCTCCTTCGTCTTGGATATTACAACAAATAAAACATTTCTACCAACTTTCACCAACATACCGGTTTTAGAAGGGGTTTACTGGTAAAAGTAATTCAATTTTCACTTTAACTCAAAAAAACACCCTCTCGCCCAAAATATTTATTTTGATGGACTCTGTTCATTCTTATTTCTAATGACAAATTAAACATGTGTTCCAAATTTCATCACCATACCGTTGGAACTCGGTTATGTTATGCGAATATGAATATGTGCCAAAATATTTTGTCAATAGTGTAACAAATGGGGCATCGCCATATTGATGGTCGCCGATAAACCCAGATTAAGACAATTTTGGCTCAACGAATACAGATCGAGTTTACTCACAAATTGTTGGTTTGATATTTTTATAAGATTATTAACTTGTTATACTACACAAATAGCACAAATGTTTTGAAATGATAAACTTAAAAAAATAGAATCAACGTCCGAAAATTAAACTAAACCTAGGTTTAACTTATTCACAACTTAAAAATGACTATGAATATGCCCCGATGTGTTTAATTACAGAACATACATCCATATATACCCTACGGCTAATATATATATATATAAATGTGAACACGAAAATAGCAATAGTTTTATAAAAATTGAGCAATGTGTTAATACTCTTAGCTTAGAACTCACTCATTAAAAATGAAAGCACTCATCTTAAGAGAAAATATTAAGCATGATAAGAAAAAGAGAAAACATTAGAAAACAATTCATGATCATAGAAAAACAGTTACTTTTGCTTTTGTAGATCTTAATTCATGTGCACATTAAAATAGCAGTGGTCTGTAAGAATTTTATATTTTTTTGAATTAATTAAAAAATTCTCTCAAAAAAAAAGATTAAAATTAGTGGGTTCCTTTTAAAAAATATTTTTAACCAGGAATGAGCTTTTACAATAACGGTTTTCTTTTTGTATTAATTAAAGTGGGTCGGGGTAAGCATTGCACCGGTGAGCAACGAAGTTTTATACTGTCGCTACGCAGAGAGGGGAAATCTTATACCGAAATCCAGCGAATTTGTTCATATTCTGCCAAAATGATAGCCTATGCTATAAAATTTGTTAAAAAATCTGAAAACAGAGGTGGAATAGGAAAAACAACATTCCAGGATGATAGAAGGATTGTGAGATCAGCCAAACTAGATACTAGAAATTACCAGCACGTAGCCCAAGAAAAACGCCTTTACTTACAAAAAAAACATAAGGAAAAACGTTTGGAGTTCGCTCGAAAATTTGCTTCCTTTTCTGTGGAAAAATGGCGAAATATTTTATGGACGGATGAGTCCTAAATTGTTCTGTATGGTGGCACTGGTTCCACAATACACAACAAAAACAGTCAAACACGGTGGTTCATCGCTCATGGTATAGGGATGTTTTTCTTATTACGGTATAGGCCCAAAGACAAAATCGATGGGATTATGGGCCAAAATGTTAATGTCAACATCTTGGAAAATGTCATGTTACCATACTCCGAAGAAGAAATGCCTCTTAAATGGGTCTTCCAGCAGGATAATGACCCGAAACACACTAGTCGAAAGCAAAAGAGTGGTTCCGGGTCAAACCGGTTCCTGTTATGGACTGGCCGGCCCAGTCCCCTGACTTGAATCCCATTGAAAACCTTTGGGAAACCATTAAAGAGCTGTTCATGATGCCAATCCAGCCACCAAGAATCAACTTTGGGCAGCTGTTCAAAATGCATGGTATGGAATACCAGTGGAGCGTTGCAAGCGTTTGGTGGATTCCGTGCCACGGCGATGTCAGGCTGTTATTAAAAATCGGGGAAATACAACTAAGTTCTAACGCACAGAATGTTTTTTTTTTCATTTCCATTGTTTAATATCACATAAAAGTAATTTAAGACTATTGAAACTAGCACTGCTATTTCAATGTTACCTTTGAAAATTTAATTTAAAATGTTTGTAAGTTAAGAAAAAGCGCCGCAGTTTAATTAAGTTCCTTATTATTTTCCTTTTCTAAAAACATTTCTGTAGAACAGTTTTGATTTTTTTAATAAATTAAAGTTTTAATTTTTTTTTCAATATTTTTTTTTTTTATTTTTTACCTACTGCTATTTTCGTGTTCACCACTGTATATATACCGGACTTGAAATCTATTATTTTTATTATTATTATATAATTTAAAATAACTAATTATATTATTATTTTAAAATTTCAACTAATTAAATTATTATTTTGAAATAACCTGTAACTGTTAAAAAATATCAGTAAATAATTAAGCAAATGTTATAGACGGATCTCGAATAAAATTAACCTAACCTAATAAAATTAACCTTAACCTTTTACGGGAATATGAGAGGAAGAAAGGAACAATTGCGTTCACGGGTTTTTATTTTTGAATATGTTTGTCTGGAGCTTAGGCTAGCTCAAAACACAAAATTCGACCAAATGTACCCATGCATTTCTGAGAGAATGTTCACACTGGTCATTTTCAATGTTTTTGGTATAACTCAGAAACTAAGCTGATTTTGAGAATTTACCTCAAAACACATTTTGTAGGAAATTAGATTTTCTACCATATAGTCTAAGAAAGATAGGATCGGACCAGAGACAAATTAATTCATGAAATTTTATTTCTGGTATCGACGCAGAATTTTATCCTCAACAACATATCCAAAGTCCCCCTAAATCCCCTCATTTGGCATTTTAAGAGGTGGAGAGGGGAGGAAGGCGGGAGTTTGTCAAGTTGAAAATTTTGTTGTAATACAATCTAATCATATGACACATGTTTTAAGGTTGCTTTTCAACACTGATTCTAAAGAGACTAAAACTGGAATGATCACTTTTTTTTAAAGTACAACAAGTAATATATTACCCAAAACCATTTTAAAATAATGGGATATTAATGAAATTTCGTATAAATGTTTCATTTGGCATGCTTACCAAGAATCAAAGGCTCCACAGCAAGGGTGATAGTACCCCCCCCCCTAAGGAAAACCTCTTGTGGTAGCGACACTCTGCATGTTCGTTCCTGCTAGTGCCTCTGCTGTTTTGGTACCTAACATTTCCCTTATCCATCTGGTTATGGTGATGGTAATACACTTCCTGACAAGGGCTTTATTCACAGAATCTTGGGAGGTGTTATCGAACGCTTCTTCTATATATAGGAAGGCAGCTAATGCCGTTTCCTTGGCATCTCATTCGAATAGATGTGGATCTACCCGCTCTATAGGCATGTTGTCGCAGATTGAGAGGCCTGTTTATTAAAACTTCTGTTCTTATGAAATTGTCTATTATTTTCTCTAAAGTTTTCAGTGCAAAGGATGTTAAAGTTATTGGCCTGAAAGACTTTGGATGGGTTGTATCTTTTTTTCCAATTTCTGGAATAAAGATTACTTCAGCTCTCCTCCATATTCTTGGTATATACCCAATAATAAGATATCTGTGGGGCATAAGATCATCCTTACCCTTTTGCAAAAGGATTGGGAAGATACCATCTGCCGCTGGTGACTTAAAAGGTTGAAAGGTACTAATCACCCACTAAATCCTTTTGCCTGAGCAAATATTTGCAGCAACTGCCGAGTCTTCTCTGTTGGGTTTGAGAGGTATTCTCTCTAATGAGTTCTCCACGAATGGTAGGCTGCCTGAAAAGTGCGTATTAAGTAGCAGAGGGGCCATTTGCTCTTCATTTTTGCTGAAGCTTCCATAATTGTTTCGAAGTGCTCCTTTGCAAGAATTTTGTGTAGTCGTGCCGTAGCAGGGGTTGAGGAAATTTCCTCAAAAGAAAGACGTTAAACTACTTATTTTGGCTTTTCGTATTTCTTTATTGTAATTTGTCAATTCTGTGCTGTAATTTCCCGGTTCTTTTTGCTTCATTGAAGAGCTTCCAAATTTCACATAAATTAGCCTATAAGTCGGGAACCAGTCGTGGAATATATCGTTGGATTAAGAATACTTAAAGCCATAGGAATATATTCAGTTTTGACCCCTCCTCCACCCTTGTATGGAGGGAGCAAAATACCCTCGGCGGGTAAGGGTTTATATTTGTCAGAAAATAAAATGAAAAATCATAAAATTTTAAGATGAGTAACGATGTAGAATTTCAAACTCTACTCTCTACAGCATAATCCGAAGTCCATTTTTATCCATGTATTAGTTTTTTGTATAATCGCTTTCACAATGGGGGAGGGGGAAGGTTGAGGTTTATCAAACCACTATATATTTGTCTTGGTATAATCTAAGCATATGTCACATGATCTTAGGGTAATTTTTAATGCCCAATCTTATGCAATCAAACAAATTTAAATATAATTTCCCTAGAAAAAGTTATAAACTTCTTATTAAATGATGACTAAGTTTGCAGTGAAATGAGCATAATATAACCAAATTTCAATGGTATGGTAATGAAACTTGGCATACATGTCTCATTTGTCGTAAGAAATAAGAATAAAAAGAGTCCATACAAATATCTGGGGCGAAAGAGTGTTTTTTTGAGTGAAAGGGAAAAGTGAATTACTATTACATTTTATTTTTATGTAATCGATGTTTAAATATTCAATATGGTACATGATTTTAAAGTATTTTTTAACGCTGAATCCAATTTAAGTAAAATTAAGAAGATACACTCACCATTAAGAAAGTAATTGAGTAGAGCAGATAAAACATTCTCCCTCAAAAACCACATTTGACAATAAATATTTGATTTTTCTTTTTTGTATTCTTGGTAACAATAAAAAACAAAACCTTCCTACCAACTTTTATAGCATAATCTTACACTTTTCTGTTTCACTCAAAAAACACCCTTAGTCCCAGATATTTTTATAGACTCTTTTTTGATTCTTATTTCTTACGATAAATGAGACACGTGTGCCTAGTTTCAAGTCACTTAGACCGAGGACCTATATAGTTTTCCTTATTATCTCATTGACGAGAATCAATCAATGATCCCATACCAATTGATTACAGAGACATTTTTCCATACTGAAGATTTTTTGTTTATATTTTAGGGTTTCATTAATTTTATGTATTTTTGGTTTTTTAAATATACATGAATTGTTAATTTAAGTTTTCATATCACTGGAACAATATTAGGAGGATCCATCTTTTCCTGCTCTTTTGCAGATTTATTAGGAGGCTTGTACTTGTAATCTTCGTACGACTTTTTATGACAAGTTTTCTTATAATTTTGATGTATTTTTTCATAATTTGTCGTGGGCAAAGTCACTCAAAATGAAGGCCAATGTCACCCCTTCAAATGACATTTTTGATAAAAAGTAAGTATACGTATTTTTTTTGTTTTGCTGTAGTGTTTCAACAACATATTGAAAGCTTTCAACATTTGTTGGTGTTTTTTTTTTTTTAATTTTTTTCAATAAAAATTATTAAGTTTGTAACTTTTTTCTTAATTTATCCCAATGAAGCTATTACAATCATTTTTAGTTTATTAAATTATACATTTTTAGAAATAAAGCTGAAAAGATTAAAAGTCCTTTATATTTCAAACAAAATATAAAAAATGTCTATTCATGGTCCAAATTCACCCCACCCACCGGAATGAAAGAGATTACCTTTATTTTATTAACAAATATATTTTATTAACAAGAAATTAAACATTAAGGAAAAATACATGAATTCGTATTGCGCAGAAGGCGACTTATACTTCGCTCGACTCTTTGACGACTGACTCATCTATCTTTTTATCTTATGGCAGTGTTGCCGTTGACAGCTCGGCCTCTCCTGACATTTCGTCCTCATCGGATGAATCTGCATCTTCTGGTTCACTTTTGTATGCATCTTTATCAGGACTGAGCCTACACCACGGCTTCATATGATCGCATGAGATGACGTTGCTTTTGTCTCGAAGTTCAAGACCTTCGTGATGATATATGGACCTTTATATTTTGGGTTAAGTTTATGTGAATCTCCAGTCGCTTGAGGAACATGATCAATAACGACAAGATCACCTTCGTTATATTTATATGGCTTCTGATGTTTTTATCGTAGCGTTCTTTCCATTTATTTCGTTCTTTTACCATGCTGGCGGCTGCGGTTTACCTCTTCATCATAACATCTTTATCATCATATTGTATAGTTTGAATTAACCGGTTTTGACTGACATCTCTCGGATTGAAATTGAATACCAGTTCGTTGGGGCTATACTTTGTTGTGGCATTTGGCTGGGAGTTGATATTCCATTGAATACTCGGCAATGCTATGTCCCATTCCTTGTCACTTTTAGTTGAGCATTTAAGCGCGGCTAGGAGGGTATTGTTCACCCTCTCGGCTTGACCATTACCTCTTGGAGTACGTCCCGCTTTTTGACGTGATTTAAACCATGTTGTGAGACAAAGATACTAAATTCTCGCGAGGTATACGCCGTGCCTCAGTCCGATGTAATCTGTAGTGGTTGGCAAAAACCGACATGATCTCGTTCAACAGAGAGATAACTTGTGTTGTTTTCGTGTTCCTCACAGCATTGAGGATAACGTATTTGCTATTTCTCTTGCTTGTCCCAAATGCTCGATGTTGACGCTTCAGAAAGGAATCGGGACAACATCCATTATATGCAGTTGACTTTCAGTTTTACCACCTTTTACTTTGTTCAAGCAGCATTCTGGATATTCTAGCAAACCAAACATGCTTCGAAATACGTTGGATTGTTTTCTCAATCCCATAGTGTCTAGCTTCGTCTTGACATGCTCTGGTTATTTGCCATCTTATCAACTCTGGTACCACCAACCTTTCCTTTTCATCAACCTTACGATATAAACGTCCTTATTGCATGACGTAATCTTGTTGTATCTGTTTTGACATTGGATGTGATGCTGCTCCTTTCAAAATCTGAATAATATCTGCCAGTTTCTTATCTTGCAGCTGCATAGATAGTATCCAGTTGTCATCCAAGGAGACTATTTTTAAAACGTTGTCTGCAACTCCCATCAACATGCTGCATTTTTACTCCTGGTCGGTGCACACACTCAAAATCAAACTCCTTTAATCTTAACCACCATATTGCTATACTTGGCAGCAAGGGAGATGTTGTTTTATTGGTAACAATCGCATTGCAATCCGTGATGACTCGAAATCTCGTTCCCAGGAGATATATCCTGTATCGTTCCATGGTTTCAACGATAGCTAAAATCTCTAATTCGTGACTGGCAAACTTGCTTTCCGGATCACTGCACTGACGGCTGAAGTAAGACACAGGTTTGAATCCATCTGATTTTCGTTGCATCAAAACTCCCGAAAGTCCAATGGAACATGCATGTATATGTACTTCGTGTTCCTTCTCTATGTCGAAAAGTGTGAGAACTGGTTCTTGAGGTATGGCAGACTTGAGTCGTTTAAACGCTTTCTATTGTTCAGCTTCCCACTGAAAATGTATGTTCTTTTTAAGAAGACTTGTAAGTGCTTGAGAAATGCGGGAATATTCTTGTATACGAATTTTCTAAAAAACCCTGTGACTCCAAGAAATTGACCTATCTCAGTTGCGTTCGTTTACCTTGGAAAATCTTCAATGCACTTCGTTTTGTTTTCGCCTGACCTTCCACCACAATCCAATCAACAACCAGCGCATTTTAACTTACTTGAAAATTATAATATGCCATTCATTAGCCTCTCACCACTACTTATTATATTTTCCAACATTCTAACATTCACTTACACATTTAACAAAAACCAGGCAGAAAACTCCTAGGCACTTGAAACGTCAAATCTCATATTTAAGCTTTGTACAACGCTCATGTCTTGTCTAAAAACTTATATTTTTCGCCATGTCGCTGCATATACATAGAATTTTTGGACTCCATTGGTTTTTTTTTGGACATGTTCATAATCCTGCCATCTGTTTAAGCGTATTAGTCTTTTAAATTGTATGGTTGTCTATTAGTATTTTGTATGTATTTAAATAGTGAGACAACGACCTCTCCGCAAAGACATCTTAATTTTGAAATTCGGACTTATCGATTTATATCCAATTTTATGCAGATAAATTGACAATTTTAAGATTTTTTTCTGGATTTTATCTGTAAAAAATATTTCTAATATAAAATTTTAATATTTGAAATTATTTTGTGACGCTTGTGAGCAACGCACAGTTATGTTTTGTATCCATGATCCATTTTGCATTTTTTTTGGTAAATAAATCAATAAAGCTAATTCGGGAGTAACTTTTGTTAAAATGATCACTTAATATTTATTAGCAATATTTTAGAAGAGGATAAGAGCAGTTGGTGTGTTAGTTTTGATTTTCAAAATTTATCAATTTTTTATTAACTTTTGCATTTAAAGTACCAAAAGTAGAATTAATTTTTCACTAAATCACATTTTTAGTATGTATTTTTTAAGATTTTGCAAAAATTTTAACACAAAAATTTATATTATAAATTTTAACCGTAGTCTATAGCATTACTAGAGTTTGAAGCCTATAAATTTGGCTAAATGGAGCTTTATTGTGATTTATCTCATTAAATTGCCCCTACTTTTTTTCTCTTTAGATTTACAAATATAAAATTACAAACATATTTGTAGAAGAATGTAACACCTAATATTGTGTGTCATTAGTTTTTCAAAATTTATAAATTTTTCATTAACTTTTAACAATTTTCTAAGTAAATACATTCAAAAGGTATGAATTTTTTGCATTATGGCAAATTCTTTCTCTTTTAACAATTTATTTTGTCATGAAAATGAATTATTTTTTATTTTTATAATCTTCTATGTCTTATAACTTTTCATTTGATACCTCATTTATATATATCAAAAAAGTATTACCCATGATATGGCCATTTACAGGTATTTTATGTATATTTTAGCAAAAAGAAGAAATTTTATCGACCAATAGACTGGATTTTTGAAAAATGTTTCTTTCAATTATGTTTAAAAATCCATATTAAAGCTTGTGGTTATCGCAGGAATATGTTTTGTATACCAAAATAATTGTTGGTTGGTATTAATTATTACAAAATTTATATTTTGATAATCGGTTGCATAAAAAGTTATAATATTCACTATTTAGTCAAAATAATGCTATTTTATCTGTTTAAGCGTATTAGTCTTTAAAATTGTAAGGACATCTATTATTGTTTTGTATGATTTTTTTTTCCATAGACATCTAAATTTTAAAATTTGGATAAGTACTTTTCTATTTATAGCCAATTTTATGCAGATAAATTGACAATTTTAAATTTTTTTCTGGATTTTATCTGTAAAAAATATTTAAATATTTGAAATTATTTTGTGAAGCTGGTGAGCAATGCACAGTTATGTTTTATGTATCCAAATTTTTATCAGACTTTTAGGATTTATAATTTTTAAATGTGGTGAATTATAAAAATAAATTCGTGGAAAAAGCGTGATTTCTTGGTAAATAAATCAATAAAACTAATTTTAGAGTGGCTTTTGTTAAAAAAATCACTTAACATTTATTAGAAATTATTTGAAGAGGATTAGAATAATTGGTATGTTAGTTTTGTTTTTCAAAATTTATCAATTTTTTATTAACTTTTGCATTTAAAGTACCAAAAATTGAATTGATTTTTCACTAACTCACATTTTTAGTATCAATTTTTTTTAAGATTTTGCAAACATTTAGGTTATAAATTTCTACCTCAAATTCATGTATCATTTGTTATGAACTATTGAGTATTACTCAAGTTTGTAACCTCTTAAGTTGGCTTAATGGAGCTTTTTTGTGATTTATTTTATTAAATTGCCCCAATGCAATTTTGATTTATTTTATTAAATTACCCCTTCTTTTTTTTCGGTTAGATTTACAAATACAAAATTATCACATGTTTGTAGAAGAAGGTTACACCTATAAATGTGTATCATTTGTTTCTTAAAGTATATAAATTTTTCATTAACTTTTGAATTTAAAGTACGAAAAATTAAGTTGCGTTTTCATTAAAACACATTTTTTTAATATTTTGGAATAATTTTGACACACAAATTTAAGTTATAAATTTCTATCTAAATTTCATGTATCATTTATTATGATCTATTAAGGTTTGCTCAATTTTGAAACCTATAAAGATGTCTAAATGTAGCTTTTTTTCTGATTTATTTATTAAATTACCCGTACTTTTTTCCCGTTAAATTTAGAAATACAAAATTATTCACATATTTATAGAAGAAGGTTACACCTATAAACGCGCGTCATTAGTTTTTTGAAATTAAAAAAAATTTCATCAAGTTTTGAATTTCATATATGCAATATAAATTTGACGGGTCATTTACACACCCTTTCAGTATGAAACTTTTCACCCCCCCCCCTCAATAATTTTTATACACAAATTTAACCACATCTCATAGCTAAATTTTGAGATCTTATCTAAAATATCGGCCGAGTAAAAATGAAGTTATGATTTTTTTATATTAAAAGAACTCCAATTAGAAATTCAATTGAGATAACGGTGCTCTCCACTGGTAGACGATTGTTGACAATGAACAAAGCGGAGCATTTCTATGGATTTTATTCGATTTTTTATTAATTTAAAAAAATCAATTGTGACGCTAAAATAGGAGGTAGATTAAAAAATGAGGTATCAAATTAACGGCTATTCTATTGAGATTAAATATAAGGAAAAACTAAATGAATCCATGCACACACTCAAATGTTATTAAGTTATATGTGTGAACAATATTATATTGTCAATTTCTCAGCTCAACGGTACAATTGGAATATAATTTTTTTTACAAATTCCTAGGACATTATAGCTATAATTTATTAGTACATTGCAAACCTCTACGACCGTTTATTAAAAAGATATTAATAAAAAACCAAAAAAAAAAAAAAAAACAAATTTCAAGTAGGCAACATTTTTTTATTATTGTTAAAGAATTCTAAAAATATTTAAATTTATTATTATTTTTTTCAAAAGCTATATATCGGATACCAGGGGGATAGACATTGTTGATGCCATAAAAAAAGTCAGTATTTTGATTGTTTTGTTGTTAGTTTGGACAACTATAAGCCCAAACTGAAAAGAAAACAAAAAATGACTTTTATATATTAGTTAAGATTAAGATATACTCTACCTGCCACCACTTAAGTGAATATGTGCATATGTATGTTTTTCAAGTGCACCAATGGGAAGTTACTAGTGTGTGTCGACCCCAGACTAATTTTTTTTTATAAAATTGCCCCTCCCGCCTAAACGGGGGATTTTTGTGGTGCCATGACATAAGACCAAGTGTCATAAAGCCAAATTTCGGTGTTTGACCTTATGACGCTTTACAAAAGCGACATAAGGCCAATTTTAGAGAGTTGGCCGTATGTCGCTTTGTAAAGCGTCATAAGGCCAATTTTATTTTAGATTTTCGGCCAAATGTAATATTTAATTTTTTTTTACCAAAACCGGTTTCAAACACCGTGCATAATTTTCAAAATAAATTGTCTATTTATTTTAATCCTAGGTTGGGTTTGGTAAAATTCGAAAACAGCTCATGCGCATTCGTAACGTATCATTTCCATATTCCATTACTGCGAAAGAGGTTTCTGACACATTTAAAACCAAAACTGTAATGCAAATATTTGGTATATCGAGATATATAAATGAGCTGTTTTAAGAGCTGGAGTAAGGTTTTAGAAAAAGACTAGCGACTCAGTTTTTATATCTCCGACCACTGCTTCTGAAATTGCGAAACTGCACGTAATTTTCTTTTGGACGGAACTTTCAGTGTTGGGCTATCATGTAGCTTCAAACAGCTCATGATTATACATTTTTCGCACGACAGTCATGTAAGTATACTTTCATAATTTATATTTTCGATCCTTGTTCCTTTCATTACTAATTTTATTTTTAAACTTGGTTCGTACCTACTTATAGTTGCGTGGAGTATAAGTAATTTTAGTTTTATAAAATAAAGAGAAAATATCTAATTGCAATAACATTTTTTGTATTTAAAGACATACTATTACTTGGTTCAGTCTTAAGATTCATACATAAGAAATTAACTTTTACATAACAATTTTTCTTATAGTTCTTGTTTTTATTTATTACTTATACTACACGCAACTATAAGTAGGTACGAACCAAGTTTAAAATAAAATAAGTGATGAAAGGAATGCGCATATTGCATTTCAACCCCATATCATTTGTAATTGGTTATGAAAAGGCTCTTAAAAACAGTTTGAAATTCGGATAAGTACTTTTCGATTTCTAGCCAATTTTATGCAGACAAATTGACAATTTTAAATTTTTTTTCTGGATTTTATCTGTAAAAAATATTTCTAATGTAAAATTTTAATATTTGAAATTATTTTGTGAAGCTTATGAGCAACGCCCAGATATGTTTTATATATCAAAATTTTTATCAGATTTTCAAGATTTATAATTTTAAAATTTAAAAATATTTTATGGGCGTGGTGAAAATATAAAAATAAAATTCGTTGAAAAAGCATGATCAATTTTGCATTTTGTTTGGTAAATAAATCAATAAAACTAATTTTAGAGTGGCTTTTGTTGAAATAATCACTTCACATTTAAAAGCAATATTTTAGAAGAGGATTATAGCAATTGGTGTGTTGGTTTTGATTTTCAAAATTTATCTATTTTGTATTAACTTTTGCATTTAAAGTACCAAAAATCGAATAGATTTTTCACTAAATTACATTTTTAGTATGATTTTTTTTAAGATTCAGCAAAAATTTTAACACAGAAATTTAAATTATAAATTTCTACTTTAAATTCATGTATCATTTGTTATGAACTATAAAGTATTACTCAAGTTTGAAGCCTCTAAATTTGGCTAAATGGAACCTTTTTGTGATTTATTTTATTAAATTGACACTAATTTTTTTCCCGTTAGATTTACAAATAAAAAATTATTCACATATTTATAGAAGAAGGTAACACTTATAATTTTGTATCATTAGTTTTTAAAATTTATAAATTTTTCATTAACTTTTAGCAATTTTCTAAGTGAATACACATAAAAAAGGTATGAATTTTTCGCATTATGCACTTTCTCTTTTAACAATTTATTTTGTCATTAAAGTGAATAATGTTTTATTTTTACAATTTTGCATGCCTTAAAAGCTTTCATTTGATATCTCACTTATAAATATCAAAAAAGTATTGCCCATGTTATGGCCATTTATAGGTATTTTATGCATATTTTAGCAAAATGAAACAATTTGATCGATTTTTGCAAAATGTTTCTTTCAATTATGTTTAAAAATCCATATTAAAGCTTGTGGTTATCGCAGGAATATGTTTTGTATACCAAAATAATTGTTGGTTGGTATTAATTATTACAAAATTTATATTTTGATAATCGGTTGCATAAAAAGTTATAATATTCACTATTTATTCAAAATAATGCTATTTTATCTGTTTAAGCGTATTAGTCTTTAAAATTGTAAGGACATCTATTATTGTTTTGTATGATTTTTTTTTCCATAGACATCTAAATTTTAAAATTCGGATAAGTACTTTTCTATTTATAGTCAATTTTATGCAGATAAATTGACAATTTTAAATTTTTTTCTGGATTTTATCTGTAAAAAATATTTAAATATTTGAAATTATTTTGTGAAGCTGGTGAGCAATGCACAGTTATGTTTTATGTATCCAAATTTTTATCAGACTTTTAGGATTTATAATTTTTAAATGTGGTGAATTATAAAAATAAATTCGTGGAAAAAGCGTGATTTCTTTTTAAATAAATCAATAAAACTAATTTTAGAGTGGCTTTTGTTAAAAAAATCACTTAACATTTATTAGAAATTATTTGAAGAGGATTAGAATAATTGGTATGTTAGTTTTGTTTTTCAAAATTTATCAATTTTTTATTAACTTTTGCATTTAAAGTACCAAAAATTGAATTGATTTTTCACTAAATCACATTTTTAGTATCAATTTTTTTTAAGATTTTGCAAACATTTAGGTTATAAATTTCTACCTCAAATTCATGTATCATTTTTTATGAACTATTGAGTATTACTCAAGTTTGTAGCCTCTTAAGTTGGCTAAATGGAGCTTTTTTGTGATTTATTTTATTAAATTGCCCCAATGCAATTTTGATTTATTTTATTAAATTACCCCTTCTTTTTTTTTCGGTTAGATTTACAAGTACAAAATTATCACATATTTGTAGAAGAAGGTTACACCTATAAATGTGTATCATTTGTTTCTTAAAATATCTAAATTTTTCATTAACTTTTGAATTTAAAGTACGAAAAATTAAGTTGCGTTTTCATTAAAACACATTTTTAGTACACATTTTTTTAATATTTTAGAATAATTTTGACACACAAATTTAAGTTATAAATTTCTAACCTCTAAAGTTGTCTAAATGTAGCTTTTTTTCTGATTTATTTATTAAATTACCCGTACTTTTTTCCCCGTTAAATTTAGAAATACAAAATTATTCACATATTTATAGAAGAAGGTTACACCTATAAACACGCGTCATTAGTTTTTTGAAATTAAAAAAAATTTCATCAAGTTTTGAATTTAATATATGCAAATTTGACGGGTCATTTACACACCCTTTCAGTATGAAACTTTTCACCCCCCCCCCTCAATAATTTTTATACACAAATTTAACCACATCTCATAGCTAAATTTTGAGATCTTAACTTAAAATATCGGCCGAGTAAAAATGAAGTTATGATTTTTTTTAATTAAAAGAACTCCAATTAGGAATTCAATTGAGATAACGGTGCTCTCCACTGGTAGACGATTGTTGACAATGAACAAAGCGGAGCATTTCTATGGATTTTATTCGATTTTTTATTAATTTAAAAAAATCAATTGTGACGCTAAAATAGGAGGAAGATTAAAAAATGAGGTATCAAATTAACGGCTATTCTATTGAGATTAAATATAAGAAAAAACTAAATGAATCCATGCACACACTCAAATGTTATTAAGTTATGTGTGTGAACAATATTATATTGTCAATTTCTCAGCTCAACGGTACAATTGGAATATAATTTTTTTACAAATTCCTAGGACATTATAGCTATAATTTATTAGTACATTGCAAACCTCTACGACTGTTTATTAAAAAGATATTAATAAAAAACCAAAAAAAGAAAAAAAAAAAAACAAATTTCAAGTAGGCAACATTTTTTTATTATTGTTAAAGATTTCTAAAAAAATTTAAATTTATTATTTTTTTCAAAAGCTATATATCGGATACCAGGGGGAGTTGATGCCATAAAAAAGTCAGTATTTTGATTGTTTTGTTGTTAGTTTCGACAACTATAATAAGCCCAAACTGAAAAGAAAACAAAAAAAGACTTTTATATATCAGTTAAGATTAAGATATACTCTACCTGCCACCACTTAAGTAAATATGTGCATATGTATGTTTTTCAAGTGCACCAATGGGAAGTTACTAGTGTGTGTCGATCCCAGACTAATTTTTTTTTATAAAATTGCCCCTCCCGCCTAAACGGGGGATTTTTGTGGTGCCATGACATAAGACCAAGTATCATAAAGCCAAATTTCGGTGTTTGACCTTATGACGCTTTACAAAAGCGACATAAGGCCAATTTTAGAGAGTTGGCCGTATGTCGCTTTGTAAAGCGTCATAAGGCCAATTTTATTTTAGATTTTCGGCCAAATGTAATATTTAATTTTTTTTTACCAAAACCGGTTTCAAACACCGTACATAATTTTCAAAATAAAATGGCTATTTATTTTAATCCTAGGTTGGGTTTGGTAAAATTCGAAAACAGCTCATGCGCATTCGTAACGTATCATTTCCATATTCCATTACTGCGAAAGAGGTTTCTGACACATTTAAAACCAAAACTGTAATGCAAATATTTGGTATGTCGAGTTATATAAATGAGCTGTTTTAAGAGCTGGAGTAAGTTTTAGAAAAAGACTAGCGACTCAGTTTTTATATCTCCGACCACTGCTTCTGAAATTGCGAAACTGCACGTAATTTTCTTTTGGACGGAACTTTCAGTGTTGTGCTATCATGTAGCTTCAAACAGCTCATGATTATACATTTTTCGCACGACAGTCATGTAAGTATACTTTCATAATTTATATTTTCGATCCTTGTTCCTTTCATTACTAATTTTATTTTTAAACTTGGTTCGTACCTACTTATAGTTGCGTGGAGTATAAGTAATTTTAGTTTTATAAAAGAAAGAGAAAATATCTAATTGCAATAACATTTTTTATATATAAAGACATACTATTACTTGGTTCAGTCTTAAGATTCATACATAAGAAATTAACTTTCACATAACAGTTTTTCTTATAGTTCTTGTTTTTATTTATTACTTATACTACACGCAACTATAAGTAGGTACGAACCAAGTTTAAAAATAAAATAAGTAATGAAAGGAATGCGCATATTGCATTTCAACCCCATATCATTTGTAACGGATTATTAAAAGGCTCTTAAAAACAGTTTGAAACTCATTCTTTCCAACAGCATAATTTACAACATGTTGGTTTAATTTTTGTCAAGCTTGAAGAAAAAAAGTCCATCGAAAATTATTAACTTTGTAAATTCTCTACACAAAAGTAAAGAAGCTAAGGCTAACCGCCTCTTAAGACAGTTTTTTGGTATACTTCCGCTTTTAAAAGTTGACGACATATAACTGTCATTTGTTTTTTTTAAATTCAAAAATCGTCAATGATAAACCATTTAAAAAAACTTAGAGTACTTTCAATTATATTTATTTATAAAAACACACATACAAAATGTTCTTGTTTTTCTTATTTGTTTTTAGGAGATTTTAGAATAATTAATTCCTTTGTTTTGAAACAGTTCAAATGGACATAAGACCAAATTGGTCTAATGATGCTTTACAAAGCGACATAATGCCAACTCTTAAAATTTGGCCCTATGTCACTTTCGTAAATAGTCATAAGGCCGAATTCCGGAATTTGGCCTTAGGACACTTGGTCTTATGTCACGGCACCGATTTTTGTCTTGTCTCGATCGAACCTATACGCTCAAGTTTTATTCACACCTAAGGTAAATCACCCTGATTATTAATTTTAACTTAGAAATATATTGAAGTTGATGGCCAGTGTAATTCTCGCTCTTAAATGTCTGAATTTTTTTTATCAGGTTCATTTGTTTAGTTTATATTTGTGTTAAAAATCCGTTATCTCCTTACTGAAGATTTTGTAGTTAGTTGCTAAGGTACTAACTAAGAACACTGGGCTAGTGGTATAAGCCCAGTCAAAAAAGACATTTCCCTGAACAAAATTCCGATAACGCTTAAACTTGGTGGGGGCCTTCCAGTGACCGACAGGAGCATAACTTTTTAAGCATGATGGTCAAGTGTCAAGAATATCAGTTTTTACGAAATAACCTTTTAATGGTGAATACTATCGAAAAGAAGTTCGGCTGCAGTTTGTAGATCATAGAATTCTCTATAAAAATATGCCCACTTTTTTTTTCCTTCGACCAAGGATTAAGAAGGTATATAGCTATTTAAAAATAACATAAAATGACGAAAGTATTGATCGGATCTGATAGTATTAAAAAGGTATAAATTGAATACCTAGCAAAAAGAAAAACAGTCAAAAAAACTTATACATTCAATTCATCAAATTGTGTGTTTGTATAGGAAGGTAGGTTGGTACTTCCATTTTTTCACTTGTAAATTAATTGATGACACAAACTAGACAATCATCTGTTGACCAATTTAGAGACCGGCGGTACTCAAGGAGAGATAAGGATTCGAAGGTTTTTTGTTGTAATAAAGTGATACGACTACCTACCAGAGACACAGTTTATCATTTAATCGTTAGCACTTGCTATACAAACAGTCAATGCAGTTGAAAAGAAAAACAAAAATACAGCAGAATGAATGACTGTTAAACCTCGTTCCTCGTTGATACTTCATTCCAATTGCAAGGACTTGCTTGCTTGGAAGCCATTACGTATTTCATTCTTAGAAAACATACTGCGAGGATTGTTTGAGTTAAAAATAGTAACTATTAAACAAAACGACTGACACAGAAGACTGTTTATAACAAGAATGTTTATAATTTACGGAAAGTAAACAATTTTTTCCTAATTGGTAATCAAAGCAAACAAGCCTCTTAACTCACACAAAAAATTAACAGAAAGCAATACAGATAGTAACTCAATGGAGTTTAAAATTTAACAGTGGCTTGATATCGAGAGCTAAATATTTCTCATAAAAATATGAAATAAAAGTACAACGGATGACGTAGCAAACATGATTAAAATGCACAAAGGGCTACCATCCAGGCACGAACGCAGGAAAAAATTTCATGGGGGGGGGTGAACAAATTTCGGGGGGGGGGGGGGGGTTAAACTGAAAACTCAAAATTAAGAGTGAAATTGTATGGCGAGGAAGTTAAATTCATACTTTTCGGGGGGAGTTTGAACCCCCAAAACTCCCCCTGCGTTTGCGCCTGCTACCATCTATTAATTTCAATTTCAAATTGTCCTTCGAAGAACTTGAATCCATTTTTGATGTTAATGTACGTACATACATAACAAAAAAAAAAATATCTTATCAACGGAACTTAAAGAAACCTATTTATTAGAATGCACTTTTCTTTTGATTTATCTCAGCATCAAAACAAATAAGTCTTCCTCATATAAGAATAACACACTACATACATATAATCGGTGGTAGGTATAGGTACCTACATCACCAAGAATTAATTGGACTTTGCATTTTATTGATCCACAATATCTATAATAAGGCATTCAAATATTTGTTGGTGTATTCTTCCACTAGCGCTTCCTCCATTCGCCTCCTTAATTTTAATTGGTGCGATTTGTCGAATTGAAAATGTTGACATACCTTCACGTTTTGAGGTCTCTAGAATCAGAATTCGTCGTTTTTAACAAGATGTCTGTATGTGTGTATGTACGTACGTTTGGGGTACCTTTTTTCGTCCACCATATCTCGAGAACGAATAAACATATCGACTTCGGATTAATTTTATTTTACAGATTATATTGTCATAACGTGCTGGAAAGGTTTTCTAACAAATTCAATAAATCATTTTTTTACTACAGCAATTTAAAAAGGAGCTGTAAAATGTAATTTATCTGGAACATCTCAAGAACGGAATAAGATATTCACTTCAGACTAATTTTATTTTACACATAATTACACAATACCAAATTAGTAAATATTAAAAAAAATTCAACAGACACTTTTTTTTTAAACTAAAAAAACAGTTAAAAAATAATTTTCGTCTCAAATATTTCCGAATCCAGTCTATTTTTTTGTTTACATACAATGATGTTGTTAACAACTGATAAATTATTTTAAAAAGTTCAATAAACAGTTTTTTTTAAGAGCAAAAAAACTGGGACAAAAATATTAAAAAATCTTAACAAATGTTTTTAAACTCAAATATTTTGAAAAAAAAAACAATGATATCGATTTCAAATTTCTACCAAAAATATATACCTATATCATCTAATTGCTATGTAATTTTGAGATTTTTAAATCCATTCTTTAAAAAGCTAAAAATCGAAAGTTACTACACTGAGGGAAAAAAATGCTTTCTAAAGTTAAATACGAGCGTATTTGATCTAAAGTTTTTTAAATGAAGTGGAGCATTTTTATTTTTACGTTGAAACAATGTTAATTTGAATATGCGACGTAATTTTATGAGATTCAACCTAGTTTCAAAGTAAAACGTGTATATTTATACATCGAAATCAACTTTTGTGCATTTATATTTCGTTCAACGTTGTTTTAAAGTCAAACGTTATCTATTTATATTGAGATCCACATTTAAAGTGCGCTCAACCTTGTTTCAAAGTGAAACGTATTCATTTTTACATTGAAATCCACATTTTGCATTGCGATCCACTTTTTTGGCATTTAAAGTGTCATCAACGTAGTTTCAAAGTGTTGCATAGTTAAGTACACCTCAATTTGTTTGTATTTGTAAGCTTAATATAAAGAATTTCGAGAGCGCGTTGTTGTTTTTCGATTTACTTCCCCAACATTTGTGAATAAATTAAACGCGCACTCAAAATTCACTTTTATATTATCGAAAAACAATATTAAATTACTTTTCATATATTTATTACTATGAAATACTCATAGCATCAAACGATTAACTTAAGTCGTCACAAATAAATGATTCACCACAAAAATGAAATGCGTCGAGCATGAACATATACATTTGTCTTTGTCTTACATAAATTTAAACAAAGAAGCGTAGCGTGGGTATCCATTTTGAATCAATACCTAACCGAGCGAAGTTCAATCTTCGTTGATTCGAAGTAGATAAATGTTGTTTTAAAAGATGGATGAATTTGATTTATCTATGATTCTACTTTAAATCAACATGTAAACGTAGTAAAATCTAGTTCGTTTTTAAGTATGGAATCACTTTGAAATAAAGTCGCTCCACTTTGATTTGAGAATTTTTGGCGTTGGCGCCAAATCGTTCCGAAAAATATTAGAATCAAAGTTTTTTGCTTTGATTTTACGTTGTTTTTTTCTCTGTGTAGTGTGGGTCGACCCCAGACTCAGTTTTAAGATTTGTTATTGTTATGATAGGACCAACTTTTCGGCTCTCTTATCTTTTTAGGCACTAGTTATAAAGAGGCTGAATATTTTTGCTTATAAAATACATTTTTTCCTCCGGAGAATTGGAATAAACCGTTTTAAAAAAATTGGCACGACTGGATCGCACAAACTTGCTCTCGTAGCTTACATCTTGAACGTAGCTAAAGATTGACAGTGTGCATAGTGGTTCTGTAACATTATAATATCATTAAAAAAAAGTTTTATAAAAACAATTTAAAATATAAATTAACTAAAAATTACTATAAATTTGTTCTTTTTTTAATAGCTAAAATAGATAAAGCTAAAAAAAAAGTATGCCATCTGATTTGTTTTATAAATATGAATTTATGAAAGAAAAATTTCAAAAATCGTTAGAGCAGTTTTTTTTTAATTTTTTATATATAAAAATTCTTGAAAATTAAAAAAAAAATTTGGTATGCCAACTTTTAGTGTTTAATATAATACAATTTTTCGCAAAATTAAAAAAAATTCATTAACCCGTTTTTAAAATATTGAATTTTCAAAAAGAAATTCAATATTTTCTTTTTAAAATCCAAAAATTATTTTTTTCAAAAATTTTATATGCAAATTTGTTAGAATTGCAAAGGACCTCTTACATACAAAATTTGGTTTAAATCGGTGTAGCCGTTAATGAGAAATTTAAAAACCATAAAATCGGTTCTATGCCAGGTACCTTTATTAACCGTTATACAAATTATTTTTCTACAAAAATATTTATTATAGTAATTACAGTAGCTTGTAATTTTTTATCAAAATCGTTAGAGCCGTTTTTGAAATAAATCAATTTTTGTATATTGGTTGTATGGAAGGTACCGTTATTTTTTGAGCTAACAAAAAAAAATTAAATTTCCCCTCTAGGGAATCCCTTAAGAACCTTTAGTCTAAAGTTTTAAGAAAATCGCTTCAGACGTTTAGGCTGCAGGTCGAGGTACAGACAGACAGACGGACAGACGGACAGACAGACAGACAGAATTGCGAGACCCACTTTTTTCGCGTTTTCTATCATCGTTATGTTATAAAAAAAATCGGGTGGCACAACGGCTCATGAAGAACCAGGGCCTAGTGACTAACAACTCGCAACCATTCCTGTGTGCGCCTTTCGACAGGAATGGAAGGGACCTACAATTTTATGCCGAATCCGAACGGCTAGACGAGAAGCACTTATTCGTGACAAGTGATACTCTTGGAGGATTTGTCAATTCCTCGCAAGAGGCAGTAGCCCTGAAAAAAAACTTTTTAGTTTTTAGGTGGACGAGGCTGGGAAGCGATCCCAGACCTCCAGCGTGACAGTCGAACGCACTAACCATTACGCTACGGGCTACTACCATCGTTATGTTAGGGAAAAATATTATCTCGATTTTTTTTTTTTTTTTTTTGGCAAATGAGAGGGGGGGAATTGTTGGGATGGGGAATACGCCAGATTCATTTTGTATGCTTTTAGACAAAAAGTTGGCTAGGTTAATTATTAAAAATCAAAAATTTGGTTGCTATAGTCAGCCTGCAGATTTGTGAAACTTTGGTCGGGGGGTAAACATTTTCTAGAATCAATCAGTGATCTAATACTAAAAATTTGATTTGCATAGTATTCCACATAACTGAGTTTAAAATATTTTTCTGTAGTATTTCCACAGAATATTGCCACCTTTCAACGATTGTTGGTGTTTTTTTAAGGCTGAAAAAATGAGTCATTTTGAAAAAAAAAATGAGTCTGGGGTCGACCCACACTAGTAACTTCCCATTGGTGCACTTGAAAACCATATATGTACATATGTACAATGTACATGTACATCATATTTACCTAAGTCGTGGGTGGTAAAGTATTTATTTTATCTATATATATAAAAGAGAAATGTCGTCCGTGTGTGCGCGCATAACTCGAGAACGGATCGTTCGATTTTCACGATTTTAAGCTTGACGAATTCGTATTGACCCAAGGAAGGACATTTACTGAGGGAAAAATGTTTGGGCTCAGTACAGAGATATTTATGTAAAATCTATGTACTGAAAGTTTGCATAGGATTGCGATGAAAGCTCTATTTACTGGGTAAAGTTCACGTGTGCTGGTTACATTTGAGTTCATGTACCAAATGAAACCCGCCCTAAGTAAGCAGAATTTATGTAGTCAGTCTATAGAAAAGATATAACTTGCATTGAATACAGGCAATATTGACTCAACACAGAGCTATTGACCAGCTACAGTGGTACATGTACTGACTAAATAATTTCAAAAATCCGAGAGCAAGCAACGTGCGTTCATTCAATACTATTGTAGCTGCATTTATTGATCACATAAAGTTATGAGTTGAGTTCAATGCAACGTGTTACCAGTCTATATTTTATGTGTGCATATCTTAAAATCGGAAGGTTCTTACACAAAACAATGAACTCATCACACGAGCTATGCGATGAGTCTAAGCAACGTGTATCCACTCAATATGAATGTAGCAGCGTTTATTCATCACATTACGTTATGTGTTGAATACAATGCAACGTGTAACCAGTCTATGTTTTAGGTGTGCAGATCTTAAAATCGAAAAGTTTTTACATAAAACAATGTACTCATCACATGAGCTATGCGATGAGTCTACGCAACGTGTATCCACTCAATATGAATGTAGCAGCATTTATTAATCACATTACGTTATGTGTTGAATACAATGCAATGTGTAACCAGTCTATATTTTATGTGTGTATATCTTAAAATCGGAAGGTTTTTACACAAAGCAATGTACTCATCACACGAGCTATGCTATGAGTCTAAGCAACGTGTATCCACTCAGTATGAATGTAGCAGCGTTTATTCATCACATAAAGTTATGTGTTGAATACAATGCAACGTGTAACCAGTCTGTTTTAGGTGCGCAGATCTTAAAATCGAAAAGTTTTTACATAAAACAATGTAGTCATCACACGAGCTATGCGATGAGTCTAAGCAACGTGTATCCACTCAATATGAATGTAGCAGCGTTTATTCATCACATAACGTTATGTGTTGAATACAATACAACGTGTAACCAGTCTATATTTTATGTGTGCAGATCTTAAAATCGAAAAGTTTTTACATAAAACAATGTACTCATCACAGGACCTATGCGATGAGTCTAAGCAACGTGTATCCACTTAATATGAATGTAGCAGCGTTTATTCATCACATAACGTTATGTGTTGAATACAATACAACGTGTAACCAGTCTATATTTTATGTGTGCATATCTTAAAATCGAAAGGTTTTTACACAAAACAATGAACTCATCACACGAGCTATACGATGAGTCTAAGCAACGTGTATCCACTCAATATGAATGTAGCAGCGTTTATTCATCACATTACGTTATGTGTTGAATACAATGCAACGTGTAACCAGTCTTTATTTTATGTGTGCAGATTTTAAAATCGAAAAGTTTTTACATAAAACAATGTACTCATCACACGAGCTATGCGATGAGTCTAAGCAACGTGTATCCACTCAATATGAATGTAGCAGCGTTTATTCATCACATTATGTTATGTGTTGAATACAATGCAACGTGTAACCAGTCTATATTATATGTGTACATATCTTAAAATCGGAAGGTTTTTACACAAAGCAATTTACTCATCACACGAGCTATGCTATGAGTCTAAGCAACGTGTATACACTCAATATGATTGTAGCAGCGTTTATTCATCACATAACGTTATGTGTTTTAATGCATATCTCGAGAACGCTGTCTTCGATTTTCCCGACTAAGGGCTTGATGGATTCATATTGGATCAAGAAAGGACATAGGACCCTGGAGAAAATTCCCGGAAAATTTCCACCAAAATTGGAAAACAGGGAACATCCAGTTTTGAATGCATAACTCGAGAACAGTTACTTCGATTTTTACGATTTAGGGCTTGAAAAATTCGAATTAGTTCCAGGAAGGGCATAGGAAACTAGTACAGTCACTAAATAACAAAAATAAATTTTCTTTTATTCTTCTATTTTAAGTTTTTTATTTGTTTAGTCATTTGCAAATTAAAATTGAAAAGCATCACTTTTAAAGCAGGGTTACCGCTAAGATTTTTGAACAGGGGTCACGAGAAAAAAGTCGCATTTGGAAAATTATTTAATATACAGCAAAATTAAATGAAATCCGTATAAGTTGCGAAAAATAGCATGTTTTGCGTCTTTTGTTTTTATGAAAAAAATTAACCAATGCAAAAAAGGTCCTTACTGTTTTAAAATAAGTTAAAAAAATTTCTTATACCTTGATTTTTTCTTTAATAAATAAATAACTTAAAGGAACTTATATACATATATCTAAGCTAAAATAAAGAACAGTGTTCAGTTAATTTAAAGAAATACATTTATGCTATTAATTAATCCTATTTTTACATTCTATTTTCAGAATTTTTTTTTAAATACAAATGTTATGTTAATTTTGAGGATTGATTGCGCATTATTTATAATGCAAATTATTTGGCTTTTATTAATATTTAAATTTGTATTGATTTTTTTGATGAAAATGAAAAGACATTATTTTGTTGTTGATTCTTTACGGTAAATTTTTATAAACTCCTATGAAGGCAAAGATCTAGAAGATCTTGTTTTTCAGAAATATTCAATGAAGAGAGCATTGCATTGCATGTTTCAAAACACTGGCGGTTGGTTAGTCTATGCTTTAAAATTGTTTACTTGAGAATACCCTTAGAGAACACGCACTGCTGTTTGTGGAAGCGTGAACATATAAATAAGATTTAATTGAGCGATTAACAGAAGCCGTGATTTTTGAGATAGTGATTAGCAACTCAGCAAATTTTTACATGCAAAACAATAACAAACAAAATTATTATACAGAACCTTGTTTGTGTTTTCCGTGTAAGACTTTTACTAAGTTGCTAATTGTTGGAATAAAATAGTTAACTTGAACAATTGCACATTGGCAACCCAACTGCGATAGCTATCAGTTCACTTGATTTCATCTTAACTCCTTACTTGTCACTCAATAAAACTTATCTTTACCGAACGGATGTGTCTTTGTTTGTCTCCGACTTTTTTATTTTAACAAAGGTTATGGGCCCAGTCCTCCAAAGCGCGTTATCTTAGTTTTTTTTTTATTAATTCTGTTATTATAAAAAGTAAAAAGAATTAAATTTTGCGGGATGAGTCCCTTAAAACAAATAGACAAGTTGTGTGCAGATAATTACGCAGCGTGGTCGGTGCAGATGAAAAGTCTGCTTATTACGTTGGACTATTGGACTGTGGTAGAGGTTAAGTGTCCGGAAGAAGCTGCAGAAAAGTTGAGGTGGGAAGGTATAGATAGGAAGGCTCTGGCGTATTTAACTTTGTGCGTTAAACCTTCAGAATTGATCCACATAAAACACTGCAAAACCACATAAAACACTACAATGCAGATGGTCCTGCTAGAAAGGTAAACTTGTTTGGGTCTGGTGAAAAGTTCGCTAGCCGAATGAATAATTTCTGTACAATTATTGATAACCTAAATGAAATTGATGTCGAGGTGCTCGAAGATCTCCTTTGCATTTTGCTTCTCTGTAGTCTTCCTGATGACACGGACAGTTTTGTGGTCGCAATTGAAAGTGGAGACAATTTACCTTCATTTGAACAATTGAAGGTGAAGGTTTTAGATGAAAAACGTCGACGTACCGAAAAAACAGAACGCCCTAACGAAAGTGTGTTAGCAGCTAGAGTTTCTAGATGGACAAAATATGATGTGGCAGCAGGGCATCAAAAATCTAATTAAAAAGCGCGAAATTGGAGAAAGGTTATTATGTTATTCCTGTGGCAGAAAGGGTCATATTCAATCACAATGCGATGCTAAAAAGAAAGAGTCTGTAGCGGCAGTTTTAGGTTTGTTCAAACCATCGGAGCAGTTGAGAGATCAAACCGTTTGGATACTAGATGAATGATGAAAAAATGTTCTCTTCGCTAGTCCAGTTTGATCAAACTGTAGTTTTACCGTCAGGAGATTTTGTTATCGCAAAAGTAATAGGCAACGTTAAAGCTAGATCGAGTCTTTGTGATGTTATTTTGCGCGATGTCTTGTTTGTACCCAGTTTGAATGGATGTTTTCTCTCAGTTAGCAAGATCATAGAAAACGGTAACACTGTACAGTTTAATGAAAAAGAGACAGTTGTTAAAACAAAAGACAATATTCCGATTTTTAGTGCTAAAATGGACGATGGTATATTTTATGTAAGTTTTCTGAGAAATCATACCGAGTGTATGAACGTTATATCAAATAAATACGAGAAACAGGTCAACATGTGGCACTCGAGGTTTGGCCACCTTAATGTAAATGATTTGTGCATGTTGTCTAAAAATGATATGGTGAGGGGTATGACGGTCAAAATGCCAACAAATTTTAGTTGCATGACATGTGCAGTGTGCAAAATTAGTAAAAAAACCATTTCCAAAGTTCTCACAAATTTATACTAAAAATGTTCTCGAGCTTGTGCATACCTATATATGCTGCCCAATGAAGGGGCTTCGCAGTGAGGATCACGTTATTTTATTTCGATTATTGATGACTACTCCAGGTACACAGTGACGCGTTTCTTAAAACATAAATCGGAAGCTTTCGAGGTTTTTAAAGATTTTATTATGGAGAGTGAGAAACAAACTGACCGTAAAATAAAATGCGTAAGAAGCGACAACGGGGGCGAGTATATTAAATCACAATTTGAGAGTTTTTTTAAACAAAATGGAATTCGTCATCAAAATACTGTGAGTTATAGTCCTCAGCAGAATGGCATCGCGGAAAGGGCCAACAGAACGCTGGTAGAGATGACGCGGTGCGTGCTTGTAAGTTCTAAAGTAGGTCAAAGTCTTTGGCCTGAGGCTCTTAATACTGCTACCTATATTAGGAACCAACAAAGGTTTTAATGGCAAACACCCCTTATGAGTGCTGGTTCGGTAGAAAACCATCGGTTTCACACTTCAAAGTTTTCGGTTGTGAGGCAGTGGCTTTGAACAATCAAAGAACCAGATCGAAATTTGATCCAAAGGGCACGAGGCTTATATTCGTTGGTTATGCCGATTCGTCGAAAGGGTATAGGCTTTACAATAAGCTACGAAAATCCATTGTAGTCGCGCGAGATGTCATTTTTTTTTAGAATGAAGAAGCTCATAGTAGTAAAGATGACTTGGGTGACCAGAAGCTGGAAGTTACAGATGAATTTTTTGTTTTCCCATCAGTTACTGAGGCCGTCGTTGGTACTGAGGTTGGTGTTGCCGCTGAAGACGAATGTGTTGAAGGTGTCGTTGCTGCTGAGGCTGTTGTTGCACTTGAAGGTGTCGTTGCTGGTGGAGACAAAGGTGCTGAGGGTGTCCTTACTGCCGAGAGAAATCCGATTCCAATGGATTCTGAAGATTGTTCATCATCAGAAGATGAAGATGTGATTATAGCAGGGACTCGGAAAAGGGGCAGGCCTAGAATTATAAGAACTGGAAACGTGGGACGCCCGAGAAAAAAGTATATAACCGATAATCGTGAAATGTTGAACGCTGTTAAATCGAGTTAGTAGATCGTCCGGGTGATAAAAATATAATTGGTTCGAGATGGGTTTTTACAACCAAATTTAATCCAGATAGCACGGTGGAGAAACTGAAAGCGCGACTAGTTGCCCAAGGCTGTTCTCAAGTTTACGGCGAAGATTTTTATGAGACCTACTCAACTGTCGCGAGACATGCCACTACACGTCTTATATTGACGCTATCAGCTAAACACAAGTTGCTGGTCAACCACATTGATGTCGTTTCGGAATACGTGAACGGAGAATTGGAAGAAGTGTTTATGGAACAGCCTCAAATGTTCGTCAGTGATAAGTATCCAAATAGAGTTTGTAGATTGCGAAAATCGTTATATGGTCTCAGCAGGCTGGAAGGTATTGGAACGAGAAAATTAATTCGCTTTTAACTGGCATGGGTTTTCATAGGTGTAAAACTGACAACTGTGTTTACTTTATGAATTATGAAAATCAAATTAATATAATATCAATATATGTTGACGATTTAGTTATAGCCTGTTCTAAAGAATCAACTATGAAGAAAATAATCGTGAAATTGTGTGCGAAGGTTGAAGCTGTTGATCGTGGACCTATAAAATATTATTTGTGCTTGGAGATTGAACCATACATCAGGAGAGATATACGATGGAACTATTTCACAAATGGGGAATGCTCGATTGCAAAGCTGCGTCAACTCCATGCGCTGATGGTATTGTACTGGAAAAATGCGGCGATGTACATTGTTTCGGTTTCAATATCAAAGAGTTTCATTCATTGCTTGGAGGCCTCACATATCTTGCCACAATGTCGAGGCCAGACATCGTGCATATTGTGTCCAGATTAAGTCAATATCATAGTCATCCGCACAAAGAACAATTTGTAGCAGCAAAAAGGGTTCTCAGATACCTCAAGCTGAAACCCAATGGTATGTTAGTTTATTTGCCCAATAACAAAGATTTAGTTTGCTTCACAGATGGTGACTGGAGTTCAGACCCGGTTGATAGAAAGTCCTTGAGTGGTTACGCTCTATTCTTTGGTGGCTGTCTTATTGCATGGGAGTCGAAAAAATAGCACGTTGTTTCCTTGAGCACAATGGAAGCTGAGTATATCCCGATGTGTCAAGGCGTGAAGGAAGTTTGCTTTCACCGTAGCCTTCTACAAGAAATGGGGTTCAAGAAGCATGTTAAAACAGCAACTACAGTGATGTGTGACAATCAATGAGCTCAATTTGCGGTGAAAAATCCAACAGTTCACAAGAGGAGCAAACACATAGATATACGCTTTCATTTTATAAGAGACAAGTATGTGTCCGGCGAAATTGAAATCAAATACGTACCATCATCAGAGAATGCTGCTGATGTATTTACTAAAACTTTGTCTTTGAAAAAACATGAACTTGCTTGTGTAATGTTAAAAATTAGATTTTCAAAGAATGATTTAAATTAATTTTTTGAATTCAATAATTTTTTGATTAAATAATAATGTTATTTTAAAATGAATTAATTAACTTTGAATTGTAATAAATTGTTTGTAAATCGCACTTGGGTTGAGGCGGAGTTTGTTGGAATAAAATAGTTAACTTGAACAATTGCACATTGGCAACCCAACTGCGATTAGTGTCAGTTCACTTGATTTCATCTTAACTCCTTACTCTTTATATTTTGTAACTCTATAAAACTTATCTTTACCGAACGGATGTGTCTCTGTTTGTCACCGACTTTTTTATTTTAACACTAATCACTTTCTCAAAAATCGCGGCTAGTTTGAAATTCTCTGTGACTGTTAATGGAAGGTTGGAAAGTTTTTATCAACCAAAAAGAGAACTTTTCTAGAGATGCGGTCAGAAAAGTCGCAAGATTTCAAAAAAGGGGTCAAAAAAGACATTTAGATTTAAAAAAATATTTGTACTTACTTGCCTTTATACCTACATGCGTAACTGCAATTGACCAGTGATATTAAAATAATAGCCTATAGTTTGCGAGTAGAGTAGGTAGATGAAATGTGAATCTTTGCTAGTCGGGGTCACTTTTGTTCGTTTATGTTATGAACACTTAACAGTTCGTAGTGTGGCCACCCATTCGTCGGTTAGTGCATCTGTGCGGTAGCGGGTAAGGAAATTCGGTGCTTTATTTTTTGGTTACTCCCGTGTACATGTGCTTTATTTCAGTAGTACGTACTATATAGGATTACAAAACTTAATTATTTTAAAAACAAAACAAATTAGAGAATGAAGTCATTTTTCATTATAAATGAAAATGAAAAGTGCACATCTCCATTTGTGTAGTTTTGAGATGAATGCGTTTAAATGTTTTTGTTTTCTTTGAAAACCATACGAAAATGGATTTATGCCCATTTTCAATCGTAATTTTGAGCCATTTGCAGTTGGAATTATGATTTTTTTTGTTCACACAAAAATAAGATACTGTTTAACAATTCCAAATATACCTCAAACTCGATTTTTTGATTTTTGGCGCTTAGGCCCTTTTTACTTAGGACGGCAGATTACTAGGCGTGTTTTTATGAAAAAGCCATCCATAGCACAGTACGATTTTACATGCCTACTAAACGATATTATTACATGTAGTAGATTGACAGAACGAGGTGTTCCCATATAAAATCTAACCTGGCAACGCTAATCGTTGGGTAACACTTTTTATCGTAAATGCCGGAAGTAAAGAGTTCTCCATTACTTATTGTAGATTCGATTAACACACACGTGTCTTTATAAAAGCTAAGATATACTGTTGTTAAAAATCTTTCAATAAAATTAAGCTGGTACATTCACTAAACTTATTCGACATTTCATTTTTGTATGGGAAAAAAAGTCTGGAATCAATTATGAAAATAAAGCATTTCGTCTTTCCAGTGCCACTGAAAAATTATAGTTTTACCAGTAATTTCCAGAATTTACTTATTTCGGAGTTTTACAAACACCTTCCGTTATAATCCATTAAGGCGATTAAAGAACAGGCAAAACTTGTTGGTCCTGAAATAAACAAGGATAAGACCACTTATGCACTTATGTTTATCCACCATAGAGAGCAGCAACTTCGACGTAATTGAAGACTATCTACCCAGAGAAAACGTTTACTCCACGAACGACAACTTAATGAAGATTTGTGGAAGCGTGAACATATAAATAAGATTTAATTGAGCGACTAACAGAAGTCGTGTTTTTTGAGATAGTGATTAGCAACTCAGCAAATTTTTACATGCAAAACAATAACAAAAAAAATTATTATACAGAACCTTGTTTGTGTTTTCCGTGTAAGACTTTTACTAAGTTGCTAATTGTTGGAATAAAATAGTTAACTTGAACAATTGCACATTGGCAACCCAACTGCGATAGCTGTCAGTTCACTTGATTTCATCTTAACTCCTTACTTGTCACTCAATAAAACTTATCTTTACCGAACGGATGTGTCTTTGTTTGTCTCCGACTTTTTTATTTTAACAAAGGTTATGGGCCCAGTCCTCCAAAGCGCGTTATCTTAGTTTTTTTTTTATTAATTCTGTTATTATAAAAAGTAAAAAGAATTAAATTTTGCGGGATGAGTCCCTTAAAACAAATAGACAAGTTGTGTGCAGATAATTACGCAGCGTGGTCGGTGCAGATGAAAAGTCTGCTTATTACGTTGGACTATTGGACTGTGGTAGAGGTTAAGTGTCCGGAAGAAGCTGCTGAAAAGTTGAGGTGGGAAGGTATAGATAGGAAGGCTCTGGCGTATTAAACTTTGTGCGTTAAACCTTCAGAATTGATCCACATAAAACACTGCAAAACCACATAAAACACTATACAATGCAGATGGTCCTGCTAGAAAGGTAAACTTGTTTAAGAAATTAGTGCGTTTTAAATTTGGGTCAGGTGAAAAGTTCGCTAACCAAATTAATAATTTCTGTACAATTATTGATAACCTAAATGAAATTGATGTCGAGGTACCCGAAGATCTCCTTTGCATTTTGCTTCTCTGTAGTCTGCCTGATGACACGGACAGTTTTGTGGTCGCAATTGAAAGTAGAGACAATTTACCTTCATTTGAACAATTGAAGGTGAAGGTTTTAGATGAAGAACGTCGACGTACCGAAAAAACAGAACGCCCTAACGAAAGTGTGTTAGCAGCTAGAGTTCATAAATGGACAAAATATGATGGGGCAGCAGGGCAGCGTCAACGTCCCGACAGTGGAATCGAGCATCAAAAATCTAATTTAAAAGCGCGAAATTGGAGAAAGGTTAAATGTTATTCCTGTGGCGGAAAGGGTCATATTCAATCACAATGCGATGCTAAAAAGAAAGAGACTGTAGCGGCAGTTTTAGGTTTGTTCACGCCATCGGAGCAGTTGAGAGATCAAAACGTTTGGATACTAGATAGCGGTGCATCGTCAAATATGACGAATGATAAAAAAATGTTCTCTTCGCTAGTCCAGTTTGATCAAACTGTAGTTTTACCGACAGGAGATTTTGTTATCGCAAAAGTAATAGGCAACGTTAAAGCTAGATCGAGTCTTTGTGATGTTATTTTGCGCGATGTCTTGTGTGTACCCAGTTTGCATGGATGTTTTCTCTCAGTTAGCAAGATCATAGAAAACGGTAACACTGTACAGTTTAATGAAAAAGAGACAGTTGTTAAAACAAAAGACAATATTCCGATTTTTAGTGCTAAAATGGACGATGGTATATTTTATGTAAGTTTTCTGAGAAATCATACCGAGTGTATTAACGTTATATCAAATAAATACGAGAAACAGGTCAACATGTGGCACTCGAGGTTTGGCCACCTTAATGTAAATGATTTGTGCATGTTGTCTAAAAATGATATGGTGAGGGTTATGACGGTCAAAATGCCAACAAATTTTAGTTGCATGACATGTGCAGTGTGCAAAATTAGTAAAAAACCATTTCCGAAGTTCTCACAAATTTATACTAAAAATGTTCTCGAGCTTGTGCATACCGATATATGCGGCCCAATGAAGGTGGCTTCGCAGTGAGGATCACGTTATTTTATTATGTTACACATTGACGCGTTTCTTATAATATAAATCGGAAGCTTTCGAGGTTTTTAAAGATTTTATTATGGAAAGTGAGAAACAAACTGACCGTAAAATAAAATGCGTAAGAAGCGACAACGTGGGCGAGTATATTAACTCACAATTTGCGAGTTTTTTCAAACAAAATGGAATTCGTCATCAAAATACTGTGAGTTATAGTCCTCAGCAGAATGGTATCGCGGAAAGGGCCAACAGAACGCTGGTAGAGATGACGCGGTGCGTGCTTGTAAGTTCTAAAGTAGGTCAAAGTCTTTGGTCTGAGGCTCTTAGTACAGCTACCTATATTAGGAACCGATCACCAACAAAGGTTTTAATGGCAAACACCCCTTATGAGTGCTGGTTCGGTAGAAAACCATCGGTTTCACACTTCAAAGTTTTCGGTTGTGAGGCAGTGGCTTTGAACAATCAAAGAACCAGATCGAAATTTGATCCAAATGGCACGTTGGTTATGCCGATTCGTCGAAAGGGTATAGGCTTTACAATAAGCTACGAAAATCCATTGTAGTCGCGCGAGATGTCATTTTTTTTTTAGAATGAAGAAGCTCATAGTAGTAGAGATGACTTGGGTGACCAGAAGCTGGAAGTTACAGATGAATTTTTTGTTTTCCCATCAGTTACTGAGGCCGTCGTTGGTACTGAGGTTGGTGTTGCCGCTGAAGATGAATGTGTTGAAGGTGTCGTTGCTGCTGAGGCTGTTGTTGCACTTGAAGGTGTCGTTGCTGGTGGAGACAACGGTGCTGAGGGTCTCCTTACTGCCGAGAGAAATCCGATTCCAATGGATTCTGAAGATTTTTCATCATCAGAAGATGAAGATGTGATTATAGCAGGGACTCGGAAAAGGGGCAGGCCTAGAATTATAAGAACTGGAAACGTGGGACGCCCGAGAAAAAAGTATATAACCGATAATCGTGAAATGTTGAACGCTGTTAAATCGAGTTGGTAGATCGTCCGGGTGATAAAAATATAATTGGTTCGAGATGGGTTTTTACAACCAAATTTAATCCAGATAGCACGGTGGAGAAACTGAAAGCGCGACTAGTTGCCCAAGGCTGTTCTCAAGTTTACGGCGAAGATTTTTATGAGACCTACTCAACTGTCGCGAGACATGCCACTACACGTCTTATATTGGTGCTATCAGCTAAACACAAGTTGCTGGTCAACCACATTGATGTCGTTTCGGCATATCTGAACGGAGAATTGGAAGAAGAAGTGTTTTTGGAAAAACAGCCTCAAATGTTCGTCAGTGATAAGTATACGAATAGAGTTTGTAGATTGCGAAAATCGTTATTTGGTCTCAAGCAGGCTGGAAGGTATTGAAACGAGAAAATTAATTCGCTTTCAACTGGCATGGGTTTTCATAGGTGTAAAACTGACAACTGTGTTTATTTTATGAATTATGAAAATCAAATTAATATAATATCAATATATGTTGACGATTTAGTTATAGCCTGTTCTGAAGAATCAACTTTGTAGAAAATAATGGTGAAATTGTGTGCGAAGGTTGAAGCTGTTGATCGTGGACCTATAAAATATTATTTGGGCTTGGAGATTGAACGAGATGGACTTCGGGGTGGTGTCACCATACATGAGGAGAGATATACGATGGAACTATTTCACAAATGGGGAATGCTCGATTGTGTCAAGGCGTGAAGGAAGTTTGCTTTCACCGTAGCCTTCTACAAGAAATGGGGTTCAAGAAGCATGTTAAAACAGCAACTACAGTGATGTGTGACAATCAATGAGCTCAATTTGCGGTGAAAAATCCAACAGTTCACAAGAGAAGCAAACACATAGATATACGCTTTCATTTTATTAGAGACAAGTATGTGTCCGGCGAAATTGAAATCAAATACGTACCATCATCAGAGAATGCTGCTGATGTATTTACTAAAACTTTGTCTTTGAAGAAATATGAACTTGCTTGTGTAATGTTAAAAATTAGATTTTCAAAGAATGATTTAAATTAATTTTTTGAATTTAATAATTTTTTGATTAAATAATAATGTTATTTTAAAATGAATTAATTAACTTTGAATTGTAATAAATTGTTTGTAAATCGCACTTGGGTTGAGGCGGAGTTTGTTGGAATAAAATAGTTAACTTGAACAATTGCACATTGGCAACCCAACTGCGATTAGTGTCAGTTCACTTGATTTCATCTTAACTCCTTACTCTTTATATTTTGTAACTCTATAAAACTTATCTTTACCGAACGGATGTGTCTCTGTTTGTCACCGACTTTTTTATTTTAACACTAATCACTTTCTCAAAAATCACGGCTAGTTTGAAATTCTCTGTGACTGTTAATGGAAGATTGGAAAGTTTTTATCAACCAAAAAGAGAACTTTTCTAGAGATGCGGTCAGAAAAGTCGCAAGATTTCAAAAAAGGGGTCAAAAAAGACACTTTTTCGAAAGGTCGTTTCATGGTCACACGGGGCAAAAAAAATTCGCATAGAAGCAACACTGTTTTAAAGAAATTTTATGATCTCTTTAGCACGTAAAATGCCGTATATATTGAGTCTCAATGCCATTTTGAAGATTGGGATTTAAAAAATATTTGTACTCACTTGCCTTTATACCTACATGCGTAACTGCAATTGGCCAATGATATTCAAATAATAGCCTATAGTTTGCGAGTAGAGTAGGTAGATGAAATGTGAATCTTTGCTAGTCGGGGTCACTTTTGTTCGTTTATGTTATGAACACTTAACAGTTCGTAGTGTGGCCACCCATTCGTCGGTTAGTGCATCTGTGCGGTAGCGGGTAAGGAAATTCGGTGCTTTATTTTTTGGTTACTCCCGTGTACATGTGCTTTATTTCAGTAGTACGTACTATATAGGATTACAAAACCTAATTATTTTAAAAACAAAACAAATTAGAGAATGAAGTCATTTTCATTATAAATGAAAATGAAAAGGGCACATCTCCATTTTTGTAGTTTTGAGATAAATGCGTTTAAATGTTTTTGTTTTCTTTGAAAACCATACGAAAATGGATTTATGCCCATTTTCAATCGTAATTTTGAGCCGTTTGCAGTTGGAATTATAATTTTTTTTTGTTTACACAAAAATAAGATAATGTTTAACAATTCCAAATATACCTCAAACTCGATTTTTTGATTTTTGGCGCTTAGGCCCTTTTTACTTAGGACGGCAGATTACTAGGCGTGTTTTAATGAAAAAGCCATCCATAGCACAGTACGATTTTACATGCCTGCTAAACGATATTATTACATGTAGTAGATTGACAGAACGAGGTGTTGCCATATAGAATCTAACCTGGCAACGCTAATCGTTGGGTAACACTTTTTATCGTAAATGCCGGAAGTAAAGAAGTTCTCCATTACTGATTGTAGATTCGATTAACACACACGTGTCTTTATAAAAGCTAAGATATACTTTTGTTAAAAATCTTTCAATAAAATTAAGCTGTTACATTCACTAAACTTATTCGCCATTTCATTTTTGTATGGGAAAAAAAGTCTGGAATCAATTATGAAAATAAAGCATTTCGTCTTTCCAATGCCACTGAAAAATTATAGTTTTACCAGTAAATTCCAGAATTTAATTATTTCAGAGTTTTACAAACACCTTCCGTTATAATCCATTAAGGCGATTAAAGAACAGGCAAAACTTGTTGGTCCTGAAATAAACAAGGATAAGACCACTTATGCACTTGTGATTATCCACCATAGAGAGCAGCAACTTCGACGTAATTGAAGACTATCTCCCCAGAGCAAACGTTTACTCCACGAACGACAACTTAATGAAGATGCGACGAATTCTACACATTCTGTTTGGTAAAACAAATGTGTTTAAAACAAAGTTGGGCAAAAGCTTTACCAAGATAATTGCAGCCCTAAAGTTCGACTTTCGAGACGACAAAAAAGGCTGAACGCTGAACCTCCGGTCTTAAGAACAAGCTTTCACAGACGCCATTAGCAAGGGATGGAAAGTGAACACTTTGTACATCAGGAACCAGTTAAGAAGATAAGCAAATAAATAACAATTCATTTTCTCTTTTTTGATAAACTTTCGCTTATCGTAATCTTTTTTTCTCAAAAGTCAAAACTTATTTGATTCCATTTCGAATGTATATATTATATAATATTCTGTATACAATTCATTACATATTCATAATTTTTTGACTTAATTTCATGCTTCTGTTAAAAGATGTGAGAGGCAACAAAGTCCTTTCAAAAATTACGCTATGAGTATCCGGGAATTTTAGACCAAAAGCTCACAGCATATTTTGGGGTGCGAAAGTAAACCAAAAAAAAATTATATGAGTCGAAAGGTGTGTTAAGACTAAAGTCTAGTACGCTGCTGATGCGAAACGAAATTTTCCTGCGGTCTCCAAAAAGACAACGAAATGCTTTGCAGAGAAATATTCATGGCGAGTTTAAATAAATTGCAAATAAATAAATAGAAATTTAACGAAAAATTTAAACAAAAACAGTTCTGTAATGAAAGAAACAACAAACAAAAAGACGAACAAACCCAAATGTCATTTTTCCGCACCACACAATTAATAGTCTGGGCAATTAATTCATTGCGAAAAGAGAGTGGAGACTTGTCAAAACAATCTGGTATAATCCTCAATTTCGCTGGTCGAACAGAACGAAAAGGACAACGAAATTTCTTGCAGTCCCTGGTGGCGGCTTTTATTTGGGAGTGCCAATTTTCGAAAAAAAATTGAAAACAAATTATTAAAAAACAACAGTAATATTTACACTGCCTTGTTATACTTTTGTTTAAGGCCAGAAATCCCTTCTTTCATTACATTTTTAAACAAAGTTCTTTCAATGAATAGTTTTTGATATATTAATGATTGAACTCAAAATTTTGAAAAAAAAAAATTAAAAAAAAGAAATATTATATTTGCAAAATTTTACATGATTAAATACTATTTTTGTTTTTAAAATTCAATGCCTTTGTACTCAAACACTGAAAACCGGATGGTTCTAGGACTTTTATCAATGTATTAAAAAGTAAATGAACCACCTTTCTCATAAGACTAAGACAAATCAAAAAACTTATTTTTCTCGAAAACGGCTCCTAGAATTTTGATAAAAAAATCCGTCATTACTATTAAAGGAAAAGTTACTATTTTGTTAAAATTACCCATAACGGTACCTGTCGTAGAACAGATTTTTTGGTTTTAAAATTTCTCGTTAATGGTTACACCGATTTCAACCAAAATTTGAATGCAAGAGATGCTTCACAATTCAAATTTATTTGCATATACAAATTTTTGAAGAAAATAATTTTTGGATTCTTAGATAAATATTGAATTTTTTTTTTCAAAACTTTGAAAACGGCCTAATGAAAATTTTTCTTTTGTGCAAAATTGAATTTAATTAAATGCTAAATTTTGGCATACCAGATACCGCCGGTTTTTGATTTTTTTTTATATAAATTCATATTTTTCAAACAAATCAGATGGCATAATTTATTTTGAGCTCTAACTTTTTAAGCCATTAAAATAAGAAATTTATTGTAATAACTTAATTTTTTTTATGATATCATAATTTTTTGGAACTTGTACACGATTAATTTCTAGCTACTTTAAAATTGTTAGCTACGAGAGCAAGTTCGTGCGATTCAGTCTTGCACTTTTTTCTTTATGAATAGTACGCTGCTGATGCGAAACGAAAAACCCATACAAAAATGACATGACGAAATCGTAAATGAAAAATTTTGTTGCGCTTTTCGTTCTGAGGAACGCTGTTCGACCAGCAGAATTGATGATTATACCAGATTGTTTTAACAAGTCTCCACTCTCTTTTCGTATAGAACAAATTGCCTGGACCCGGACCATTAATTGTGTGCGGAACAATGGCGTGTGCGGAACAATGACGAACAATAACGTCGGCACAATCACCGGGTTTAGGAGAGACCAACGTACCACTGTCCTTTAAGGGCGTGATCCCTCCTACCCCCACCGGTTAAATCATCACCCCACCAGGCCCGTAGGAGCAGTGGCTCCATGCAACGTCTGGTGGATGAGTTTGATAGATCAGTGGTTGGTGTACGTGCCTGCCTAGCAGTGACGTGGCGTCCATTTTACACGATTTCTACCGTCTTCGCTTTTAAAAATTGCACGAAAAATACTATCAAATAAACATAAACATAAACTATGCAACCCTACCAATTTAATTATAAAATTCGCACAAACACACAAATATAAGCTATCGAATAAACACCGTCAATTCATTCTTCTCTTCGCTCTTTGCTCAACTGCTGAACATACACTCTCTTTGAAAGAATTAATTTTGAAATAAAACACGTCTTTCAGCGTCTTATAAAATTTATTTTGTATCCCTTTCTTCCCTTAGCATTTTTGTTTCTAGATCCTCTTTGTCCAACACGCAACAACATAGGAAAAAATAAGACGCTGGTCCTCGTGTTATAGTGGCACTGGCACTTGGTATGGAATGGAATGTTTTTTTATTCCTTTCTTCTTCGACTTATTTGCTATGAAAGTTGTTAAATACATTTTCTATTTTCGTTTGCTTGTTTTTTGGTTAAGCTTAGTATTCCAGAAAAGATTTAAATGCGTAATTTAATATTGGTAGGCGGTAAAAAATTAATTCATAAAATATTTTTTTAGGTATAATTGCAGAATTTCATCTTCTACAGCATATCAAAAGTCTGTGGCTTTTAATATAAAGGCATTTAAAGAGGGGCAAAGGGAAGAAGGTATGGTTTGTCAATCTGAAATATTTGATATGGTTAAATGTAAGAATATGGCACATGATTTTAGGGTACTTTTTAACGCTGAATCTAAAAAAAACTATTTTTTTATGGGACTTTTTTAGAACAACAAGTTAAATATTAAGAAAAAATGGTAGATTTGGAATAAAAGTTTCATTGGGGTGTTGTTAAACAAGAAACAAAAGAGTTCCTAAAAATATCTGTAATGAAATAGTTACTCAGTTAAGTTAGTTGTGAAGTTGAAGGTTTTGTGCTTTATTTTTTGTTTGTTAGCTATGTAAATACTTTAGAGCTAGGTTTTAATCTTGGTTTTTGATTTGTTTTTAATTTTGTTTTTAAAGCATAGATTGTTGCTTAACAGATTTTAACTTGCGATATACGTAGTATAGGGCAAGTTTAGGATTCGTGCAAAAAAACAAAAATCGAGATAATAATTTTTTGTTGTAGGAATCAAATGAATTAAGCAAACTATGTATCTTTTATTAATAAAAAATCGTTTTAATGAAAGGCCACTCTATGCGCCCTATGAAAATAGATTGTTTGCAGAGTTGTTTTTTAACCAATTTTAATGTATTTGCTTGTTTTTTTTTTTGTTCAAGATACATAGAGGTAAGTTTTGTTTACTTTCGCAGATCAATCATTTTCATTACGTCTTCCCATTTAAAATTATTGACGCCACGCCACTGCTGCCTAGTTAACTCGGTGAAGCTCTGTGAATTGTCTGACGGCATATTAACACCGGGTTGAGGAGAGTTAAACGCACCATTGTCCTCTTAGGGCGTGATCCCCTCATTTACCCCCACCGAAAAGATCATCTCTCCACCGGGCCTGTAGGAGCAGTGGCTCCATGCAACGTCCGCTGGGTGAGCTTTGTTGTTAGTTTCATTACACTATGGCTGTTGTTTAATTTGTTCATTAAATTTTGTTTTACTTCTTTGCAATTTGTGAAACTCTCCATGAATATTTTTCCGCTGTGTTTTCGTAAGCATTTCGTTGTCTTTTTGGAGACCGCAGGAAAATTTTGTTTCGCATCAGCAGCGTACTAGGCTTAATGGTGTTAGTATACATATGTATGAATGTATAAACTTAATTAAATTAATGTAATGGCCACCTCCCTAATAAACATGCAATCTAATTTCAAAATAATAATAAAAGTTCATATACATACATACATTAGATCATATTCACGTTTTGTTCTTTGTGAGGATTAATGATGGGTCGCCTTGATTTTGTTCATTACCATACGAAGATAACGAAACTATTATTGCACATTGCATTAAATTAATCCGAGTCGCTTCTATGTTTCATATCCATAAATAATGTTGAGGAAACATCTAAACTTTATCGATCATGTTTGCACTGCACTGGTCTAATAGTGTGTAGTGTAGACGCTGATTGATGGTTTGTCATGCAAGTTTGCTCTTAATTGTTGTTCTTGTGCAGATGACCTTCGCGAAGTCAAAAAAATGATTTGTGAATCATGATCGAACAAGTCAACCATCTACTCAGTGGAGTACTAACTATTCCGCTTTGTAGAACAGAATGACTAACGAGAGACTGTATTACTTTGCCTTAATGTCTATTGAAATGGAAAACAAAAGTTTGAATTCTTTAAATTTTGATGAAATAATAAATGACTTTGTTTTATGTTTTGACCAAACATCGGAAAATCGATATCTATACATATATACATTATGTAACATTTACATGGGGTTGATTTTTATCCTTGCTTCTGCTCAAGCCAAGTCGGTTTGTGCAAGTGGATACTACCGCTGCTGAGACGATGATGATTGATCTAATTTTGTACCTTATGAGGTAGGTAGCTATCTATAGGAGGTACACAAATAATGTCAACTTCATAAAATTTATTTCACTATAAGAATTTTGTAAAGCCAAAAATGCCCCCCTCTGTCTGCGGGGCTAGGGCGGGCCAATCTACTATTTTTTTTTTTGTCGCTTAAATTAAACGTTTTGGGATTAGGTGTCATTCGTCAGTTAAGTTTTTCCATATATTACTCTGCGTATCTAACTTTGAACAAAAATGAATGGTTCTAGCTATATATTTCTAGGGTTTATTTTCAACTTCATCCAATTTATGATTGTTATAACTCGAGATATTTGTTTTATTCGTTTGAGTCAATTAAATCAAGAATCCATACACGTGGCAATCCAACAAATGGAATATTTTTCTTGCGGTTTAGATGAATCCCTACTGGACTTGTCTATCACTACCGATAATTTGCTTACAGCACACTTTTTTTACTTGCGATAAGCTTTAAAACGATGTCACCATTTAAGGAAAGTACCATTATTTATGTCCTTAGTACCTTAGTCCACTATCAACATCATTGTCTCCAGGTAGAAACACACAACCTACGCCAGACCTAAACGCATTCATATGCAACTACACAGCTATAAATCTGAATGTCCTTGGTCAGCAGAATTGGTTGAAAAAAATATCAGGATGACTTTCATCGTTACATAATACAGGAAGGATTCTCGGGATCTAGCAAAAAAAACTGGAAAAACAAACTTTAAAAGAAGACAAAAAAAATTGTTATAAATAACCCGCGAGAATTATCTCATCCGGAAAAGTGGAGCCTTTTTGATTTATTTACTCATTCATTTGTCAGTTGTTTGCTGGTTGTATCATTTGAATGCATGGGTGTGAGTTGAAAAATGTCAACCTTCCTGTTCCTGTTTCCAACACTTTCAGAAAGAATTAATAGGCATATCTTGCCGGTTTTGCTTTTCTGTAGCTGTATGTAAAGTCATGTTTTGTTAAATTCCCTGTGTCGAGCTGTACAAAATGAAGGTAAAGTAAAACACAAAATAATAAGATAGTCAACTGCAGCTAAGACTTTCCTACATCAATGTTTTGAGTCCTGTTAGGATTTTTGTATGAACTAAAGTTCATACAATGCAGTCACGCTGCGAAGAGTTCTGTTTTATATTATGTTTGTAGGTATATTTGAGTAAAAAGAAAGATTTTGAACATAAAAGAAATATTAGACATCTGATTTCAATACCTTAACATATATTGTAAGTTTTTACAATTGAATAAAAGTCCTATGAAGTTAACAAAATATTTGTTTACCTAAAATAAAAATGGACACGACTGGATCGCACAAAACTTGCTCTCGTAGCTAACAACTTTAAAGTAGCTTGAAATAGACATGTACATATTTATTGGTTCCATTACATTATGATATCATTAAACAAAAAAAAAGTTTTAAAAACAATTTAAAATATAAATGATTACTATGAATTATTTTAAATTATTTATTTTAATAGCAAAAATAGATAGAGCTCAAAAAAAAAAGAACATATTTTAAAATAAAATTTGGTATGCCAACTTTTAGTACCTAATAAAATACAATTTTTCACAAAATTAAAAAAAAAATCATTAACCCGTTTTCAAGACATTGAATTTTCAAAAAAAAAATTTCAATATTTTTTTAAAAAGCCAAAAATTATTTTTTCGCAAATTTTTATATGCAAAATTGTGAAATTATAATCGGCCTTTTGTATAAATGCTAAATTTTGGTTGAAATCAGTGTAGTAGTTAACGAGACATTTGAAAACCAAAAAATTGGTTGTATGACAGGTACCGTTAATAACCGTTATAAAAAAAAAATTTTTCTGTCAAAATATTTACTTCAGTAATTTTAGTAACTCTTAATTTTTTTTTGTAAATTGTTAGAGCCGTTTTTGAAATAAACCAATTTTTGTATATTGGTTGTATGCAAGGTACCGTTATTTTTTGAACTAAAAAAAATTGAATTTCCCCTCTAGGGAATCACATAAAAACCTTAAGTACAAAGTTTAAAGAAAATCGCTTCAGCCGATTAGGCTGCTGGTCCAGGTACAGACAGATGGACAGACGGACAGACGGACAGACAGACAGAATTGCGAGACCCACTTTTTCGGCGTTCTCTATCATCGTCATGTTAGGGAAAATTCTTATCTCGAATTTTTTTTTGTACGAATCCTAAACTTGCCCTATACTACGTATATCGCAAGTAAAAAATGGGCACGACTGGATCGCAAAAAACTTGCTCTCGTAGCTAACAACTTTAACGTAGCTTGAAATTGACAATGTAGATATTTATTGGTTGCATAACCTTATGATCATTAAAAAAAAATTTTAAAAACAATTTTAATGATTACTATGAATTATTATAATTAAGTTATTTTAATAGCTAAAACAGATAGAGTTCAAAAAAAAGTATGCCATCTGATTTGTGTAATAAATATGAATTTATGAAAAAAAAAAGTCAAAAATCGTTAGAGCGGTTTGTTTTAATTAATTTTTTAAATATAAAAAATCTTGAACATTTTTTAAAATAAAATTTGGTATGCCAACTTTTAGTATTTAATAAAATACAATTTTTCACCCGTTTTCAAGATATTGAATTTTCAAAAAAAAAAATTTCATAATTTTTTTTAAAAATCCAAAAATTATTTTTTCGAAAATTTTTATATGCAGAATTGTTAGGATTATAAGCGACATTTTGCATAAAAATTTTGGTTGGAATCGGTGTAGTAGTTATAGAGAAATTTGAAAACCAAAAAATCGGTTATATGACAGGTACCGTTAATAACCGCTATACATTTTTTTTTTTCTATCAAAATATTTATTTTAGCAATTTTACTCCCTCGTAATTTTTTTTTTGAAAATCGTTAAAGTCGTTTTTAAAATAAATTAATTTTTGTATATTGGTTGTATGACAGGTACCGTTATTTTTTGAGCTAGAAAAAAAAAATTTCAATTTCCCCTCTAGGGAATCACATAAGAACCTTAAGTTCAAAGTTTGAAGAAAATCGCTTCAGCCGTTTAGGCTGCAGGTCGAGGTACAGACAGACAGACGGACAGACAGACAGAATTGCGAGACCCACTTTTTTCGCGTTCTCTATCATCGTAATGTTAGGGAAGATTATTATCTCAAATTTTTTACTTGTTTTTTGCATGAATCCTAAACTTGTCCTATACTACGTATATCGCAAGTAAAAATGAGGGTCCCGGTAGCGAACAATAGTTCTGGCGAATAAAGTGTTAAAATTCGATTAAAAAGTTGTTTTTTTCTAACTAGCAAAGACTTTTTTGAGAAAAAGAGTTCTGATCATGTTTTCAACATGAAATGAAGAGTTCTAGAGTTCCTAATGGGTTCTAAGTTCTAAGAGTTCTGAAAAATTGGAAAAGTAATTGCAAAAAAAGGTGCCCATTGACTTACAACCAAACATTTTCAAAATCCAAAAAATCAGCAATAAAAAGGAGTTCTGATTAGAGTTCCCGATAGTAAACAAAGAGTTCTAAACACTTTCTTAGCAACTTTTCGCCAGAACTATTGAAAAAAAGCTCTAGAACTCCTTGTTTGCGACCGGGAACTCTCCTTTTGTATTCAATTTTAAACACTTCTTTTGCTAACTTCACAGTACTTTGAATAAAGCCTAATTTTAAATTCACAATAAGTATTTGTTTCATTGAATAGATTCATTTTCTAGGGACCTAGGTACATAATATATATGCATATGTTAATTCTTTGTGAAATCTTGAATATTTTTCATTCGCTGCTTTTTCAAACTGTTGGAGATCCGATATTTTAGAAATATAAACTGTCTAATTGATTAACTAAATTCAAATGAGAAACAAGACTGCTGCTAACACCACCAGGGAAATGTTGGCTTTTTGAACACGAGCTTCAAGTAATAGTTTCAGAGCCGACAGCAAATTTTGGGAGTGGATGTATAATCAAAATCTGAGTATGAGGGTTAATAGGTTCACATTTTGTGATATCGAAATCAAATGTTTGGCAGGATTTTTGTTCAGCCTTTGGCGGGGGTGGGAGGTTGAAAATAGAGATTTTCTAAAATTTTTATCAGGGGTATTAACACATAGATTTTTTTAAAATACATTATGATGCTCTTTCATTTTCCTTATGTCATGACACCTTAATCTTGGTGATATGACCAGTAGAACTCAAGATAAAAGCTTTTTAAACGAACCTTAATCGGCTTTTTTTTTGAGACTTAGTTTTGTTGATTTATAAATCTCCAAGAAAAAACCGATTAGGTTCGCTTAAAAAGCTTATATCTTGAGTTCTATATAACCAAGATTAAGGTGTTTAGACTTAGGAAAAATGACAGAGCATCATAGTGTGTTTTTAAAAATTTCGATATCACAAAATATGCACCTATAAACCCTCATACTCAGATTTTAGTTATACATCCACTCCCAAAATTTGCTGTCGGCTCTTGTACTATAACGTTTGACAAAAATTATCAAGATTTTTCTTCTCAGTACTACGTACTTACCCTTCTAGGTAGTAACAATATTCCGAATACATAAACACATTTTCTTAAGTCACCCTAGCTGGTATGAGATTGCTACTAACCTTTTCGAATCAAAATTAAAAAGCAATAATAACCCAAGATTAAATTAATTATCCATGAA